>WNWU01000007.1:35260754-35302628 GCA_012654045.1 Ptyas mucosa
GAAGGAAGGAAGGAAGGAAGGAAGGAAGGAAGGAAGGAAGGAAGGAAAACTACGAATCTTCAAAGAATAGCTTTAAATGATAAACCATATTATTTGAATAAAGAGTGAATAAGTCAGGAGGAAGGGAAAAACCTAGTTCTTGAATGGAATTGAACCTCAAAAAAGAGGGAAGTGAGAATGTTAAAGAAAAAGAGATAATATAGGAGGCTATATATGGATATGGGGAAGCAAATATGATTTGCAAGGATAGAAAGGTATGGAGATGTTAAATGAAAGGTGGAAGTAAAAACTAGTTTTACCTATATTGCCTTTTCTTTTGTCATATATTTAAATTATTTGGCTTATTGCTTCTCACTCTTTTTTATGCTTTGTGTAAAGAGAATAGTATCATTGATATGGAAGTACTTAGAATGTTTCTGATCTTCATGTTGGGTTCTGGCTTCATGTTGCCCGCTAACTGCAAGTTTATGAACTATTTATATTAAAGCCTATTTTTCCTCCCCAAAAAAATATACCATGAACAATTCTCCCTGGCTGCTCTATTCTATGGTATAAGAGAAAGAGAAGTAGAAACTTGACTAAGATTGTCTAGAAGATTGAATCTGTATTTCTTACATTTTTATTCCATTCTTTTCCAATAAGCTGTTGTGGATCATTTTCTCTCTCCCTACCTCCATGTCACTCTCATAATACACTGTGAAGTAGGTCAAGCTGGGAGATCATGATTAGCCCTATTTTACTAAGTGAGCATCATGCCACATTTCTGTCCCAGTCCTGCTGTTGATTATTTCATATATCAGCTTTCCCTAAACTCGTCTCCTTCCTGTGTATTGGGCTGGGAGATGTGGGAATTATACTCCCAGAACATCTGGCAAGTGCCAAATTGGGGGGAGACGTCTTCTTTGCAGCTGAAAAGGGCTCTAAAACTCAAATCTGCATAGTTCGCAGTAACTAATTAGACAGAATTCCAAAGAGTGTGATAAATCTGAGAGACAACCTATAGTTCTAATTAATTATGGCAGTAGCTCTCTTTTCCTTTGTATAAAAAAGTACTAATTATTGAAAAAACTCAGCTATTAAAAAAACAATGTTCGTGTTTTTTAAAGTAATTGTTTATCTACTTTGGGTTTTATGTTAAGCAATGAACTGCAAAATGTATACTTTGCTTTACAGATTAGGAGCTTATTCAGTCTACATACATTCCGAACATCATCAGTTTTGGATTCCATACTGAAAGCCTAGAATCTATCAGTCTAGATCACGGGTGTCAAACTCATGACATATCATGACACATCATGATGTCTTTTGCCTTTGCAGAGCTGGGGCGGTCATGGCCTGCGCGTGACACATCTGACCCGCAGGCCGCCAGTGTTTCTCAAGCGTGGCAACCTTAAGACGTGTGGACTTCAACTCCCAGAATTCCTCAGTCAGCCATGTCATAAAACTGCCAAGGTTGAGAAATACAGATCTAGAGAAATCAATGGTGTAACCTAGAAGAGTGGAAATAGCTTTTTCCAAACTGAGGATAATACACCTTTCAGTGTGAACAGGAGCATAACCCTGTCCTGAAAGCGAGGGGAACACATACTTATTCTTAATTTCATGCCCCCATTCCACTTAAAGGACCTTCTAGTGCAGCTGAAACACAGAAGGTAGGAAGAGGTATGAAGCAAGAATTAGAGTGGGAGAAAAACACCACCTGCAGAATCTGCAAAGCTTCACCATGGCAAAAAAAAAAGTTTACATGGTAATTTTGTAGCGGGAAATAATTTGGCCCAGCTACCAAACAATTGATAATCATGGGATCAGAAAACTCCAGAAGTGCTTTCTGACTGCTTTATACTATTTTTGTGGAAGAAAGAATTAATGGAATTGTATTTCAATAGATAGATCCTTATTTAAGAGCCTTGGTGGCGCAGCAGACTAAAGTGCTGTTAAGTAGCACCAGCTGCCTGCAAATACTGCAAGTTCAAATCTCATCAGGCTCAAGGTTGACTCAGCCTTCCATCCTTTCGAGGTAGGTAAAATGAGGACCCGGATTGTGGGGGCAATAAGCTGAGTTTCTACAGAAAAGAACACCACTTAGGGGGGGCCGAAAGCCCTACTAAGCAGGTATATACAAAAGTATGAAGGCCACTGCTTAACGCATTGTAAGCCACCCTGAGTCTCCGGAGAAGGGTGGCATATAAATTGAACCAATAAATAAATAAAATAAACAATAAATTTAAGTCATTCTTCAGACCCATATCTTATTTGTTTATTTATTTGAATTGTTTGTTCTAGGGAGAACTTAAGTAATTCTACCTCCTGTTACTTTAAAAATGTGAGGTTTTGCAGGGCTTCACTAGGCCACCCACAGCTCCAAAATCTTACGCTGTACAACTTGGAATCCCAATTCCATTCCATTGTGACTCTAATCATCAATGTGGAAACTAATTCCTTTCTCATAATTTTTGCTTACCAACACTGAAAACGGTTGCAGGCATGCTTAGAGCTAATTATGCAAATGTCCCCTTTTGAAAACAGCCCAGGAGAGGAAATGCATTGCTCATGGTCACAGAAGCCAACTGTTTTTAATGGAAAGGATCCCTATTAAGCCTCGATATTGAGGCCCTGAACTCGCTTAATGCCTGGCAAATTACAGTCTAATTTCAAGTAGTGTAAATCATGTAGTTTTAGAATTGCCATTATCTCAGACGCCAGGGGAAATATTCTCCACAATGAATTGTGGGTGTTTCGTTCTCCAGCAAGGCGTACATCTATTATGTGATGAGCAAAGGAAGTCTCAATTGAACTGCCTAATAAATAGAGTATTAATGCTGAGCAGAGCGCAGTGATTTATTATATGGCTAGTCCTCATGATAATACAAGATGCAATAATAATTCAGAAGCAAGTGACTTCATGGGGAAGGGTGTTTTCAGCCCTGCTCACAGCTGGCCTCAGTCTCTCTGCTTGTTGCAAAATAGTGTTTTTTTCATTTCTTCTTCCAATCAGTGTAGAAGGTCAGGGGTGAAATCCAGCAGGTTCTGACAGGTTCTGGAGAACCGGCAGTGGAAATTTTGAGCAGTTTGGAGAACCAGTAGCGGAAATTTTGAGTAGTTTAGAGCAAATACGACTTCTGGCTGACCCCAGAGTGGGGTGGGAATGGAGTTTTTGCAATATCCTTCCCCCAGGAGTGGGGTGGGAATGGAGATTTTGCAGTATTCTTCCTCTGCCACGCCCACCAAGCCACGCCCACCAAGCCACATCACGCCCACTAAGCTACATCACGCCCACCCAGCCACGCCCACAGAACAGTAGTAAAAAAAATTGGATTTCACCACTGAGATGGGTATGTTTCATTGGAGCAAAGCCAAGGTGTCATTCATTTCCATGAAATCTGTCTGATAGCTATTGATTAAAATAAATCTGCAAAGCAAAATGACTGTGCGTGTGTGTGTGTATCATTGCAGCTCCAAAATGGTGTGTGTTTTGAATGGATTACCCTCAAGGTAATACTAAAACAGACTATGGACTATTTCGAACACAGTCAGCATATGGTTGTATTGGATAACGCATCCTGGGTAAGTTATACATTATACTTCACCACAATATGTGAAACCATCCAACTGTAGTTTATTCAACTGTAGTTAAGAACAGTATCTTAGTACAACATGTGTATTAGGTCTATACATAGAATTTAATCTTTCCTGCTGTAGTCCTGAGGGAAATCCCTCCAGATGCCAACAGGGGATTTCATTTATTTAACTACAGCTTCAGTGGGATTTCCGAGTGGGAAATGTACATGTTAATTAAGATCATCAGGCAAATGATGATCTTTTGTTTATTTTGCCTCTAAGCACTTATGTTCCAATACAATGAGGCTTAAGAACAGACCATAGGATGTTTTTAATTATAAGTCTTGACTTAACAGAGGATGAAGCTGGCTACGTCTGACTGAAGACAGATTAGTCAATATTTTCAATAGAATCCTGAACAGTTACTGTATAGAAATGCAGGTAATACAACAGTTTACTTAGTGACCATTCAAAGTTACAACAGCACTGAAGAAAAGTGATTTATGACCATTTTTCAGACTTACGACCATTGCAGCACCCCCATGGTCACAGAATTAAAATTCAAATGCTTAGCAACTGGTTCATATTTATGATGCTTGCAATGTCCTGGAGTAACTTTGTATCACCTTTTGGGATCTTCTGACAAGCAAAGTCAATGGGGAAGCTAGATTCACTTAACAACCATGTTACTAACTTAAGAAATGCAATGAGTCACTTAACAACTGTGACAAGAAAAGCCATACAATGGGGAAGAACTCACTTAACAAATGTTTCATTTAGCAGCATACATTTTGGGCTCAACTGTGGTCGTAAATCAAAGACTACCTGTATGCATCAAGCAGAATCAATGAGTTCTGGTATGAAAACAAGGATTTTGGCACTCATCATGATTCGATCGGAGTCTTCGGGAGACCTCTGGATTTAGTGAGCATGTTATATATACACTCTCACAAGCTAATTTTTGCTGGAGATGTAAGAAAAGTAAGAACCATCTTTTTTCTCCAGGTTTTCATATAAGAATGCACGTGTTCTGTTTACTATGGTGTTATGACTATTGCCATTAAGTTATGAGTATACTATACTATGATAAATATATAATAATACAATACAATGCAATACAGAACAGAACAGAACATTATATAATATATAATATAATAGTACCATGTTTTCCCCAAAATAAGATCCTGTCTTATATTTTTTTGAACCCTGAAACAAGCGCTTGGCCTTATTGCGATGCACTCAAAAGCCCAATAGGGCTTATTATCAGCGGATGTCTTATTTGGGAGGAAACGGGGTATTAAGTGTAGTGCAGACAAGAAATAGGCACGGTTTCAATCATTCCATTGCAGCAGCTATCTTTAATTTTTTACTGCACCTAGAAGACACCACTAACATTATTAATCTTTCACTGCTGTATGTGCTGTTTATGCTGTATGATTATTTTATTTCACTCACAGACAAGCATAACACTAATAATGTAACAGTGCTCTAAAATAGAAGCAAAAATAAAAAATCAGGTTGATAAGAAAGGCTGAGCGCCAAAGAATTGAGGCCTTTGAACTATGGTGCTGGAGAAGACTCCTGCGAGTCCTTTGGACTGCAAGGCAATCAACCCTGACTACTCTTTAGAAGGCCAGATCCTGAAGATGAAACTCAAATACTTTGGCCACCTAATGAGAAGGAAGGACTCACTGGAGAAGAACCTAATGCTGGGAAAGATTGAGGGCAAAAGAAGAAGGGGATGGCAGAGAACGAGGTGGCTGGATGGAGTCACTGAAGCAGTTGGTGTGAGTTTAAATGGACTCCAGAAGATGGTACAGGACAGGAAGGCCTGGAGGAACATTGTCCATGGGATCATGATGGGTCGGACACAACTTTGCAACTAACAACAACAACAACAACAACAACAACACTAAAGTAATGTAAAAATAAACTATTAATATAAAATTACAACGTGGGATTAAAACCCAGGAGAGACCTATAAAATTGCAATCAGTTTTACAATCAATAGTCTGAATGCTGCAGATGACTAAAATAGGCAACTGTAGAAGGACATAATAAGTTCTAGGATTTGTAAAACGCTCTGAGACTATAAAGCTATGCTATGCTGATATTGAGTCTAATATTTGCTGAAGCTCGATTAGAATTTGTTGGAATTGTGACAGTTATGATTAAACCAACTACAATAAAGAAACATCAAAATAAAATATAGACTGGTGTGGGAAAAGAACAAAAAGAGAGAGATGGAGAGGAAAGGAAAGGAGGGGGAAAGTTTATAGAATAAGTTGAGTTATGGGAACCTAGGTAAGGCTCAGTATCACTTCATTGAAGGAGTCAGCTATATTGTCTGAGATCCCTTCCCCCTGGTGAGTAAGTAAGAAACCAAAATAATCAACCTTTTACTTGTTCAGATGTTGCATTATACATGGGGAAATACACCTGTCTAGTAGGTTTCTATTTAAAAAGTCAGTGCATCAACACATGGTCAACAGTTTTAATTCCTCCAGCCCTGCAAGAACCTACAACTGGGGTAGTTTAGATATTTTGATAAACACAGGCTACCAGGTTTACCATGGTCAATCACAAACATTTCATAATGGGGCATGTAGACATGTAAGCATGGGATGTGTTGGACTGGCCTCCATTGGATCTACCTCTAAACCTTCCACCCACAATTCTTTGTATTCTGCCAGAATTTCTACAAACAGCCACCTTGGTAATACTGCCATCAGCCATTCTTAATCAAAACATTTTTTTCTCTGCCATGGTGTAGTTAGGAGAAAAACCCACTTCCATAAATACCCTGTTTCCCCCAAAATAAGACATTCCCTGATAATAAGCCCAATCAAGCTTTTGAGCGCAGGGCAATAAGGCAGTGGTGAAATCCAATTTTTTTTTACTACCGGTTCTGTGGGCGTGGCTTGGTGGGCGTGGCGTGGTGTGGTGTGGCTTGGTGGGCGTGGCGTGGTGTGGTGTGGCTTGGTGGGTGTGGTGGGAGTAGCAGGGGAAGAATACTGCAAAATCTCCATTCCCTCCCCACTCCTGGGGGAAGGATATTGCAAAATCTCCATTCCCTCCCCACTCTGGGGCCAGCCAGAGGTGGTATTTGCCGGTTCTCTGAAAATTTCCGCTACCGGTTCTCCGAATTACTCAAAATTTCCACTACCAGTTCTCCAGAACCTGTCAGAACCTGCTGGATTTCACCCCTGCAATAAGGCCAAGCACTTATTTTAAGGTTCAAAAAAATATAAGATAGGGTCTTATTTTCGGGGAAACACGGTAAGTTGGAATACAGAATAACATTGAATGATGTTCCTATTATGAGCAATACCAATTCCTGAAGATTTCAAGTCTTTATTATAAACCTCAAAAGTTAAAGAACATTTAAAAGGTACAAAAAGAAAGGAAGAAATGACTTTGGGAGACATTGATTTCACCCAGTCTTTTCAGCCAGGACCTCACATGCACACAAAGCAAAGCTCACAGTTCACATGACTATAAAATCAAATCAAATTTGAATTAGTGTCTAGCTTTAATTAGTCTCTTGCTGGCTGCATAATTCCTCAAACTCTAATGCTGATTTTCAATGAATTGAGGCTTTGATGTTCCACTCCTCCCATGAAAGACACAGTCAACAGCAGAACAAATCTGCCTTGCTCCATCTGAGAGCTGTATTTTTGCAGACTTCAGATTTGAGAGGTCCTTGGTGCTTTCTGAGCTTGGTTGTTTTCTTGCAGACGTTTCATTACTCAAACTAGGTATCATCATCATCAGACTAGCACTGATGATGTTAGCTAGTTTGGTAATGAAATATCTGCAAGAAAATAACCGAGCTCAGAGAGCGCCAAGGACCCCTCATTTCAACCTTGAGCTACAAATATTCTCCAAAGTGATTTCGGACTTTGTTATCCATCTTATTCAACTATGTGACACTTTTTCAGAATCTGATTTAATTGTCCCCACTGAACTACTTGGCTGTAACCACCCATCGTTTTCGTTACTGAATGTGAAGTCTGTGCCCCGATCATCCCCAATATATTTTGCAAATGCAGGTTATGCCTGAAGTTGATGCTTTGCTCTTCATAGTATCAGCTTTGTCTTCGTTTTAAAAGAAAGAAATCTTTGGAAAATAAAATTAGGTAGAGCAATGAGGTTTGCAGACTTAAATCAATGTGTTAGGAAGCATATTGTTTCCCTTCTCCCACTTCTCAACATCATGTTTTGGGGAGTCAAGAAGTAAGTGTATCTCTTTCGCTATGACATCACATGCTTAGCTTCTTCACAGATGATATGACTCAAACCACTGCAGTTTGCAAGCCAGGATTTTTGGCTTAGATTACACAAACCCAACCAATTAGTTTTCATGCAATAAATTATTGTTAAGCAAACCATAAATTAGTGTAATGTGTGAACTCAACACAGCCATTCTATAGGGCTACTAAGCCTCTGTTGGTATTTTAAAAGCATGGCAAATTAAGACTCAAGCTTCAAGGATGTTCAAACAGTACCAGCCTCTGAGTCCATTTGAAGAACAGATGCTTCCCCCAAGCATTGTGGCAGGATAATACGTACACTCTTTTTAATGTGTAGGATAAATTGTCTCTAGTGAAGTTTTACTATTTTCTGTGATATTTTGATGTTTGTAACCCTTTGTTGCCCTCCAGAGTTGCATGGTGAATACGCAACTAGAAAAATCAAACTAAGAAATAAATAAAACAAATGAAAAATTTAAGCAACTAACCCAGTGGTGGGTTTCAAAATTTTTTACTACTGGTTCTGTGGGTGTGGCTTGATGGGCGTGGCATGGCTTGGTGGGCATGGCTTGGTGGGCATGGCAGGGGAAGGATACTATAAAATCACCATTCCCTCCCCAATCCAGGGGAAGGATACTGCAAAATCCCCATTTCCTCCTGATCAGCTGGGACTTGGGAGGCAGAGAATAGATGGGGGAGGGGCCAGTCAGAATTTTTACTACCGGTTCTCTGAACTACTCAAAATTTCTGCTACCGGTTCTCCAGAACTGGTCAGAACCTGCTGAAACCCACCTCTGAACTAACTCCAAATGAAAGTCCCTTTCAGATTATGCTAAATCTTGTAATACCTAGTTCCGAAATATAAGAAAAATATTTAGGGGGGGGGAGAATATAAACTGTGGAGAAATCATACTTCTTTTGGACCATTTCTGACTTTATGGCATTCTGGTCCAGTCCTGTCTCAATAGCACATTGCTTCCTCACTTAAGTCCACAATATTTTTTTTTTAAAGACAAACTATACCTTTACAAAAATGCCCCATATACAATTTTCCTATAAAAATCTCTCTTTCTTATTTACATCCCACAGATTTCAGAAATATATTACTCAGTAGTGGGTTTCAATTTAATTTGCTACCAGTTTGCTTGTGTGCGTGCTCGCACATGCACGTGACGCTTCTGCGCATGCGCAGAAGCGTCTGGGTGGGTGGGCGGAGCCTCCCGCCGCCGCCGCTACCAGTTCGCCCGATGCGGGGGCAAACCAGTAGCAACCCACCACTGATATTATTGTTGCTGTTATGTTAGCATGCTTTTATTCCTTATGTCCCATCTTCCCAGAAAACTCTGTCTCACCCATTTTTAATAGTTTTATTTGTGTCCTTAGGAATGCAGGTTGATGGTAGGGGGCATTAAAGAGCTGAGTTTATTATTGTTCAACAAAAGGATCATTTGACTCAATGATGAGCTTCATCCACCCTGTGTGGTTTGTGCACAGCATAATATTCTGGAAAGAATGATAGCTGAACTCTTCAAAATGTAGATTATAATTAAAATGGGAGCTACTGTGAGAGCTTTAAAAAGTCACTGCAAGCCTCAGTAATTGGATAGATGGAATTCAAATTGGAAAGTATGGCCATCATTATAAAAAAAAGTATTTCAATTATACGTATTTATTCCATGATGATTGCCATATTGATTTCCACACATGAAAGACAACGGAGCATTTAAAAGACAACTGAGAATGACAGATGATATTGAAAAAGTCTTTACTCTTGTTCAGAGACTTGATTCTTTATACGTCTCCATATTTCACCTTTTTCTAATTGCTCCTTCTGCACAGAAGAGATTTTACAGTTTTCAAAGCATTAATCCATCTAAAGAACATTGTCTATTTTCTGATGTTTTCGCACAAAACTTAATATGTGCATGAAGCTTTCATCTTCCTTTCCTAATAGAGGGATGGTTGAATCTGAGGCACACAGAGAGATCTGTGAATAAACTTCTACTTGAAGAAAGGTCTCCAAAGGTCTGTTGTATACCCCACAAATTCCTAAAGGGGTAGTTTACTTCAATGACCCACAAATGATATATCAGATAGCACTAATAATAGTGCTTAGATTCTTATCCCGCTCCATAGTGCTTTGCAGCACTATCTGAATGGTTTACAGCATATTTCTTCCAACAATCTGAACCTTCATTTTACTGACTTCGGAAGGCTGGAAGGCTGAGTCAACCTTGAGCCAATCAGGCTCGAACTATAGACTGTGGGAAGAGTTAGCTTGCAATACTGCATTCTAATCACTGCCCGATCAAATCAGACCCAATGGCCTAGAATGGTCAGCAATTGGATAAAGCAAATGTTTCACCTTAGCACTTCGATTGGAGGCATCAAGAAGTAAGTACAAAATGTGGCATTTAATACTATCCCTTGTGGAAATTTCCCCTGTATGCATTCTGGGGTGGAAAAAGGAGAGAAACAATTTTCCTAGATACAGCAAGAAGTATGAGCATTTGGTATGGTTTGCACGCTCATAAATCCAAATCATGTGATTGTTTCTCACTTTGTTAATGAGGAAAAGGAGCCTGAGTGGCGTAGGAGGCTAATGCTCCTACTAAGGCAGCATTTAACATCCAGCTGCCTGCAATTACTGCGAGTTCAATTCTCACCAGGCTCAAGGTTGACTCAGCCTTCCATCCTTTCTAAGGTGGGTAAAATGAGGACCCGGTTTGTGGGGGCAATAAGCTGACTTTGTATAAAATATACAAAAGTATGAAGGCTATTGCTTAACGCATTGTAAGCCGCCCTGAATCTCCGGAGAAGGGCGACATATAAATAATTTTTTTTAAAAAAAAAATCTATTCAGAGGACCTTCATCATACTAAATCTATGAACTGGATCATGGAATACATGAACATTCTCTTTTTCTCCAAAGGAAAAAGGAAAGCTGAGATTGTTTTGACAGGTTGACTTAATTTTTGCCAAGAATCAAAAGTAAAGAACATTCTCTTCCTACCGATGAACCTGGACACAATGATACTTTTACACAATAGCAACAAACAGTACATCAACCTCAACAGTTTCCAGTTCTGTTTGCCAGCCAGGGTTGGGCAACTCATTGAGTTGATGAGTCACAGTCCAAAATTACAGCCAAGCTATTTTGTCCCTTTTCTCCTGTACTTGAGCTTCTTAACATTTTTGAAAGATGAAGGACCCAGTTAAAGCAAGGCTGAGAGGACTGGACTAAAAACATGATTGGTGGTAATAATAATTTAGAAAACAATAATTAAGATGAGTAATGTTTTCCTCCTTCTATCACAGATATTGATTTTTAGGGTCTATGAGTTAGGCAAAATCCAGTCCAGTTAGTTGATTTAATGCAAGTGTTCTTCAGTTTAGGATTTCAGTTCACATAATCCGATTCAGTTCAGATTTCCAAGTCATTTAAGTAAAAAGATGTTTCTAAAAGTTGCATAACATTCTCAGAGACTCTTCCCATCCTGTTTACAATCTTTTTGGACTGTTGCCTTCTGGCAGAAGATACAGAACAATTAAAACCCGGACCACACGCTTTCTGTTGAATTGCACTCAACAATGAACTAAAGGGCCACCGTCAGTGAGCTGTTGGACAGCATTACTTGGTCTGTTGTATGGATGTTGGGTGGTTTAAGGGCGGGGAATTTGTGGTGGGTGGTGGGGTGTTTGGGAATTGTTACGTGTGTTGGACCTGGTCTTTGGGTGTTAAGTGAATTTCGTTGAATGGGTATACTGTGTATATACGTACAATGACAATAAAGTTATTATTATTATTAGAACCCCACGTGTTGGAAGGAAAATCCACCTGGTTCAGTTCCAAGCTGGGAGAAAGATGGTAGAAACAACATGCAGACTGATTGAAAGGACAAGTTTATTGATGAAGCAGAACCACCAGGGTTTGTGGTTCTGGTGCAGCTGACAAAATGGTTGGATGAGTGCATGGATCTTTATAGGTTTCTGTGACTTTGAAGTTTGAACTGTTCTGGGGGTGGTGCAATGAAGGGGCTTGTGTTCTGAAAGGGTGTTGGGCAATTCCTATTGTGGCTAATGGCTTTCGTCCTGTGTTGGATCTTGGGCGAGGGGCTGCTTTCTAATCCTACCATTCTGCCTTTGTTACCTGTCAAACTTTGCTGCAAGTAGTTTTGAAATATCCTGTCAAATATCCAGTTTGGTAAATGGATTATCAAATCTGCATTTCTAAAAGCTGGCCTCCTCAGTTTCTGCTTGGGGGCAGGGAGCCTGGGGCTGGTTGCTGCCTCCTTTAAGATTTTTTCCCCATTTCTTCTTTAGGGGAAATGTTCTATCCTGCCTTTTTTTTTTTTAATATTTCCCAAAATATTTCATTCTTCTGGGGTGAGGATGGGGGCTTCCCACACACAGGAATTAATTTAATTTTCTGAACTTGAGGCATCTCATTTGATTCTAATTTTAAATCAGTGTATTGATCTGACTTGGAAATTTCATCCCATTGCCTTCATTGACTCTCTGAATCAAATATAATATTTATAATATAATATATATAATTTATAATATAATAACAGAACTTTTGGAGACCTTTATTCTTTACTCCTATGTAAATCTACCTATAAAATTAAGTTGGTGTGCTTTTTTGAATGTCCTCACCTGCAAACCAGTATCCGTACAAACCAGATCCTTTGGATAGCCATGTCCATTTTATAGAATCAATCATGTACCTTTCATGTAGTTCTGGACCAGTGGTGAAATCCAATTTTTTTTTACTACCGGTTCTGTGGGCGTGGCTTGATGGGTGTGGTGTGGCTTGGTGGGCATGGCAGGAGAAGGATACTGCAAAATCCCCATTCCCACCCCACTCAGGGGCCAGTCAGAGGTGGTATTTGCCAGTTCTCTGAATTACTCAAAATTTCCGCTACCAGTTCTCCAGAACTTGCAAGAACCTGCTGGATTTCACCCCTGTTCTGGACTGATGTTTTCATTTGCTATTTTTATGTTGATTCAAATGGGGATTATTTTAAATCTTTATTTTATTGTTTTGTAATATTCACTCACCTGAATTGGCTTTGTTTATTAAGTAAAGCTGCAGGATAATTACTTTTAATTGGAGAAAAATTCCTTTCTAAATTTTTGCTTAGTGAACAAGATAGCTATCTGGCTTAAACCCTTTTCAAAATATCCTTTCAATATTTAGCTTAAATAAATGTTAAAAAGCAATTCACATATGTACCTAAATTTACAGCTATGATTTATGAGGCAAAACGTATTTTATAATTTAAGGTTGTAACTTTCCCCTTTTTTCCTTGAGTCAAAAACAGACGGAAATTGGATTGTTCTCTCAGAAAAATCCCAGGCTTGTTTTGTTTTCTTTTATTACCATGGACACCTTTCGGATACTTACTATTTATAAAAGGCATCCGTCCTTCTTTAAAGTTAATGTTTCCCTTAATTTGATCATGGATTGATTAATATAATTTTCTTGGCAACTAGAACTGATATGCTATTATTATTATTATTATTTACTTCTCAACCTACCGTCCTGGGATTTTGTGTGGTTTATTCATTAAATTATGATAAAGCAAATCACAATTGAATGACAGAAAATTATAGATATTAGAGATATGGGACATAATCATGTTGACAGTAATTATGTGATTTATGATTAAATTTTAAATTGTCATTTATTTTTTGTCTGATTCCATTCATGTTTATCCCTTCTCATCCTAATTTGGTCTCTAAACTATGGCATAAGGCTTCCCGTGCCAAACAAACCCAACCTTAAATTATTCACAAACCATGGATAATCATGTCTTAGTATAATATGTGAATCAGATGAGAAATTGTCATTTCTCACCAAACAGGTTTCTAAACAAATTGATCTTTTTGGATGTGTTCAGTTCATCAGAGCAAACATGGAAAGAATGTCTACATTTTAATAATAACCACTATTTCCCATACTGTCTCAGTCACCTGTGTGTGTTGTTAAATAGACACAAAATGACATAAGAGACATATTATGGCCCTACAGCCTATAGATATCCTAAACTGACTCTCCATTACAATTATGTTCCTAAGTTAAATAATATATCTTGCTTTCTCAGGCATGATGGCCCATTAGCACAAATTATTTAAGAGTAACAGAATTAACTACCTTCTCTTTCTTTTGCATTCACAAGACAGTGTACTGTTTCTCATGCAGATGACTGTCATAACTGGAAATGGAATATCTCTTTTGACCAGTGGAGCTGAACAACTATAATTAAATCCCCAGGACCTCCTGCCAGAATGCCATGGAATTTATTTCATACCCTCAAGGTCATTCTAATGAAATTCATTGGCTTTCTCAGATTAGGTGGCTAGAAGAACGGTTATACACGCTGTGGCCAAACATCCATTAATCTGTTCCCTTATTCCATCGTGCCCTCTTTTTATCTCAGAACTGGTCACCTTTTAACCCTCATTCTCGGCCAGTCAATTGTGAGAACCCCCAACCCCAGGAGTTTTCAATAGGCTAGTTCACTTGGTGAGAACATATTAATAACACCAAGGCTGTGGATTTCAGACTCACCCTGACCATATGGACTTTTCAGAAGTCTGCAAAATCTCCTTTTTCATATAGGAAGGGATAATGGCTCAAGCCTAAAGCTTGTAGCCTTTTTTTGTCGAGACTGAATTTTCTAAGATGAATTTTGTTCCGAGCTACATAATCACAATGCCCTTTCTGCAATTTCCTCTATTTTCATTCTCCCATTCATAGCGCAGCAACAAAAAAGATAACTAACTCTTGCCAGAGGTATGAGCTCATCTCTTGCACAGAGGCATTGAAATTAAGCAGTAGATTGCATGAAATTAGACCTAGCACAATAATGGGACCACCCTGGTTTAGATAAACTTGCATTACAACATAGCAAAATCACCCTCAAGTCCAGCTCAGCATTAGAGACCTTTCAGCAATACTCTAAAGTAGTCTGCCATTAATTAGCCTGCTCCAGGATTTTTTCCCCCAACTTTCGATTTCAGCCAAAAATCTTGGCATATCCAAGTGATCCCTCCATCCTATTGTTAACCAAGACTGAGCCTACTTAATATCTGAATTATGCCAAGAGATATTCTGCTAGAGAGAAGTTCCCTGAGGATGGGCTCCAGCATGAGTCCAAAAGCTCAGAAAACTAAATCTTTGGTCCTGGTGACTGACCCAGATTGGATCCTATGCCAAGGTCAGTTTGATGCCTTCATTTGGTGGAAGAATCCTATGTGTTTGCATGTCTTGTCCAGGTCTTGATTTTTTAAAAAAAGTTTTGCCTGATACACCCAAATCTAATATATCTCGCAGGATCCAATCTGAGTTGGTTACTGAGACCAGAGGTTTGTTCTATATCAGGGGTGTCAAACTCGATTTCATTGAGGGCCAAATCAGGGTTGTGTTTGACCTTGGGGGGCCGGGGTGGATGTGGCCAGGTGGGTGTGGCCACCTCGACATCACTGGTGTCGGGGGCGCCTTTGGAGGCCCAAGTGCTCTGCCAACAGAAACGGGCTCCCAAGCTCCATTTTCGGCTGCGACAGCCTCCTGCAACCCTCTGCCAGTGAAAACAGAGCTTGGGAGCCCGCTGTGAACCGGTAGTAAAGGTAAGTAGAACCCACCTCTGAGTCAAACTATTCTCCAAAGCACCTGAGGGTAGAACAAGAAGCAATGGGTGGAAACTAATCAAGGAGAGGAGCAACTTAGAACTAAGGAGAAATTTCCTGACAGTTAGAACAATGAATCAGTGGAACAACTTGCCTGAAGAAGTTGTGAATGCTCCAACACTGGAAATTTTAAAGAAGATGTTGGATAACCATTTGTCTGAAGTGGTTTAGGGTTTCCTGCCTGGGCAGGGGGTTGGACTAGAAGGCCTTCCAACTCTGTTATTCTATTCTATTCTATTCTATTCTATTCTATTCTATTCTATTCTATTCTATTCTATTCTATTCTATTCTATTCTATTCTATTCTATTCTATCTGTGACCTAGAGGATGCCTTCCCCTTTCAAGACTATTACTCTAAGTATTTTGGGAAATAACTATCATGTCTGCATCTGACATTTTGTTTTGGGCAGTTTTAATTAATGGTCTCCTTAAAAATTAAAATTTGATGAGTACTAAGGTAGTGGCTAGGAGCACTCTGACACATCCACATTTCATGTTGGGTGCCCATAATAAATATCTTTCAAAATGGCTTCCCTGTAAGTTTATGAAGTAGATATATGGGCTCCTTCTGATGATTGAGCTATAGTGTTGGAGTCACTCATTTTTTAAGCCAGCAGCAAACAACAACATGAATTTCACTGCCCTCCTCCCTATCTTGCCTCTTCCCAGTCATCTACCCATGCTATAGCAATCTGATGAAAATGAATCAACAGGACTATACAAACTGTGTGCCAAACAATTCTTAACTATTTAGCCACATATTTACAATATGTCTTAGGGCCTTTCCCTGCTGCTAAGAATGTTTGTTCCCATTGTTGAGAGAGTGGGAAACTACCAATATTACCAATCCTACTATGCTTCAGTCATTTCAGACTCCAGCTGCTTCTAAGGCAGTGTTTTTCATCCTTGTGAAGTTTAAGATTGGTGGACTTCCACTCCCAGAATTTGATGCTGGGTGAAAAATTCTGAGAGTGGAAGTCCCCCCACATCTTAAACTTCACAAGATTGAGAAATACTGCTCTAAGGCAAGGGTGTCCAAACCTGCAATTTTAAGATTTGTGGACTTCAACTCCCAGAATTCCTCAACCAGATATGTTGGCTGAGGAATTCTGGGAACTGAAGTGCACAAATCTTAAAGTTGCCAAGTTTAGAGACTCCTGCTCTAAGGAATGGGTGACAAAGCCTAGAGAATTCTGGAAGTTGAAATCTACACATTTTAATGTTTACAAGATTGATAAACCCTGTTGTAAGATAATGGATGACAAAACCAAAAACTAGAAAGCAACTTTTACTGTTACAATAAGGGAGGAAGGACTGCATAAAAGATGAATTAACTGTCTCTCACTGGTAAACTGGGAATTAGAGAGAGGAAGGCAACCTTATGTGGACATGGCATAAAGGAAATGTTCTTTCTGAATTATTATGCCATGCTTAGGTGATAGTGTGGAAAGGCTTTGATAAAAGAAAGTGCTCTTCTTTATTTGTAATCAATCAGCCATTAAACCTTTGCCATTATTGAATTATACAGATCTCTAGAAATTTCACTGTTGGATTAGCAACTCCGTCCTCACATTGATTTCGATCCTTTTTCATACAGCCTCCATTAGCCCAATTTCTTCCCAATTTTCAATTGACTTTCTCAGTCGATTGGAGCAGATTTATCTTAGTTGACATAGTGATGCCCTCAGAGCAAGTTACAAATAAGAAAAGCAAAAAAAATAATAATAATAAAATCAAAAAGAATAATACAACTGATGCAAATATTTAACAGGCAGCCATGAAACCCGTAAAAAGCAATCCATTAAAAATTAAAAGGGCCTGAACAGATGTCTAAATATAGACAGGGAAGCAGGTAATTTCCCCTGAGAAGGTATTCCAGAAATGGAGGGTGATTAGAGAAACCGCTTTCTCCCTGGTAGTCATCTATAGTGGCAGGACATGAAAAACTGCCTCAAGCAGAAATATATGAACAAAGATTTCCCGTCTGTCTCTTTTAGAAAGCTACCTCTCTTGCTACGTGTTTTCCATTCTTCTTCCTATCATCCTTCTGTTGTCCTGTTCTCATCCTAATCATTCGTGAAACACCCTATTAAGCTCTACATCTGAGCCAGAGATTTTGCATTTCTCAGAAATGGTTGCCAAGGCAATTGGAAAAACTCCTCAACCACCAACCATCTGATCCTTTAAAAACAATGTGCTGAGTATGAGAGAAATACTAGGCTGGGCTAGAAATAGTTTGGGGCCAAACATTTTGGATTCTCTCCCAAGTAAATTCAGATCATCTAGACTTTGACTCTTTTGCCAAGAAATGGTTTTATGGCCCTGGTCTTGATGCTGACTTCCTCATGTTCGGCACCATCCTTGGTCTCATTTTGTTTGTTTGTTTGGTCAAGCATGTATTAGATAACAGATATAAGTATAAACATAGTTATGAATACATGAAATGGATACAAATAAAAGGGAACATTAGGACAGGGATGGTAGGCACGCTGGTGCACTTATGCACACCTTTTACAGACCTCTTGGGAATGGGGTGAGGTCGACAATAGACAGTCTAATGTTAAAGTTTTGGGGGTTTGGGGAAGAAACCACAGAGTCAGGTAGTGCATTCCAAGCATTAACAATTCTGTTGCTGAAGTCGTATTTTCTGCAATCAAGTTTGGAGTGGTTTACCATAAGTTTGTATCTGTTATGTGCTCTTGTATTGTTGTGGTTGAAGCTGAAGTATTCATTGACAGGAAGGACATTGTGGCAGATAATTTTATGTGCTACACTTAGGTCCGACTGAAGACGGCAAAGTTTTAAGTTGTCTAAGCCCAAAATTTCAAGTCTGGTGGCATAAGGTATTCTGTTGCGAGCAGAGGAGTGGAGGACTCTTCTCATGAAATATCTCTGGACTCGTTCAATTGTATTAATGTCCGATATGCAGTGCAGGTTCCAGACAGATGAGCTGTATTCAAGAATTGGTCTAGCTAAAATTTTGTATTTTATTTATTTATTTATTTATTTCCAATTTCTATACCGCCCTTCTCCCTGAGGACTCAGGGCGGTGTACAGCCAGACATAAAAAACATGAAATATAAATATTAAGACATTTAAAATATATATAATTTGGCTACAAAATTTAAAACTCACAGACCAATTAAAATATTAAAAATATTTAAAATTTCTTCTTAAGCCAGCCCGGCTTGTTGGAAAAAATGTGTTTTTAGGGCACGGCAGAAGGCACTGAGGTCATGAATTCTCCTAATCTCCGGGGGCAACTGGTTCCAGAGGGTGGGTGCCCCCACAGAGAAGGCTCTCCCCCTGGGGGTCACTAGCCTACATTGTTTGGCTGATGGCACCCTGAGGAGGCCCTCTCTGTGGGAGCGCACGGGTCGATGGGAGGTCATCGGTGACAGCAGGCGGTCTCGGAGATAACTAGGCCCTATGCCATGGAGCGCTTTAAAGGTGATCACCAACACCTTGAAGCGCACCCGGAAGACCACTGGAAGCCAGTGCAGCTTGCGCAGGAGCGGTGTTATGTGGGAGCGCCACGCTGCTCCTGTCACTACCCGCGCGGCCGCATTCTGGATCAGTTGGAGCAGTAGTCTAGGCGAGAGGTGACAAGGGCGTGAGTGACTGTGCACAGGGAATCCCGATCAAGAAAGGGCCGCAACTGGCGAATCAGGCGAACCTGACAAAAGGTCCCCCTGGCTACAGCCGTCAGATGTTCCTCCAAAGACAGCTGCCTATCCAGGAGGACTCCCAGATTGCGAGCCCTTTCTGCGGGGTCAAAGACTCGCCCCCGATAGTCAGTGATGGAGTCAACTGACTATATCGGGATGCCGGGAGCCACAGCCACTCCGTCTTGGACGGGTTGAGCTTGAGTTTGTTTCTCCCCATCCAGATCCGCACGGCTTCCAGGCACTGGGACATCACTTCGAGGGCATCATTGGGGTGGCCTGGGGTGGAGATGTACAGCTGGGTGTCATCAGCATACTGATGGTATCTCACCCCAAAGCCACGGATGATCTCACCCAGTGGCTTCACATAAATGTTGAACAAAAGGGGCGAGAGGACCGACCCCTGCGGCACTCCACAAACGAGAGGCCTCGAGGTCGACCTCTGCCCCCCTGTCAACACAAACTGCGACCGGTCGGAGAGAAAGGAGGAGAACCACTGTAATACAGTGCCCCCCACCCCCAACTCTTCCAGCCGGTGCAGCATGATACCATGGTCGATGGTATCAAAAGCCGCTGAGAGATCTAATAGGGCTAGGACAGAGGAACATCCCCTGTCCCGAGCCCTCCAGAGATCATCAACCAACGCGACCAATGCCGTCTCCGTGCTGTGCCCAGACCTGAAACCTGACTGGAACGGATCCAGATAAGATGTTTCCTCCAGGAATTGTGGAAACTGTTGCACAACCACACTCTCAACAACCTTTGCAATAAAGCGGAGGTTGGAGACAGGACGATAGTTAGCTAATACTGCCGGGTCCAGGGAAGGCTTCTTGAGGAGGGGCCTCACCACCGCCTCTTTCAAGGCGGCAGGGAAGTGACCCTCACTCAAAGAAGCGTTGATAATACCCTGGAGCCAGCCTCGTATAACCTCCCGGGAGGCCAGTACCAACCAGGAGGGACACGGGTCCAGTAAACATGTGGCCGCACTAAGTCTCCCCCAAATCCTGTCCACATCATCAGGAGTCACAGAGTCAAACTCTTCCCAGATAACATTCTCAAGACTATTCCTTGTCACCCTGCCCAGATGCCCTAGTTTGCAGTTCAATATTATATATTATTCAATAATATTCAATATTATTCAATATTATTCAATATTACTCAATATTACTCAATATTACTCAATATTGTTCAATAATAAATATTAAATATTTAAATATTAAATATTAAAATGTTTACTGAGTCTAATCGGCTGTGGTTTTGTGATGATGATACTTCAGGATTCTTGCTGATAGAATAATATCATAGTGACAGTAAGGCCAAATGAGGCCAAAGACAATGATGGCAAATAAGAAGAAAATCCCTAGCAAGCAGCAGGAAGTAGGAAAACCAAAAACCACCAGCTGCTGTTGAAACATAAATTGTTAATTGAAGCATATCTTTTCTTTAAAAAGAAAAAAAAGCATTCAGTTTCATCAAGCACAGCAAAGAAAGGCAAGCACTGAATGTTATCTAATATACCTATAGTTTAATAACTGCAAATAACAAATCGGCAGACAGTTTGAGCACTGCTATTTTATATTATGGCTCGTCATACAGTCAGCCTTATGTTTAGACTGGATTTGGCATTTTTATCCACGCATTGAGTCCTTCCCAAGGACTGGGAGAAGCAGATATTGTTTAATAGTGTTAAAGGTGTCACCACCTTCATTTTCATCATCATGAACAACAACAACATCCACTTTAAAGACATCCAGACGCCTTCTACAAAATTTACTAGGAATCCTATTTATGTTTTCTGAACATAAAAACAGAAATCAGGGAAGTTATAACTATATTACATAAACACACATGCTTTTTGGCATGTTTAGATATTTATGTGATTTCTACCTTCCGCCTTGAAATTAATTCCAGATTACTTACCCTGTTTCCCCCAAAATAAGACATCCCCTGATAATAAGCCCAATCGGGCTTTTGAGCGCATGGCAATAAGGCCAAACGCTTATTTCAGGGTTCAAAAAAATATAAGACAGGGTCTTATTTTCAGGGAAACATGCTATAAAATGAGTGCAAGGGTAACATTAGATCGTATCAGGCATTGTAGCATGTGGCAAAAGTATTTGGAAGATATTTAGTGAAATTTACTGGCAGGGAATTGCGCAGCAAGTGTTCAAATGAAGTCAGAGAGGCTGACATGAATGTATAGTTTTATGTAAATAAATAATTTTACAACTATATATGCAGCAAACTAGATAGCGAGGCAAACAGGAGCATCATGAGGTAAAACACAGAGCATACAGGGCACACTGAAGAAAAAGGCGGGAAAAAAGGGAAACTCCCCCTCTATACCCACAGCAACCAATCACAGCGCAGATTGCCTCACAGGAGCCAGCCTTCTACAGTCAATCAAGCACAGCTGTATGTTCTGGCTCACTGTACAACCCCAGTGTTCCAGCTACTAAATTTAAATATCTTAACATTTACCCTTAATTTAACCCTAATAGAACTGTGACAATCCTTGAAATGAGATATTTCAGAATGCACAAAAGAATATTCAAATCACCTGTCTATGGAGATTCTCAGTCATCCAGGTCATGGTTGTTCCAAAGGTGCTTTTGCAAGAGGCAACTAAACTTTCTGGTTTTTCTTTGAGGACATTTCGCTTCTTCATCCAAGAAGCTTCTTCAGCTCTTCGTGAGAGCTCTTGAAAGCTGAAGAAGTTTCTTGGATGAAGAAGCGAAATGTCCTCAAAGAAAAACCAGAAAGTTCAGTTGCCTCTTGCAAAAGCACCTTTGGGACATTCAAATCACCTATTTTCACATTCTTAATGTTTTTTTTCTAGGATCATGCATTATTTCACAACCTACTCTTGTCTGACTTTTCATCCATGTGCTTGCACAGCTACTTTGCTTTTTATATAAAAAAAACCTAGTTACCCATTAATTATAGTCTACAGTTCTTTGTTCATCAAATATTGCTGCCTTAAAATGAAATGAAGTGAATCTACATGGAGAGAAGACATGCTGATTAATTCCGCCTATCAAGCCAGGAAATACATCATCTGTAATTCACTCATCAGTCACATGAAGTTGGGTATTGTTTACTGAGATTTCATTTCCTATCTGAAATGACTGACCACATAAGCAATCATAAAGCAGTATGAAGTCTTTATTAGCCAGGTTTTTTTCCTGCAGGGAGGCATCTGATTATAGGTCCAAAAAACGCAACCAATTAGGAACACAGTGAAGAAATTTCTTTTTCTTAACCACTTAGAGGATCAGAACGTAAAAAAGAAACCACTGATTTTCATGGGTTTTGGTGTTATATACAATCAGATCTAGTGTTAATGTTAACTAAAGTATAGAATGACACTATCCAAAAAAAAGGCCCTCTATATTTTCCCCTCTATGGCAAATCTAGACAGCATACTAAAAAGCAGAGACATCATCCTGCTAACAAAAGTGCGTATAGTCAAGGCTATGGTTTTCCCAGTTGCAATGTATGCAAAGTGAAAGTTGGACCATAAGAAAGGCTGAGCACCAAAGAATTGAGGCCTATGAACTATGGTGCTGGAGAAGACTCCTGCGAGTCCCTTGGACTGCAAGGCGAACAAACCGGTCAGTCCTAGAGGAGATCAACCCTGACGGCTCTTTAGAAGGCCAGATCCTGAAGATGAAACTCAAATACTTTGACCACCTAATGAGAAGGAAGGACTCACTGGAGAAGAGCCTAATGCTGGGAAAGATGGAGGGCAAAAGAAGAAGGGGACGGTAGAGAATGAGGTGGCTGGATGGAGTCACTGAAGCAGTAGGAATGAGCTTAAATGAACTCCAGAGGATGGTAGAGGACAGGAAGGCCTGGAGGAACATTGTCCATGGGATCGCGATGGGTCGTACATGACTTTGCAACTAACAACAACAACAAAAATTTCCCCTATAATTCAACACTAGTATAATCTATATACAGTTACAGCTCTAAACAAATATAAACATTCAGTTGTTAACTGAGATCTATCAATCTCATACAAATTATCTGGAACTGTACAGCTCAACAAACACATTTTCATCTCAGTTTATCATCTGAGACAAACTTACTCCTGAATATTAAAGATATTTGTAATAGAATAACTACCTTCTATCTGGAAAAGGTATGTTCAACATATTACTGAATTAAAAAAATAGCCAAATTGCCTAAATTCAGAGATGCAGGCATAAACCTGAAGTCTAATTAATGCTGGGAAATGACCTCCAATCAGTGGTGGGTTGCTACCGGTTCGCTCCGGATCAGACAAACAAGTAGTGGCAGCAACGGGAGGCTCCGCCCACCCACCCGGACATCTCTGCGCATGCACAGAAGCTTCTGCATGTACACAGAAGCATTGTGCGTGCGCACAAGTGCGCGTGCGCCCACGAGCGAACTGGTAGTGATGGGATTTGAATCCCACTACTGCCTCCAATACAATACTTTGTAGAAATTGAATATAAGAATTCTTATCCAGTTGCAAGGTAAATACTGATTGCCAAATAATTGCAGTCAGTGCCACTTTTGAGGTGTAGATATAGTGTCCCCAGTAAGACACTATTGGCCATTAATGTGCCCATAGTCAAGTACTGTGGTACCACCCCATCTACTTCATCACTTGACTTGAGTTTAATAGTGACTTTTTAATTTAAAAAGAGGAAGTGGCATTCTACAAAGGAAACTAACAATTTCTACTATAATCTTTATTTACAAGAATGTCCCAAAGCGTTCTTACAAAGTAATCCTGGTGGGTGGCTACTGTCTGGTGTTTTTATTTAGAGAGTCCAGTAAAAGAGAAACATAAACTATACTTTTGAGGGGTTGTGGTGCTTTCTGAGGTTAGTTGTTTTCTTGCAGACGTACTAGTTCTGATGATGTTACCTAATTTGGGTAATGAAACATTTGCAAGAAAACAACCAAGCTCAGAGGGCACCAAGGATGTCTCATTTCAACCCTGGGCTACAAATATTCTCCTCTATTGGTAAACTATACTTACATAAAACAGGCACTTGCAACTTATCTAACTGGAAAGCATTTGAATCAGAGGTGGTATTCATTAGGTTCTGACCAGTTCTGGAGAATCGGTAGTGGAAATTTTGAGTAGTTCGGAGAACCGGTAAATACCACCTCTGACTGGCCCCGCCTCGTCTATTCTGTGCCTCCCGAGTACCAGCTGATCAGGAGGAAATGGGGATTTTGCAGTAACCTTCCCCTGAAGTAGGGAGGGAATGGAGATTTTACAGTATCCTTCCCCTACCACGTCCACCAAGCCATGCCCACCATGCCATGCTACGCCCACCAAGCCATGCCCACAGAACCGGTAGTAAAAAAATTTGAATCCCACCACTGATTTGAATCATTTTTATCTGGCATTTGGAGAGACATCCCTATTCACCTGTTGTTTCTGGGGTCTCCACCATCTTGTGCTTTATTTCAGTTAAGAGGATTAGAACCGGAATTCTGGGTCAAATTTGCCATGATAGGACCTTGCAGAGATTGCAATGGGTTGAACCAAATGATCTGGTTCAGCTCAATTTTACTTCACCTTGAGGACTGGAGAATCTGCCTAAAAGACTAAAGAAGTCTCTAGCCCAGTGTTTCCCTTAACACTAACAGCTTTAAGATATATGCTTTTCAATTGCCCTACCCTCTCTAGCATCAGTCAGGAATCTGATCTCTATATTTTCACGTCATCATCAGATGTGAACGATTCTGTATAAACATTGAGATAATTGTAGGTCGGGTTCACCTTCAATTAAAACAGACGTTTTGTTAATGACTTAATTTTTCTTTTTGTAGCAAGAATGCAAAATCTTAATATGACTGTGCAGCTTGATGGTTACAGTGCTCCATGTGGCACCAGTACCAATGGTGCATTAAGCAGACTAAGCACATGCTTAGGGCACCAGGCCCCTTTGTTTGACAAAATTTGTTTCTCAAACAAAATTGAGAAAGAAAAAAAAGCTTTTATGTAGCCTAAGCTTGTCTTCATTTGTACAATATGTACAAAGGAGGGAAGGCATCAAGATTTGTCAGTTCTTAGAGCACCAGTGAGCCTTAAACAGGGGTGAAATCCAACAGGTTCTGACAGGTTCTGGAGAACCGGTAGCAGACATTTTGAGTAGTTCAGAGAACTGGTAGCAGAAATTTTGAGTAGTTCGGAGAACTGGTAGTGGAAATTTTGAGTAGTTCAGAGAACCGGTAGCGGAAATTTTGAGTAGTCCGGAGAACCAGCAAATACCACCTCTGACTGGCCCCAGAGTGGGGTGGGAATGGAAATTTTGCAATGTCCTTCCCCCAGGAGTGGGGGGAATGGAGATTTTATAGTATCCTTCCCCTGCCACACCCACCAAGCCACACCCACCGAATGGAGATTGTGCAGTATCCTTCCCCTGGAGTGGGGTGGGAATGGAGATTTTGCAGTATCCTTCCCCTGCCACGTCCACCAAGCCATGCCCACAGAACCGGTAGTAAAAAAATTTGGATTTCACCACTGGCCTTAATCCACCACTGACCAGTACAGTTTAGATGGCACATTTTATTTTGGCAGCTTTCAGGATCTTTCTTGCTGGGATTATTTCTCAACTTCTTCATAGTGTTCGGATTTCAATTTTTTCCAAAGTTTAATAGCCTGGAAGATGTCCAGTACAAGTTTTTAAGAGTTATTCTTGCATTTCAAAGATACATCAAGAATGCTCCTTACTGAAGTTCACCAACAGCTATGGAAACTTCGTTGTTAAAGTTGGGTCGTCACGGTGTTTTAGTACTTCACAGAACCAAGAACATTTTATGAGAAGGTTCTCAAATGAATCTGAAAATGATGGTCAATGGTAGAGTTTCCAGGCCAGAAGTTATCCAACAACCTACAGGGGAAGAACAAGGACCTGCATTGAGTAGTCAAGGCATTAATAATGTTCCTGGGGAAAATCTGGCAGGAATTCCAGCTGCTGATGTTGTTCCAGCTGCAATTGTTGGTGAAATGTCAAAGGAATAAGCCAGGGTAAATTGGATATTATCAGACAAGGAATGACCAGGTTGAAAATCAACTTTTCTTGGCAACAATAAGATACACTGGATAGACAACGGCTATTTCCAGTCTGAAGAATTCACTATTTATTGCTTGGGATGCCAGGAAAACAAATGGTGTGACATTTATCACAAGCCAGAAACTCACCCAAGCAGTGGAAAGCTTCTCAACGGTTAATGATCACATTATGACTATCCAAGGCTGTGCCAAGTCTCTCAAAATCAGTTGTCCAAGTCTATGCCCCAACGACTGATGCAACAGAGCTTGAAATAGAAGGTTTCTATGCCAGCATCAAAAAACCCTCTTCTCTACTACTGAGACTCTAACCTTTCTTACAGTGGTGAGTTGCTACCGGTTCGCCTCAGATGGGGGCAGGAGGCTCCGCCCACCAACCCAGACGCTTCTGTGCACGAGCAGAAGATTCTGTGCATGCGCATAAGCATTGTGCGCGCATATCAGCACGTGGGCGCCCACAAGCGAACCAGTAGCGATGGGTTTTGAAACCCGCCCCTGCTTTCTTACTACAGATACTATTAGTTCAACTACTATGAACAATGGCTTTTATTGGGCCAATATACTGTTGCCCTTTCTGATCCCTTTCTGTGTCTTACAAATTTCCTCCATCTTGTCTTTTCTTCCTGGCAACTCAAATATCATGTCTCTGAACTCTATAATGCACACTCACTTTCATGCTGAGTACAAAATCACATTTCCCCCCATTTATTAGATCATCTCTGCATTTCCTAGTCCTGCTCACTGGGCACCAAACGGGACTCTTGTCCTGATATTAATAGTTTAAAAATTGCAGCTATTATACATAGAATTAAAATTAATTATTTTCATTCAATCTAAAGCTAAACCAACTTGAAAGAAATAAAGAAGAAAGGCATAACATTAATAATCTTACTGAAAAGCTTTTACGTGGCAAGAAACTGGCAATATAAGCTTGGACGTTTCATGTAAGGGGATAATTGAATATATGGCAGGAAACACAGGAAAAAGAAAAGAGATTTAAGAACCGATCAGTGCAGCCCCAAAATCAGATCAAAATAACTATTATTCCATATATTTAAACATTTTAATTAATCCATGATCAGCATCATCTCTGCTTTCTTCGCCCCTTTTCTTCTATCTCATGCCCTTTTGAATTCTGAGAAAATGACAGCAGAAAGATAATGAACTCCACTTAAAGCCATAAAACCAAGCAACAAGAAGTGAAAAAGGAGCCATCTTTTGACCGAGAGGAGCTTCTGGATGATCTCAGCAAGTGGAAGAACCTCCTCAGTTCCAGTCTGTACTTAATGAAGATCAAAGATATAATCTGTAAAACAGTAACAGGACATTTCTATATAGTCCCCAAGAAAACCATATCAATATGTTCATTAAATCACCAGGAATAAGGGCTGAGAATGGTGAGGCAGGAATCAGCAGTCACTATGCCAAGAAATCATCATCATCATCTCATCATCATTAATCCTCCTCCTCCTCCTCCTCCTCCTCCTCCTCCTCCTCCTCCTCCTCCTGAATAGGAAATCTATCAGGGGACAAAGCTCCAACAGGCAACATTAATTTTAAGGGATTATATACTACTTAACATTTTTCAGTCTTCAGGCCGGTCAAAAATTATTCTTTTTTTTTTTTAAAGAAAATTCTTAAATATAGCTTGCTAGAAAATTGTCAATCTATCTTTCTGTAAGAGGAAGTATCAATTATTCCTGCCACTGCATTTTCTGCCAATTTACTACATCAAAGTATCCACTCACGTGGCTATCACAGAGAAAAGAGTCCTGCGTAACAAGAAATAGTACAACTCTTGATTTCTTCCCACAAATGAACCAAAATATAAAGATTGTGTTTCCTCCAAACAAAAATGGAATAAAACTCTGACCTTTGGGGGCAAGAATTCAACATATTCTAAGAGAAGGACTCTTCTGCTATATGAATGATGATATGTGACCATTAGTGACTTCTTTTATAATACTGTATTGTACTAATCATGCTTGGAATCAGTGGTGGGTTGCTACCGGTTTGGTCCGGATCTTGCGAACCGGTAGTAACGGTGGCGGGAGGCTCCGCCCACCTGGCCGGATGTCATCACGGATGCTCTGCGTATGCACAGAAGCACAGAAGTACTGTGCGCAAGTGAAGCAAGCGTGCACGCACACACACTCCTGTTGCAAACCCGTAGTGAAGGTAAGTGGGACCCACTCCTGCTTGGAATGTTGATGGGGTTTTTTTGGCAATCCTGCATTACAGGACTGATCATTTTGGTTTGTTCAGGAATATGTACAAGAGAGAAGTTAGCTGGCAGCCAGTAATTCTCAGGCCAGAGTTAGCCATTATGAAAACACATAACACTTCTCATATTCAAGCACCATCATGAAGTCGGGTGAAATATAGAGGAGGGGGGAATTTGGGTTTCAATCATTGTATACAAAAGCACTTATCTCCTCACATAGGCAGTGAGCAATCAACCACTTCATTGGGTTTCATTCTTGTTTGGAATAAATATTATAGCTAGCCAGATTGCAGCCAAACCCATAATTTCTTCTTGTCCCTTTGCCAACACAAGACACCAATTTTATTTGTTTGTTTACTTACTTACTTACTTACTTACTTACTTACTTACTTACTTACTTACTTACTGATTGATTACTGTGCATGAATGAATTATCTCAACCTCCATCCACTTCCAGGCTACTGCAAATTTACCCCTACCCATATTTTGGAGCAGAAGATGTGCTGTTTTCGATCCTAAATACTTTTAAACCTTTCTAATGAGTTAAGCTGCTATGTTTCATTCCAGTCTAGTGACATTTCTATCTCCAAATGGCCGCAGTACCTAGCACACATATGCATTCCAGCAGCTGGTTGTTGCCAGTGGTGGGATTCAGCCAGTTCGCATCACTTTGGGAGAACCGGTGGTTAACTTTCTGAGCAGTTTGGTGAACTGGTTGTTGGAAGAAATCATTAGGGCAGGGAACCGGTTGTTAAATTATTTGAATCCCACCAATGGTTGTTGCCCTACACAGCCAGTTCCTGCTAGGCTGCTGGATTCTCAATCAATCAGCAGTTTTGTTTTGTTTTGTTTCTTTTCTTTTTTCTTTTCTTTCTTTCTTCCAATTGACTTGGTAATAGTCTGCAATGACTATTTTGAGCAGCTTCCACAAAGAAGAGGAGGTTAACTTATTTTCCAAAGTACCAGAAGGCAAGACAAGAAACAATGGTTGGAAACTAATCAAGGAGCGAAACAACCTGGAATTAAGAAGAAACTTCCTAACAGTGAGGACAATTAACCAATGGAACAGCTTCATCACTGGAGGCTTTTAAGAAGATACTGAACAGCTACTTGTCTCAAATTGTACAGGGTCTCCTTATTAAGCAGGGGGTTAGACTAGAACACCTCCAAGGTCCCTTCCAGTTCTATTCTGATTGATTGACTATGGCATCTAATAAAATAGTCTGGCTACCGCATTTCCCTCCCTCCTTCTGCCAGCCCAGCTCAGTTCCACCCTTTCCATTGTTGCTTCAGCAGAAAATGGACTACACCAATTGCTAAATGCAAGTACTATTCGCTTAAGACATAAAGCTAGATGTCATATACCATGCCATAAAGGAGCTATAACATTGTAAGCCACTCAGAATTGCTTAGAGCAATGAGATGGGCAGCATATAAATAAATAATCCACTGGGAGCAATGAGCATTGACATACCGTATATACTCGCGTATAACCCGAGTTTTTCAGCCCGTTTTTCAGGCTGAAAAACGCCCCCTCGGCTTATACGCGGGTCCCGGAAAAAATTACTTTTCCCTGCAACCGTTTTGGCTCCCGCGGTTGCAGGGACGCTTGCTAAAGCCAAAATGGGGTGTGGGGGGGTGCGGCGCCCCTCCCCCGCACCCCTTTTTGGCTGTAGGGGTCAGGGAGGCTTGCGCCAGCAGCGCCTTCTGCTCCTCTTTTGTCCCTCAGCAGCTCCCAGCAACTGAGCAGAGAGGCAGCCGGTGCCTAAGGAGCGAAAGCCAAAGCGCCTCCGCGGCATGTTGCTGGGAGTTGCTGGGAGCCACTGAGGGGCAAAAGAGGAGCAGAAGGCACTGCCGGCGAGCGAGCGAGCAGCCAGCCATGCCAGGGGTGCTTTGGCCGCCCGCCCGTCCGCCGCTGCTGGAGCGCATCACTCACTGAATTTGGCCTCGGTCGCAGCCGCGGCTCCGGCTCCATTGCTCAAGAGGGGTCGGTGCCAGGCGACGAAGAAGAGCAGAAGCAGCTGCTGCCAGGCAAGCGGGAGCCGAGCGACCCCATGGTCATGTGTGGCCCATGGCAAGTGCCCGGGGAGGGAAGAGGGGAGTTGAGGCGGGGTGGGGGACCTACGCCCCTCTCCCTCTCCCACATCGGAATGGAACTTTCCGCTTCAGCTCCCCGCTTCTGAGAAGCCCCTCGGAAAGGAACGCTTCGGGCAACCTCGGGGCGACCGGAGCAGCCTCGCCCGCCGGCCGTTCCGGGCGAGGAAAGGGAGGAGAAAAAAAAGGGGCGAGAAAAAAGTTTGCCAAAGTTTCTTTTTCAGCAAACACTTCCCCTCTCGCTGCCCCCGCCTGCTGCCTTCTCTTCTTTCGGTCAGGGTACCGGGCGAGAAACAACGGGGCGAGAAAAAAGGGTGACTTTGGATGTTGCTGGGAGTTGCTGGGAGTTGCTCCGAGCGCAGAGGGGAAGCGTTCGCTGAAAAAGAATGGGGTGAGAAAAACGTTTCCCAAAGTTTTAACAGGTGAGAAAGCTGAGAAAGGTCGAGAGCCTCCGCTGGAAGAGCAAGGGAGACGCTAACTCCGCGCTCGGAGCAACTCCCAACAACTCCCAGCAACATCCAAAGTCACCCTTTTTTCTCGCCCCGTTCTTTCTTGCCCGGTCCCCTGACCAAAACAAGAGAAGGCAGTGGGCGGGGGCAGCAAGAGGGGAAGCGTTCGCTGAAAAAGAACGGGGTGAGAGTTTCCCAAAGTTTCTTTTTCAGCAAACGCTTCCCCTCTCACCCCACACCCTCTGGCCCTCTGGCTTTCCCCCACACACTCAGCCTTCCCCCCCCTCCCCACACTCATGCACACATACACACTCACCGACACACGCAGCCACACACCTGCACACAGACGGCTGGGCTAGCCAGCACTAAGCAGAGTCAGATGTTCTCCGGAGATGTTCTTCCTTTCTTCCTTCTTTTCTTTCCTTCCTTCTTTCCTTCTTCATTCTTTCCTTCATTTTTTCCTTCCTTCTTTTCTTTCCTTCATCCCAGCAGGGACTTCCCCACCCCCCAAGTTTTAGTTATAGAAAGTGACAGCAAGAGCCCGAGGGGATCCCAAAGCAGATCCCCTTGCAGAGCCTCAGCTCCCCGCTCTTTCCTTCCCCCCGCAGGCGCCTCCTCCCCTTCCTCGCCCCAAACGGACGGCGGGTGAAGCGTTCCTTTCTGAGGGGCTTCTCGGAAGCGGGGAGCTGAAGCGGAAAGTTCTTTCTGATGTTGGAGAGGGAGAGGGGCGCAGGTCCCCCACCCCGCCTCAACTCCCCGCTTCCCTCCCCTGGCTGAACTGAATTTGAGGCGCGGGTGCCGAGAAGCCCCTCGGAAAGGAACGCTTCGCCCGCTGGCCGTTTGGGGCGAGGAAAGGGAGGAGGTGCCTGCAGGGGGAAGGAAAGAGTGGACTGGTCACAAATGCGAGGACCAGTCAAAAATTACTTTTTCAGCCCTCTGAGTAGTCCATATGCACAAAAGGACTACCCAGAGGGCTGAAAAAAGTGATTTCTGACAGGTCCTCGCACTTTTGACCGGTCTTTTTTTATTTTGAAATTTACCGGTAGCTGCTGCATTTCCCACCCCCGGCTTATACGCAAGTCAACAAGTTTTCCCAGTTTTGGGGGGTAAAATTGGGGGGTCGGCTTATATGTGGGTCAGCTTATACACGAGTATATATGGTAATCTGTCTGGAATTTATTTATTTATCTATTTGGAGAATTTATATAGCCATCTACTCACTCACAGCAACTCTGGGCAGCTTATAGAAAATAAAACCAAAATGTGGAAGTAATAAAAATAATAAAAGATAATAATGATGATGATGATGATGATGATGACTTACACACACGCACACCCTTGGTGACAGCACACATATCAGCCATTTAATGGGCTTCATCTCACCCTGGGTTACCCAGGCCCGCTGTCAAAACCATATCTTCAGAGCCTTCCAAAAGAGTGTCAGAGTGGGGGCCAATTTTATTTCTGGAGGGATGATGTTCTGTGGGCGTGGCATGGCGGGGTAATGTGACTGGTGGGCGTGGCCAACGTTTTTTTTTTTTACTTTTTTAAAGCATTTTTTACAACCTATTCGGGTGAAAAAAGGCTCTGACGATCACAGCTGTGCCTTGCAATCGTCAGAGCCTTTTTTTTAACTTTTAAAAGCAGGAACTAACAACACCCAGACAGGTGGGCAGAGCCTCGCGTTGCCATCGCTATTAGTTCTCTGAACCACCTGCCACAATCGCTACCGGATCGCCTGATCTGGTCTGAACCAGGAGCATTTCACCCTGGTCTAGTACAACAGGCATTCTGGGGCCTCTCACCTTGCTCTTTAAATGCTTACATGAGGCAATTAGAATGGTGCAGTCTCTCAAAGAAACTTGAATGTTCTCATTCACGCTCAAACTAATGCAACTCACTGAGGCACGCACAACTTTCTGTCCCACTTTCATCACAGGGATCTTGGAGATCTGGCAATAACCTTACATCAGACTAACAAGCCCTGTGTCAGCAATCCAAGCTGCATTCACTCCAGTGCTGACATAAGAAGTGGAAGGTGGGGGGGGGGGGCAGCTGGAAGAGGACGCTTGACTTTTCACCTACTTATTTTCCCTGGAGATATTATCCCCTAGGAGATGGATTGGGAGGGGGGAAATTCCTTTGAGCTGAAGTAGTAGATTACAGTAGAGTGACTTGGAAGATGGCCAATGAGACACAGAGGAGTGGGGAAAGGAAAGGGAGGGTTTGGGCCAGGAAGTCAGTGTTGGCTGCAACCGAGTCGGAGTTTCGATTCTTGTGCTTAATAAATGGAAGATTTTTATCAAGGGCTATTTGTTTGAAATGCAATTTATTTGAGACGACACCGAATCCTGACACCCTGTTAACAAACTTCTTAACTCCAGGTTGGAATTGCATATTGTTATGAGTAAAATACCCAACCTATTATGTGTATATGTAAGGGTTAAATGTATTTACCATTGTACCCCTCCCAAGCTCCTCCTTACCTTTCCTTAACTCCTCCTCTTGTATATATAAACCGATGTCCCCCCTATTTCGTGTGCTTGTTGTGATACCCTATGGAAAAGAAACAATAAAGGATTCTGATTAGTATTATACTGAATTTCTGGTCTTTTGGGCCTAAGAAATAAAAGAAACAGATTGGTAGCAGAGGATGGTTGGGAAGATCCAACCATCTTAATAAAAATGCAAGACAGCATAAACATAAGAAAAAGACCTACCACAAGGTCATCAAAAAACATGGCAGCTCAAATAACTCCCGCCAAAAATGCGGGCAAAAATGAGCAATTCCCCAAAAAAGAAAATACACCAAAACTAAAAGACGACCATCTGATCCTAGAAATAAGGAAAGAAGAAAAAAGAGATTTAATAGAACTGATAAAATCAACGCCGGATGATCCAACTCTGCTCGCGAAACTACATAGCGTAATGAAAGACCATGGAGCAGCAGCAGAAAGAAAAGGAATAGAGAAACACCAACAAAATGAAGATAATCCGGTAAGAAACTACCAACCTGAACACCTGACAGAAAATAACACAGATGAACTTTTCGCGCCTTTTAGAAGGCAGCCATCTTGCCTGACTAGCCCACCAAAAATGGCCGACCAACTGTCCATCAAAGTCCTGGGTTCAAATCCCGACACGCAAAACGGGGCCCGCGAAAAAGAAAAACACCAAAAATTAAATTTTAAAGAAAAACAAACATGGCAAAAGTCAAAGGGACGACCCACCGAAACCGAAGTAGAAGATGCCATGCAAGTGCTCGAGGCTGCATTTGGGGGTAAATTAACTATATCTAAAACGGAACAAGACGACCCTGAAGCCACCACTAACCTCACGATTTCAAAAATCCAAAAAAGACTATGCTACCTCGAAAACCCATCCATAACTAGCAAAGGAAAACACTCAACCCCCAGCCACGAGCATTCCCATGAGGAATCCGACTCATCCCCAGAGAGGAGCCCAGACCGCGAACCGACCAAACGACACCAAAACTTCGAGAGGAAAATCTATACTTACCAAAGCGACAGATGCATCCCATCGACCCGAACTGCTTCCAGATCGACCATCGACTATTGGGGGCCATCCGGAGCTGGCACTGAGAAACACCAGGCAAATTGGAGCCTTCCATCAGCAGCAGCGAACCCAAGCTCCTTCCTCTACAGCGACAAAAGAAAAATGAGTTGTGAGCATGCGCAGAACCCTCCAGCACCCAGAAAAGAAGAAACCCTAGAAGCAAGAAAGTACAGATTCACAGGAAACATAGAGACAAGTCAATGCAGATACATCTCCAGCGTACCTTTACCTTATTGTGAGTACATTCATGATCTGAACCATGGACAGCAACAAACCTTAGGTAATTATACACACCACATAAATACATTTACAGCTGATGTAATTAAATTAAAATTAGATGGGTCTAATTTGCAGGAATGGGGGCAACAATTAGAGATTATGTACCTAAAAGAAAATATGTTATTCTTTATAAATAACCCACCCTGCAAACCATGGACACGTGACCTGGACTGCCTTCATCACAAAGCATTTTATATTCTGATTGCAACTATATCTCCAAGTATTTTTCCCAGCATTGAAAACAATTTGTGTCAGAGATTTTTCAGAAATTGTTCAATTTATTTCAAAGAAATAATGCAGCATCTACTATTAGAAAATCTAGAGAATTTTATGCAGCAAGATTGAAGAGTGGGACATCAATGAGTGAGCATATTCTAAATCTGAATGCAGCCAGGACTGAGCTCACACAAAGGGGGGAGGTTATATCAGAAAGCAGCTTTAAAAGCATAATAATTAATTCACTTGATTCCAGCTGGGACAATTATATTACAATATTGGATAGCATGAATATAGAACAGCTCACGTTAGAAGACATAACTAGTAGGCTTATAGCAGAAGACAAAACCAGAAAGGAGAGATCAATAGGTCTTAGAGATGATAGAATCAGAAGAAGGACAGAGTCACAAAGCAGGGATAGGAACACAAATGGATGCCACATCTGTGGGTCATACAACCACTACAAGAGGGATTGCCCAAAGAACCCAGAATATAGGAACCAATACAATACAAAAGAAAGGCAAGATAGAAGGGTCAATTTTTCTGGTAGGCAGTCACCTGACTACAGAGACAAACGTAGTGGATCACCAAAAATAAAGGGTAGATTTAGATATAGAGATGATTCTAAAGAAAACAGGCACGGTTACCTCTACGGATTGAAAAAAGACAATCCAGAAACTTTAAACACTCACGCTAGTTGGCTCATCGATTCGGGGGCCACTAGCCACACAACTAATCACAAAGAAATATTAGAAAAATTCACCCCAAAGAACTATTACATTAGAGTGGCCAATCAAGAAAGGGTTTTGGTAAGTGGGATAGGCTGTGTGAACATAGAAGGAATTGGAAAAATAGAGGGGGTACTTTACATACCAGATATCCCACAGAATATACTAGCCATAGTAAAACTAACCAAAGAACATGATGTTACAATCACTTTCAGTAACGGAAAAGCATATATGTACAAAGAAAATAAGCCTGTAGATGGAATATTTGTTTAAAAAGGGCTTGTTTATCTACAACCAGTTAAAAGCAATGAAATTAAGATTTTGGCCAAAACTAAGAATGTGGGATTTAATACTGATAATCTGGAGATCATTGAAAATGTATCTGATAAAACAAACTGTAATAATCTATTGTGACTGACAAAATTACAAATGGGAAAATGATGCACGATAATTGTGCACACTTGCTGCACAGAAAATTGGGTCATGCCAGTTTCCAAACTGTACAAAAAATGTTAGAATGTTCAGAGGATGTTAAAGTAAAAAATTGTGACAATTATTTAGATTGTTCAGTCTGTAAATCTGCCAAAATTAGATGTAAGCCAAAACCAAAGAAAGCCACACGCACAACCCAATCTATATTTCAATTAATACATATGGATCTCGTCGGCCCACTCAAACCCTCACTCAAATATAAGAAAAAAATACTTTCTCACCATTGTTGATGATTTTAGCAGATACGGTTATGTTTACACATTAAACCACAAACACGAAACATTCAAAAAGGTAAAAGAATTTTACAAAAGGATAGAAACTCAACATGGCATAAAAATTAAGCAAATTATGACTGACAGAGGTTCGGAATTTTTATCAAAAGAATTTTGCAATTGGATCAATGATCAGGGTATACTACACTTCAAATCCTGCCCTTTTTCGCCATTCCAGAATGGAATCGTGGAGAGGAAAAATGGTTTACTACAAACCATGGTTAGATGTGTCCTGGAGGATGCTGGTTTAGGTCACTCTTTCTGGGCAGAAGCCCTCACATATTCAAACTACACCATAAATCGACTTTGGTCAAGCACAATAGAAAAATCCCCATATGAAATTATGTACAATAGAAAACCAAAGATAGGTCACCTTCATATTTTCGGGGTAACTGCGGATGTATATATTCCGAGACAATTAAGGCGAAAAGGGGAAAAGATATCAAAAAGACTCAAATTTATGGGATACGAAACCGGTACTAAGGGTTATAGATTCATAGACCATAACAATAATTTCATTATCTCCAGAACAGCAAATTTCCATGAACACAGTAATTGGTCAAGGATACATCTCAACGACTTATGTTTAACACAAACAAATACCAACACAGAGCCAAAGGAACATAAACAATCAATTGCAACCCCTAGTCTTGTTAAAAAAATCAAACCAGATCACACGAGAATATCCAAAAAGGGATGGAAAGAAGGCCACCCTGAAATACATGTAGACTCACTATCTCATAAGGAGGCTAGATACATGCATACGGACGAAACACCTCCAAGTAGACCAGTTAGGTCAACCAGATGCAACAAACCAAAAAAATTACAGGATTACATATTATCTATAGATACAACAAGAGTAACCCCAAAAAACTACGAAGACATCTTTAGATTACCCATAGAAGAAAGGTCAAAATGGGAAGAAGCCATAAAAAAGGAAATGGATAGCTTAAAGGAGTTAAAGGTCTACACACCTGTTGACTCACCTCCAGAAAAATCCCCCATAGGAACAAAGTGGGTGTTTAAGATAAAAGAACTAGAGGATAATAAATTATTATATAAGGCCAGACTAGTTGCCCAAGGGTTTGCCCAAAGGTTTCCCGATGATTATGAAGACACATATTCCCCTACTGTTCGGTCCGAGAGCGTCAAAACCGCTTTCGTTCTAGCATCTATTTTGAATTTGGATGCACACCAATTCGATGTACAAACCGCATATTTACATGCTGATTTAGATAAACAAATATACGTAAAGGCCCCACCTAATAATATTTCTCAAACTGAAAAATTCTGGTTATTAAACAAGAGCTTATATGGTCTGAGGCAATCAGGCAAACGCTGGTATGACTGTCTATCAGAAATCCTCACAAGAATGGGGTTCAAGGCAACATCAGCCGACTTATGTTTCTTTGTTAAAATCACCAGCACCTCCACAGAATATGTGCTCGTCTATGTTGACGACATTTTATATTTTGGTAAACAAAGGGCAAAATGTGATGAGTTCGCAAAAGAATTAAGTAAACACTTTAATTTGAAAATATTAGGAAAAGTAAATAAATATTTGGGCGTGCAAATAGAAAAAACATCCAAAGGTTTCAAATTATCCCAAAAAGAAAAAATTATAGAATTAATAAAAAAATGCAACATGTGTGAATCTAAACCATCAGATACCCCCATGTCCACTGATTTTATTAAAAATATGAATGAAGTATATGAGCCTTTTACAGACAATACATTATATAGATCCATTATCGGGTCATTGTTATATATATCAAATTGGACTCGACCCGACATCACCTTAGCCGTTAATCTCTTATCAAGAAATGTAAGCAAACCAAATTTATACCACTGGGAAGGTATAAAAAGAATATTAAGGTATTTAAAATCAACTGTTGACTTCTGTCTGTACCTAGAACCATCTTTATCACAAAAACCCATATTGTCTTGTTTTGCTGATGCTGACTGGGCTGGTGATTCTAAGAGTCGCAAAAGCACATCAGCTATGTTTTTGCTGTGAATGATTGTCCAGTCTACTGGTTCACCGGAAAACAAAACCTAGTGGCAACTTCAACTGCTGAGGCCGAATATATCTGTTTATCGAAGGCTACGAACAGTTTAATCTGGTTTGACGATTTATTGACTGAGATATGGACAGAACCCAGCTACCCAATACACATCAACGAAGACAACCAGGCAGCCATAGACATTTCAGGAGCTGAAGCAGTGGGTAAAAGATCCCGTCATATCGACATCAAATTTAAACACGTGAGACAACTATCAAATATAGGTTTTATAAAATTAGTTCATTGTGATACCTCCGAACAAACTGCTGATGTGCTAACTAAACCATTACCTACAAAACAACATATGTACTTGTCATCCAAATTATGTGTAAAAATTTGATATTGAAATTCATTATATTCTATTATTGGGTATTTTAGAGGGGGATCTGTTATGAGTAAAATACCCAACCTATTATGTGTATATGTAAGGGTTAAATGTATTTACCATTGTACCCCTCCCAAGCTCCTCCTTACCTTTCCTTAACTCCTCCTCTTGTATATATAAACCGATGTCCCCCCTATTTCGTGTGCTTGTTGTGATACCCTATGGAAAAGAAACAATAAAGGATTCTGATTAGTATTATGCTGAATCTCTGGTCTTTTGGGCCTAAGAAATAAAAGAAACACATATGTTGACTTCAATAACAACTGGAAAATACCTTTGTGAAATGAATTGCTATGGCTGACCATGCATTCGGCCAGATGTTTAGACTGGATTTGGCATTTTTGTCCACCCATCAAGTCCTTCCCAAGGATCTGGGGTAGTAAATCTTGTTTGGTGGTGTGTTAGGTACCCTATTTCCCCGAAAACAAGACATCCCGGATAATAAGCCCAGTCTGGCTTTTGAGTGCATGTGCTAAAATAACACCCGCCCACCCCGAAAATAAGCCCTCCCTGAAAATATTTAAATGCATGCACAGCCAGTTCCCGCCTTTTCCTCTGGTTAGGGTTAGGGAGACAGAGCTGGAAATTAGATAAGATGGCAAGAGGAGCCCCGTCTTGCTCCACACACCCCAAAATAATAAGACCTCCCCGAAAATAAGGCCAAGCACTTATTTTGGGGTTCGAAAAATATAAAATAGGGTCTTATTTTGGGGAAAACACGGTATCATTGTAGGATGTAAGCTGTTCCAAGGAAAGCTACATTTTGTAATTCACTCATGGAAATTTTGTCAGTAATGACGGTGTTCAACTGATGCTACAGATGCTTTGGGATTGTATTCAAGAAGGCACAAATACTCTGGCACTATTTTTGCTTTCTTTTGCCACAGTCGTTCTACTTTGGTGATCACCTTTAAAGCGCTCCATGGCATAGGGCCTAGCTATCTCCCAGACCGCCTGCTGCTACCGATGACCTCCCATCGACCCGTGCACTCCCACAGAGAGGGCCTCCTCAGGGTGCCATCAGCCAAACAATGTAGGCTGGTGACCCCCAGGGGGAGAGCCTTCTCTGTGGGGGCACCTACCCTCTGGAACCAGCTGCCCCCAGAGATAAGGAGAATTCATGACCTCAGTGCCTTCCGCCGTGCCCTTAAAACACATTTTTTCCAACAAGCTGGGCTGGTTTAAGAAGAAATTTTAAATGTTTTAATTTGTTTGTTAGTTTTAAATTTTGGGGCCAAATTTATATATATATTAATTGCTTTTAATATTTGTATTTCATGTTTTTAATTCTGGCTGTACACCGCCCTGAGTCCTCAGGGAGAATGGCGGTATATAAATTGGAAATAAAATTAAAATAAATAAAATAAACTTCTATTTGTAGGGCTTTGCATTTTGTGATTTCCTCCAGTTCTTTCTCTTCTCTTCTGCTGTCTCCAGTTACTGCAATGTTCACCATTTTGGGGGGTCTTTTGTATTGACAACTGTTATGTCTATGGTGTTGTGTGTCAGGTACTTTGTTGTTTAAATTCAAAAGTCCATTTTCTATTAATTTGTCAATTTTTTTTGTCCCAGTTCTTGATCGTAGATAAATGGTATTTCTTGCAGATATTCCAATGCACCATTGTTGCTACTTTGTCATGTCTTGGTTTGTAGACAGTCTATGCGATCTTCTTACAGCAACTAGCTAGGTGGTCCACTCTTTCATTTTAGCAGAGGCAACATTTACTGTCTGTTGCTTTCTTCTCAATTCTGTCTTCGTATAATTATAATTCATTACACAGTCAGCCAGATGTTTAGACTGGATTTGGCATTTTTATCCACCTATTGGGTCCTTCCGAAGGGCCTGGGATAGGCAGATGTTGTTGTTTGATGGTGCAAAGTTATCGTCACAGGATGTAATCTGTTCCAAGTAAAGCTTTCTTTCGCAATGGACAGATGATGATATCATTAAGAACTGGTTGTACCCACACAAGAAGTTCATTTTTGCCACTTAAAACTTTCACAAAATTGTACTGGCTCCTTTACAATTGCCCCTTCTGAGAAAAACAGGATCTAAGTATATATTTAGTATATTGTATAAACTACAATATAGTTGAGAGCCAGTTTGGTAGAGTGGTTAAGGCATCAGGCTATAAACCAGGACGCCAGGAGTTTTAGTCCCACCCTAGGTGCAAAGCCAACTGGATGACTTTGACTTAGACCAGGGGTGTCAAACAGGATTTCTTTGATGGCTGGATCAGCATCGTAGTTCTCCTCCACAGGCCAGGCCAGAGCAAGGGAGAGTCAATTGGCCCAAATGGGACACTGGGGGGGGGGGCACATGTGCCCCTCCATGCCCCGTTTTGGCCAGCAAAGTGCTGCAGGAAGCCATCCAGGCCAAAAATGGGGCACAGCACAGCCGCACATGCCCCCCCCACCCCATTTTGGCTGCCAGAGGCACCGTGGGCCGGTCCTTTGCTATTTCCAGGCTGGCCCCATGAGCCAGATTTAAGCACCCTGTGGACCAGTTCCAGCCCACGGGCCTTGAGTTTGACACCCCTGAGCTAGACGCTTTCTCTCAGCCCTAGGAAGGAGGCAATGGCAAACCACTTTTGAAAAACCTTGCCTGCGCAGACTTGTCCAGGCAATCTCCAAGAATCAGACATGATTGAATGGCAGAGTAAAAAAAAATCCCCAAAGAATAGTATTCTAGGGAGAAGGGTTTTTTTTTCAAAACTATCATTATACGTTTTATAAACAATTGCATCAAAAGGGTTAATTTCTATGAAGAATGTTTGACATTCTTCAGCAGCTATCTAAAACAGGTTTTTATACACACACGTGTATGCATGTGTGTGTGTGTGTGTGTGTGTATATATATATATATAT
>WNWU01000007.1:35303028-35317162 GCA_012654045.1 Ptyas mucosa
ATATATATACACACACACACATGCATACACACACACATGCATATATACATACATACATACATACATACATACATACATGCATATTTATAAAGGAATGCTATATAATCAGTGGGGCCAGCCTTAACCATGTTTTCTGATGATTAACATCTTAAATCACAAAAAACAGTATAACTGTCTTACAAAATAAGACATATCACATCTCTAATTATATAGTGTCACCTACAGTACAGACAGAAAAGTGCCACAAATGAATCTTTTTTTATTCCTTTTTCTTTGTTGCCTTTGAATATATGATATAATCTCGCCTCTGCAGGTATTGGATTTTAACTGAATTTGACGTGCAACAATTCCTGGTTTTTTATTATTATTATTTTTGGTACTCCCAATCCTAAATATTTACATAAACATTGCCTTGTAATATTTATGTTGCCTCGTAGATGGCTGGCATAAGATCTTATTTTCAAACATTGTACTGCTTGGCATCATCGCTTATCTTCATTGCCCCAGGCAATGTTTTATGGAAGTTATCAATCTTAGTGATAACTCATATTTGCAGCAGAGAAATGGAACAGTTCTCACTCAATTGATTTGACTGTGTCGCTGTCACCGTGGAAAAAAATTATCTAGACAACCCACAGTGAAAAAAAAATCTTTCTTACTATAACTGTTCAAAGAAATACTAAAACGTAAGAGGAAATATCCATATGTAGTTAATATCCTAATTTATCATTGCATAATTTGCATGTCATAATTTATTACTATATAAAATTATATAGTTTTATATTTCTTGCAGATCAGGAAATAGCAAAAGGTTGCAACTTCAGTTGATCCTTCCTATATGTAAAGCAGGGATTTCCACCAGCTCTCCTCCTTCCAAAGAATGCCTCCCCAAAACATTCTGCTTTCTGAAAGAGACTAGGGAAGAATACAGATCTATCTCAAGTCTGAATCGAGGGCTAGTTAGGATATTTTTATTTTTAGAGCTGGAAAATCCCACAACTAACTTCCATTTCCTCTCTCTGTGTGTGTTAATGTAGACGTGTTGCTATTTCTGATGAACCTTAATGGGACATTTTCTGACCCCAAGACTGAAATGACAAAAAATAAAACTTTATAGTTTTTTTTTAATAGATAAGAAATGGAATATTGGAAGAAAACATCATTCATTGTGCTTTAAGAGAAAGTGATGCCCTTTTCCCCTCAAAATGACAGAGCCTGTAGTACAGTGGTTTAAAGCACCCTGTTATTAACATCTATTAACATCTGCTGCTTGCAATTATTGCAAGTTCGAATCCCACCAGGCTCAAGGTTGACTCAGCCTTCCATCCTTTCTAAGGTGGGTAAAATGAGGACCCAGATTGTGGGGGCAATACGCTGACTTTGTATAAATATACAAAAGTATGAAGGCTATTGCTTAACGCACTGTAAGCCGCCCTGAGTCTCCGGAGAAGGGCGGCATATAAATCAAATTAAAAAAAAAAAAATAAGACATCCCCTGATAATAAGCCCAATCGGGCTTTTGAGCGCATGGCAATAAGGCCAAACACTTATTTCAGGCTTCAAAAAAATATAAGACAGGGTTTTATTTTCGGGGAAACACGATAGGTGACGAAAATCGTATATACATACAGTAATGAAAGTTGGAAGTTGGAGTGTTTCTTTTTTCCCCAGTTTTTACTTGTAAATACATTAATAAAATATTATAAATTAATTAATTAAAATTTGTAAATAAATTAATAACATGTTATTTTAAAAAAACAAGTATGAATGGACAACATCAGGTGTTGTAATTAAATCAGGTAACTTAAATAGTTAATATGATTGTTTCCTTTCCATCATTTTACAATTTGCTGATAACTTGTAGAGATTCTTGAGCCCGACTGAAGACTTTGAGTTGCTGAATATGTATTTCTGAAGGCTCAACCTGTACATTTTTGGGATCAGAGGAATCCTGCTTTCAACTAGCAAAAAAAATCCTTGGAACTGTGGCATTTACCTTTCTTTTTTTTTTTTAGGTTTTTATTAATAATAATAAAGAAAATACAAACAAACATAAATACATTAAGACAACATACAAAACAAACATCAATTCAGTCCTATGACTGACTCTTAAAGTTACTACATCAGTGGGTTATTTTCCTATTTCTCTTATTTTCCTCTATTCGTATCTATATCTATGTTCACATATTTACATGATTGTATATATCTACATATAATTGACTCTTTATTTAATTCTATACATTTCTATTGAATGGTCAAAAGTTATCCTTATATTCCTATTTTTGCCTCCAGCCAACTGTACTATCTTTGCCACACTAAATAGCAATCGGTATCGTCTTTCTCTTGCAGTTCTTTTGTAAGCTTGTCCATTTCTGCACATTCTGTGATTTTCGCGATTATTTTGTCTTCTGTAGGTAACTGCTCAGATTTCCAATGTTGGGCAAAGAGTATACGTGCTGCTGTGAGGATATGGATGATCAGATATTTTATTTCTTTGGTGTATTGTGCTGTGATTATTCCCAATAAAAAGGTTTCCGGCCTCATTTGGCATTTACCTTTCAATGAGAAGTAGGTTTTCAGTATAAAATGTTCTATCGCTGGTACTTGGCACCCTCTAGACCAGTGGTTCTCAACCTGTGAGTCGGGACCCCTTTGGGGGTCGAACGACCCTTTCATAGGGGTCGCCTAAGACCATCCGAAAACACATATTTTCAATGGTTTTGGGAATAATTTTATGGTTGGGGGTCACCACAACATGAGGAACTGTAATAAAGGGTCACAGCATTAGGAAGACTTATTTATTCCATCAAGCTGGCCTAGCCTAAATGGTTTTTTAATGGGATTTTAATTTTATAGATTTGGGGTTTAAAATTGGGAGGCCGATTTATTTAATTTCTTTTAGTTACCTTAACTTTTGTACTTTATGTATTTTTAATTTTGGCTGTCCACCGCCCTGAGTCCCTTCTGGGAGAAGGGCGGTATACTAACTAACTAACTAACTAACTAACTAACTAACTAACTAAATAAATAAATAAATAAATAAATAAATAAATAAATAAATTTGAGACACACTGCTCTAGACTAACAAAGATATACCCAAACCTAAGCCCGAATTGTTGGAAATGTGGCCAAAAACAAGGAACTTTTTATCATACATGGTGGTTGTCCCTGAAACGAAAAAATACTGGAAGAAAATACACAGGTGGTTTCAGGAATTAACAGGACTTCAGATAGAATACACTCCAGAACTATTTCTCCTAGGTATAGTTAAAAGGAAATATGATAAAAGAATAATATACATCATTTTACATATAATAACCGCAGCAAGAATAGCTTGCACGCAATGCTGGAGAAATACAAACATACCTTCCGAAGGCTTAGTAATTAAAAAAAATATTTGATTGTGCAGAGATGGATAAATTGACAATAGAGTTGAAAGGACAAATAGATTTGGAATACTACGCAATATGGGAGAAGTGGTACAACTGGATTGAGAACAGAAAAATGGAAAAGAAATAGACAAAATAGAAGTAGAATTAAAATGTATAGAATGTATTTGATTTGGAATGTTACGGTATGTAAATGGTCACAGTTATGCATATGATGTGAGTAAGATTTGTTCAATTGTAAAAATGCAACAACAAAAAAAAGAGAAGTAGATTTTTGGGTCTTCCAGAAATAGATCAAAATTCGTGGCTCAAGCAATTCCATAACAAAACAGCACACATTTAACTTTTCTCTTAGAATATCTTAACAGTGAAGACCAAACTACAGCTGCTGTGCCAGACTTCTTTAAGTGCTCCTAAATAGCTGAAAGGGCAACAACCTTCCAGCATTTCTACAAAAACTGAAGTTTTGCTTACGCATTCTAACAAATCAAATTCAGAAATGCCCATTTCTCTCAAATAGCTCATTTTCCACCAAAACGCTAAAGTAAATTGTATATTTCACAGGGTACCATTTTGAAAATTGGCCCAATTTCTATTGCTGGGCATGGAGCCATTTAGAATTATTGGTTGCGCGCTCGCTTGCACAAGACCTTTCCACTTGCACTCAAGCACACGTACAAGAGAAGATGAAGGGAGGTAGGAAGTAAAGCCAGCTCCTTTCTGCTGCTGGCCAGGTAGGGACGAAAAACTACCAATCATCGAAAAGAGCAGCAGAGCAACACAAGTGTGTTTAACATTGGCTTTGCTGACTCTCAGAGCAGAGATCGAAAGGATCAGTTTGAGAGTACAGTTAATAAATACATAACTCACCAATATTTTAAAGACACATGACAGAACCGGATATGAAATCACCCACTTTTGTGGCCTTGAATTAGACAACTGTGAAACCACCGTGTTTCCCTGAAAATATGACCTACTCAGAAAGTAACTCCTAGCTTGATTTTTACACTTGTGCCCAGTGGTGGGTTTCAAAAATTTTTACTACTGGTTCTGTGGGTGTGGCTTGGTGGGCATGGTATGGCTTGGTGGGCGTGGCTTGGTGGGCATGGCAGGGGAAGAATACTGTAAAATATCCATTCCCACCCCACTCCAGGGGAAGAATACTGTAAAATCTCCATTCCCTCCTCAATCCAGGGGAAGGTTACTGAAAAATCCCCATTTCCTCCCGATCAGCTAGGATTCCTGAGGCAGAGAATAGATGGAGGTGGGGCCAGTCAGAATTTTTACTACCAGTTCTCCGAACTACTCAAAATTTCCACTACCGGTTCTCCAGAACCGGTCAGAACCTGCTGAAACCCACCTCTGCGAGCGCCCAATATAAGGCCTACCCTCCAAAAAATAAGCCCTAATTAAGACCGCATCCACTCTAGGGTGCACGGGTAAGAATTTAGCTATGGTTGGGGATGAGGGTGGTGAAGCTGCCCTACTACTTACCTTCGGAGTGTTGCAGCCAGGCCGTATCAATCCGGAGCTCTGTTATCAGCTACAAAGGCCTTCAGGAAAGCCTTGCTGGCTGCAGATGAAATAGGCCAAGGTGTGTGAGGCCTGGCTGCAACTAACTGAAGCCAAAGAAGTTCCTGAAGGCCTCTGACAGCGAAAAGGAGGCCGGGGATGGCGCATGCAAGTGAGATGAGTCAGTGGACATCCCCCCCCCCGAAAATAAGACCTGGTGCCTTTTTTGGTGGCAAAAAAATATAAAACAGGGTCTTATTTTTTGGGAAATACAGTATCTAAAGGTGAGTAGTATCAACAACATATTTGGGAAACTGAGCTGGAATATCCAAATGGTCTTCTCTTACAAGATAAATATCAACTGAGAAAAGGAAGGCAATATTGAATGTAGTATGGACATTGACTTCCCTGACACTGACTTAAAAAGCCATGGTCCTAGTCTGTACCAACAGAGGAATAGTATCAAACTCATGTGAAGTATTAGTAGCTATATACTGCTTAAGTAAGACCACCACATCCAATTTTGATCACTGGGATATAAAAAAGATGGTGAGACTCTAGAAAGACTGCAGATAAGAGCAACGAAGATGATAAAGGGTCCAGAGACAAAAATATATAATGAAAGGTTGCAGGAACTGGGTGTGTCTAATCTAGCAAAGAGAAGCACTTGGTGTGACATGATAACAGTCTTCCAATCCTTGAGGAACTGACAAAGAAGAGGGGGACCGCCTATTTTCAGTGGTGGGATTCAAATAATTTAACAACCGGTTCTCTACCCTAATGATTTCTTTCAACAACCAGTTCACCAAAATGTTCAGAAAGTTAACAACCGGTTCTCCTGAAACGGTGCAAACTGGCTGAATCCCACCACTGCCTATTTTCCAAATCACCTGAGGGAAAGGCAAGAAGTAACAGATGGGAAGTTATCAAAGAGAGTTCCAAACTAGAACTGAAAAGAAATTTCCTAACAATGAGAACAATTAATCAGTAGAAAGAGTTGCCTTAAGAAGGTGTGGGTACATCATCACTTTTAGCAAGAGATTGGACAATCATTGGACAGAGATTGTCCAGAATGGTATACAATCTCCTGCTTGAGCAGGGAGTTGAACTAGAAGACCTCCGAGATCCCTTTCAACTCTATTATTCTGTTACTCTGTATTGAACTACAATGTTTGATAGAATGATTTTTAGGCCACCATTGATCATAGCAGTCTTTGTGCCTGTTCTTCTAAGAAATTAGAAAGTTAAAGGTAAAGGTTCCGCTTGCACATATGTGCTAGTCGTTCCTAACTCAAGGGGGCAGTGCTCATCTCCGTTTCAAAGCCGAAGAGCCAGCTCTGTCCAAAGAAATCTCCGTGGTCATGTGGCCGGCATGACTCAATGCCAAAGGCACATGGAACGCTGTTACCTTCCCGCCAAAGGTGGCCCCTATTTTTCTACTTGCATTTTTTACATGCTTTCGAATTGCGAGGTTGGCAGAAGCTGGGACAAGTAACGGGAGCTCACCCCGTTACGCGGCACTAGGGATTCGGACCACTGAACTGCCGACCTTTCGATCGACAAGCTCAGCGTCTTAGCCACTGAGCCGCCACGTCCCTTAGAAAGTTAGGGGATGAGTAAATGAGTTGGGAAATGAGTCATTCTGTGCAGCATTTTGCTAAAGTTTGCATTTGTGTGTGTTAACAATCAGCATCTCCTGCTGTACTTTTCATATCTGTTTTTCAGAATCACTGAATAGTGGCTCAGAATCAGAAAGAAGAGTGAAGAAGAAACCACACGGAAACGGACTTTTTGAAAGTATTCATTCCTGCCCATTGAGCAAAACTGTTTCAGACCTACTTTGCCAAGTGGTTGAAGAACCATGATCAGCAACGAACATTTACTGCAAATCTTTCAAAACCTTAGCTAGTGGACAGCGTTAGCTGTATGCAAAAGTTCGAACATTTTCAAAGCACAAACAGGAAATTTCTCCTTAATTTCTTAATTAACTCCTTAATTAATTAGTTGTGTTTCTCTTTGATAATCTTCTATCTGTTACTTCTTGACCTGGACTCAGGTGCTTTGGAGAATTGGTCCGCACTGTATAATGGACATTTAATACAATTGAGCGAGTCCAGAGCTATTTCACGAGAAGAGTCCTCCACTCCTCTGCTCACAATAGAATACCTTATGCCACTAGGCTTGAAATGTTGGGCTTGGACAACTTAGAACTACGCCGCCTAAAGTCTGATCTAAGCGTAATACATAAAATTATCTACAACATCCTACCTATCAATGACTACTTCAGCTTCAACCGCAATAATACACGAGCAAACAATAGATACAGACTCAAGGTAAACCGCTCCAAACTTGATTGCGGAAAATACAACTTCAGCAACAGAGTGGTCAACACCTGGAATGCTCTACCTGACTCTGTGGTTACATCCCCAAACCCCCATAACTTTAACCTTAGACTGTCTACTGTTGACCTCACCCCATTCCTAAGAGGTCTGTAAGGGGCGTGCATAGGTGCACCAGCGTGCCTACCGTCCCTGTCCTACTGTCCCCATTTATTCGTACCCATTTCCTGTGTTCATATCCATTTTTATACTTATATCTGTTATCTCATACACGTTTGATAATCTAAATAAATAAATGAATAAAAAATAAATAAATTCTGTCTTCTCTGTAACAGCCCCTCAGATATTGGAAAGCTGCTATGATGTCACTGTCACTCCTATGATGTCACCCCTAGACCTAGGAATTCTTAGCCAAAATCAATGGATCTTCTGGAAAAAAACATAACACAAATGATTCAAGGGTCTGGAGAATCCCTTCCTCACCAAGAGAGTGTATGACATTTCAAACATAGCATGATCTTCTTGTCCCAGGCAAAACATATCTTTTACACTTGGCTTTGCCGGTAAAGAAAATTGGGATCATGTCCTCAAAAAGCCACTAAGGGGCACTGCACAATCGCATTGTCCCAACTGTGAACCTAGGAATAATTCTTCAGGGTTCACTCTCCATTAATGATTACAGAATGAAAAGAGGAAGTGCATTTGTGATCAGCTATGATCTGATTGGACCATTCCCAGGATCTTCACGAAGCTCCAGTGGCTCTTATTTGTTTTTGGGTTTTTTGGGGGGGTTTTGTTAATGTTCCCATCTAAGGACCAATATAGGCATAAAACAGAAACGACACTCCCTTTTCTTTTCTTACATGTGGCTGGTTTCAACCTCCTTTTCTTGCTAATTTTATTTTCTAGGTTTGTTTATTTGTTTCTTTACTTATTTATCAAGTAGATTGTTTTATCACGCCTTTGCTACTTTGATAAATAACTCAAGGCAATGAACCAGTGGTGGGTTTCAAAATTTTTTACTACCAGTTCTGTGGATATGGCTTGGTGGGCGTGGCATGGCTTCATGGGCGTGGCTTGGTGGGCATGGCAGGGGAAGGATACTGTAAAATCTCCATTCCCACTCCAGTCCAGGGGAAGGTTACTACAAAATCCCCATTTCTTCCCGATCAACTGGGACTCGGGAAGCAGAGAATAGATGGGGGTGGGGCCAGTCAGAATTTTTACTACTGGTTCTCCGAACTACTCAAAATTTCCGCTACCGGTTCTCCAGAACTGGTCAGAACCTGCTGAAACCCACCTCTGCAATGAACTTATATAATACTCCTTCCTCCTCCTATTTTCTCCATAATTCCCTGTGAGGTGAGCTGGGATGGCTGCCTAAAGTCACCCAGTTAGCTTTCATGCGTCAGGCAAGACTAGAACTCACAGACTCCTGTTTTCTAGGCCAGCTCCTTAACAACTACACCAAAAACCGCTCTTCTTTCAATCTCTATTCTTTCTTGTCAAAGGCAACCTTTTCATACTGGTAGCCACCTTTACGATTTTGAAATCATGCCAATACAAAATACGAAGTTTTCCTTCTCATCATTAAAGACCCTACATTTTTAAGGTCAGCCTTCTCCAATTTTGTTCTCTCCTGATAGGATGTATAAAAACCTTCACTATCGCAACGAGGACTGGAGTTCAAGATCACACTCTGGATTTACCAGATGAGCAAAATTGAGATCAGACTTTGCAAAGCAGTAGAAAATATTCAAGTTACATGCTGTTGTTGTTGTTGCTGTTGTTTAATACTGAATATATATTAGTGTGTCGTATCAAAATATTTCACTATGATTTTCCCTAAGTTGCAGGCAATAGGATTAATTAAACCAGAAGTTGCAGTCACCTAAAATATGGTGTATGATTGTGTGTATGCAAGAAAGGTAAAAAGAAGCAGGCATAACTGGCCAGATTCATATACATGCTAAGCCAGAAACCATGGTATCAAAAAAAAAGAAAGACTGGATTTTCACAACAGGTCAAACCAAATCAAATAAATCACATTGACTTTAGGGTAACTTGCAAATCCAACACAATTATGTATATGCTGTCATATTTATCTTAACATCTGGGAACATTCCAGCCAGAGAGTCAGTTCAGTAGCCATTTTGAAAATATTTTTATGTAGGTTAAAATTGAAGGTAGTCGGGGTGGGCTGCTAGGGGTTCACAGAGGTTCAGGAAAACCTCTAGCTAAGATTCTGTGCAGTTCGGAGAACCCCCAAATCCTACTCCTGGCTGGCCCCACCCACCCTGCCCCACCCCTCCCAGGAGTCCCCACACAGCCCGTTTTGGAAGCAGGTAAGTGCAGGGTGCGTGCAGAGACTCGGGGAAGGGCGAAAAACAGGACTACCGGAAGTTTGGGAAGAGGGCCTCCTGAGCCTGAGGAGGCCGTTTTTGCCCTCCCGGAGGCTTGAGGAAAGCCTCTGGAGCCTGGGGAGGGCAAAAACGACCCCCCTCCCTCACCATGGTGCATGCCCACCATGGCCACGCCCACCCAGCAACCAGGCAGAGAACCCCTTGCTAAAATTTTTGAAGCCCACCCCTCAACGTAGTTATTACAAATCTATTTTCCCATGTGGTATATGGATTGGTTTTAGCTTCTTAAATAGCGAAGTAACTTTAGTATTGTTACCGATCGGCATTAGGCTTTGTTAATCAAAATGCTCCACCTCTGATGTTTTGGATCATGGTAGCAAACTAGAAATTACCTGGTGGCTAAGCCCACCTTTATAACAACTACCAGGGGAAACCAGTTGGACGCTACCAGTTGCATCCCTTTCTGGATCGGGACTCCTTACGCACGGTCACTCATGACCTCGTCACTTCCCACCTGGACTACTGCAACTCTCTCTACATGGGGCTCCCCTTGAGGAGCACTCGGAGGCTGCAACTGACACAGAGTGCAGCCGCGCACGTGGTTATGGGAGCAACATGGCGTTCCCATATAACACCTCTCCTGCACGAGCTGCACTGGCTTCCGGTGGTCTTCCGTGTGTGCTTCAAGGTCTTGGTTACCACCTTTAGAGCGCTCCATGGCTTAGGACCTGGTTATCTACGGGACCGCCTGCTGCCACCAGTAGCCTCCCACCAGCCGGTACGCTCTCATAGAGAGGGGCTCCTCTGGGTGCCATCGGCCAAACAATGTCAACTGGCGGCCCCCAGGGGAGAGCCTTCTCTGTGGGGGCACCTACTATCTGGAATGAGCTCCCTCCGGAAATATGGAGGATCCCGGATCTACGCACCTTCCGCCGCACTCTCAAGACCTTTTTATTCCATCAGGCTGGCCTGGCCTAATTTTTCCCTTTTCCCTTTTTAAAATGCAAATTTTAATCTGTTCTTAATTATTGGGTGTTTTAAATCTGTTGTCAGCCAAATTGTTTAATTCGGTTTTATTCTGCTTTTAAATTTTGTATTTATATGTTCTATCTTGTGGCTGTTCACCGCCCTGAGTCCTTCGGGAGTAGGGTGGTATATAAATCAAATAAAACCTAAGCCTAAAGGATTAAAAAAAAAAAGGAGAGTAATTTGCACTATTGTATCATATTTGATTGGTACCAACATTTCACTCTGTGAGGGGAGGGGGAGGAGGAAGATGATACAAAGATTAGATATCAGGAATAGTGCAGAATGTTCTGGGATTTCCCATGTCTCTTCACTATCATGCATGTATTGGTTTTTCCCTTACGAAATGGGGAAATGAAATTAAAAATTCGATACAGAAAATAAATAGAGCATTTCAGTAACATTTCGTTTGCCAGCACTCCCGTGTTTATTTTACTGATATAAACCTTTCCAGACACTGGCAGCTCCTTTCTTGATAAACAAACATTATCTCTAAATAGAAGATCTACATCACTGCAGACGTAATATGCTGAAATGAAAGAACTTACTAATCATCATAAATAGCAGGCGAGAGTTTACCAGGATGTATCTGTCAATTATGCTGCATGCTTTAAACTGGTTGTGTCAAAGTGTTTTGACCTGAAATTCTTAGAAAGAGCCTAAGTTCTGATGGCAGAAAGCAGGTTTCATAATTTTTACTGTATTTTGAAGATATAGCACAGACTCACAGAGTAGCAAGGGTGGCTCAGCTTTCAACACACTTTTTTTCCCTGGTAATGGCAAGTGTAGAGATGCGGTGGCTCAGTGGCTAAGACGCTAAGTTTGTCGATCAAAAAATTGTCAGTTCAGTGGTTCGAATCCCTAGTGCCATGTAACAGAATGAGCTCCTGTTACTTGCTCCAGCTTCTGCCAACCTAGCAGGTCGAAAGCATGTAAAAAATGCAAGTAGAAAAATAAGGACCATCTTTGGTGGGAAGGTAACAGAGTTCCATGCGCCTTTGGCATTTAGTCATGTCAGCCACATGACCACAGAGACGTCTTTGGACAGTGCTAGCTCTTCGGCTTTGAAACTGAGATAAGCACCGCCCTCTAGAGTCAGGAACGACTAGCACATATGTGCGAGGTGAGATTTGATCTGCTGATCTGCTGAACTAGAAGTCAGCTGAAGTAGCTGCAGTACAGCACTCTAACCACTGTGCCACCTCGGCACCTCGTCTTTGTCAGAGTTGCCTTGAGCTTTTGCTTGCATGGATGTAGCTTGCTTGGAGGGGGCCAGGGTTAGAGGAGTGCCAAGATGCCAAAATGGCTTCAGGAGAGGCCAACCCAGGCAAAGAGTGCTGGGGAGGGGAGGGTGAGGGCCAGGGCAGGGCGGGGTGGGGCGGGGCCAGCCAGTGGTGGGATCAGCCGTTTCACCAAACTGGGCTGAACTGACTGAATCCCACCTCTACCAATAAGTAGTGGCGGGGCGGGGTGGGGCCAGCCAGCAATTTAACAACCGGTTTGGCCAAAGTGGTGCGAACCGGTTGAATCCCACCACTGGCGCAAGAATAGACTGTGTAGAATGGAGGGACTTCCTGACAATGAAAAAATGGATATGGAAGGAGGGGCCAACCCTTTCCAGCTGCTTCAAACCAGAAGGAGCAAAGATATCCAACACTTCCAGTCAAACAGGGAAGGGAAAGGGAAAATGGACAAAGATGATATAAGGCCGTGATAGCGAACCTATGGCACACGTGCCACAGGTGGCACATGGAGCCATATCGGTGTGCACGCGAGTGTTGCCCTAGCTCAGCTCCAGTGCACAAGCGCGCCGGGCAGCTGATTTTTGGGCCATCTGGTCCCACTGAAAGTCGGGAAACGGGTTGTTTCTGGCCTCCGGAAGGCCTCGGGGGGGGGGGGAAGGTAGTTTTCGCCCTCCCCAGGCTCCAAGAAAGCCTCTGGAGCCTGGGGAGGGCAAAAAACGGTGGTCCCACCATGCCATCATGTGCCAAAAGCAGGGGGGAGCGTGTGGGGGGGGTCACATGCACATGCTTGGGAGGGCAGGTCGCATTGAGTTATGGATGTGGGCACGTGTGCCCACGACCCTCCCCCCACACTTCCCCCACTTTTGGCACGTGACAGCAAAAAGGTTAGCCATCACTGATATAAGGCTTGACATAAACAGATGTTTCCCAGGTCAGAGGAAGCCATTTAGGTAAAGATTTTTTTAAAAGTCTTCTTCAAAGACACCCATCACATGCCAGGCATTCCTTAATTTGGAAGAGTGAATAGGAAACAACTCGAGTTTGAACTCCCAAGACTATCAGAATGCTCTGCAGCCTTGAATGAGCAATGAGCAATCAACTGTCAGGTATAGCTTCCTTTTCCTCTGTAATGAAGATTGCAATCTAGTCAAGCCAAGGACTATATATCATCTATGTCATCCCAGTCAAACCGGGGAGTCAGCCTAAGCTGTAAAATGCCAAAAGGTCCGTCAAGAGGCCCACTTTCGAAAGCTTTGCAGAGATTTACATTTGATCGTTTGTGGTTTCTGCTTAATTTTACATGTTATGTGCTTCTTCTTTTAATTCTGTCTATGGAACAACCCTAAATGAGTGTTTTAATCCAATCTTGGAAATGAAAACTGGGATAATTTATGATGCTGTCGTTTAGAAGTTGACTATTATAGGAGATATAACATTCATCTCAAAGGGAGGAAACACGGTTACACTGTTCCCACTTGTTCTCTTTTTTCGCCTAACCTTCGCTCCTTCTGATCTCAAGGGAAGCGTGAACAGTGCCAGCTGCTTACCAGTGGAATAATCTAGTGAAGGATAGGAGGCAGATAGTTGTCTGTAAAATAGGATATCTGCTTACTCAATTTCCAGGGCTATTCACAACTCATTTTTTTAAAAAAAAAATAAATTACAGTGATAGAAGAACAGGGCAAAATTTTTAAAAATGAAACTATCACTTTAAAACTGTACTATGAAGTGAACAAAAGGTATAGCCAAAACACCGGGCTAACAGTGATCTAGTGTTGTTACTTTAAGGATAATCGCAAGAATATGCTAAACTGTGTTTATCTCTTCCACTCTAAATAGCAATATAGTTCAAGGCTAAGGCCAATAAGCAAAGGGCAGCAATTACTTCCCAGCTGTTTCTCAGTGCAGCTCAGTTGAGCTGTGTATGTATATCACACTTCTTCTTTCCAGCTTCTATTTCTGTATATATAAGCAACCATGTGGGAATGTGAACAGGGACATCTGGTGACAACCACCAGAGTGTCAGATACTTTTAAAACAAAAACTATAGTCAGGGGTGGGATTCTGCTGGTTCAGACCGGTTCGGGTGTACCAGTAGCTCCGACAATCAGCTGAGAACGAACCGGTTCGCTCCGACACACGTCCGCTCGTGTACTATACCTACCGTACTTCCTTTGTTTGTAGCCCAGCTGATAGGCACGGACGGAAGGAAGGAAGGAAGGAAGGAAGGAAGGAAGGAAGGAAGGAAGGAAGGAAGGAAG
>WNWU01000007.1:35317172-35338462 GCA_012654045.1 Ptyas mucosa
AAGGAAGGAAGGAAGGAAGGAAGGAAGGAAGGAAGGAAGGAAGGAAGAAAGATTATAATGAGAGTCAGAGATGGTCTGAGGCAAGTCCTGCCTTAGCACTTCGCCACCACAGGTGCCCCCGACACGAGTGACATCGAGCTGCCCACACCTACCTGGCCACACCCACCCCAGCCCCCCAAACACAACCCTAAGGTGGCCCTCAATGAAATCGTGTTTGATACCCCTTCTGTAGTGCATCAGGTTCAATTGACAAATATTAAAATAAAATTTACCCATTAACTATCTAGAATAAACTGTAGATACTTAAATAACTACTACTCTGCTGTTAACACACACCGAGCATCCTTATTGAAAAGCTGATTGACTTGGATTTTCCTTCTTCCATCTGCGACTGGATCAAAGACTTTCTGAGGGACTGGCCACAAACAGTGAGGGTTGGGTCTGTCATATCCTTCTGCCTGAAACTTAGCATTGGCTCCCCACAGGCCTGTGTGCTCAGTTCCTGTATTCACTGTAAATACGATTGTGTATCATTTGACCCATCCACTGTGATCATTAAGTTTGAAGATGATACCACCATATTGGGTCTTATTACAGATGGAGACTAAACAGGGTACAGGGAGGAGGTTCAAAAATTATCCACTTGGTGCTTGGAAAACAACCTGCACCTGAAGATCAGCGAGACAAAGGAGATGGTGTTAGACTTCCGGAAGAAGAGAGAGGAACCTGCCCGACTTTACGTCAAGGGGGCTATATGGAGAGAGTTTCCTCCTTTAAATTCCTGGGAGTCTACCTCAGCGAAGAGCTCATCTGGAAAATCAACACGACCCAGGTGGCCAGTAAAGGCCCAACAGAGACTCCACTTCCTCAGGGTCTTGCGAAAAAACCAAGTGGAACAACAACTGATAACCTCCTTTTACCAGTCCACAATACAAAGCGTCCTCAGTCATTGCATTACGATATGGTATGCTGGCTTGACAGCCGCGGATAAAAAGATATTACAGAGGATGGTGAGCACAGCACAAAACATCGTGAGCTGTCCCCTGATACCACTAGACGACATCGCTAGGGCTCGCTGCCTTAGAAGAGTGAGGAAAATCCTCAGGGACGACTCACACCCTGGTCAGCCCTTCTTTATTCTCCTGCCGTCGGGAAGGAGATATAGAAGCATAGACAGCCGCACAAACAGGCTGAAGAACAGTTTTTATCCGTGGGCTGTCAGGCTTCTGAATGGAAAATAACTTTATAACAACATAGTACGATTGACTTGTGGGGCCGGCGCGATGTGCCATAAGTTCAAATCCCGTCGCTACTGGTTTGCTTGTGGATGTGTGCGTGCTTGCGTGTGTGCAATGCTTCTGCATATGCGTGGAGACATCTGTTCGGGTGGGCGGAGCCTCCTGCCACCGCCGCTACTGGTTCGCCCGATCCAGGGCGAACCGATAGCAACCCACCATGGTTGGGGGGGCGGGGTGCACAAAGGGAGGCTCAGCCAATCTCATTGTACACATGTTGTACTCTGACAATAATGTGAAGATAGAATAGAATAGAATAGAATAGAATAGAATAGAATAGAATAGAATAGAATAGAATAGAATAGAATAGAATAGAATAGAATAGAATAGAATAGAATAGAATTCTTTATTGGACAAGTGTGATTGGACACACAAGGAATTTTTCTTGGTGCATATGCTCTCAGTGTACATAAAAGAAAAGATACATTCATCAAGAATCATAAGGTACAACACTTAATGATAGTCATAGGATACAAATAAGCAATCAGGAAACAATATCAATATAAATCATAAGGATACAAGCAACAAAATTACAGTCATAAGTGGGAGGAGATGGGTGGTGGGAACGATGAGAAGATTAATAGTAGTGCAGACTTAGTAAATAGTTTGACGGTGTTGAGGGAATTATTTGTTGTAAGGGCACATGTAAACACAGAAAATGGGACCAAAACGACTGCTGATATTGTTGATAGATCTAATCTCAAAGACTTTCCAAATCTGTAAAATCTTAAAAGTTATTGCATGGCTAAAATACAGGCAGGGAATTGGATGTATCTGTGTCTCTGTTCATAATTCAAATACTGCCTTATTTTTTAAGAAGGTGGAATAGACGGAGAGATATTGAATAGCTCAGTCAATATTTTGTAGTTAAGCAGCCCAACTGGACATGACCATTAGTGCTATATTCAATCTTTTTATAGACTTTTTAATCTACTTATCTCTGTTAGCATCTTACCACTAAATCTGCCTGCCAGATTGCAAACTAGTTATTTACTCAGCATCCTTTAAGCTTCTTTTAAATCTAAGGCAAGACCTTGGGATAGGTCTTAGGAGGCACTTCAGAGGCACTTCCTTTTGACCTTCAGAGCCTCTCTTGATGGGGGGGATGTGTTTCTGTGATCTTGAGGAGGGAAACCTAGGGAAACGGTAGTATAATCCCAGTTATGCCTTTCAGTATCAAAACAAAAACAAGACAAGCGTTCAGATACATAGTCATCCACAGATAACAATGAAGCCTGCTTATTTTGATGCTCTCCTGACCTTCTAAACTGTAGATCAGGAGTGTCAAACTTGATTTCATTGCGGGATGTATCAGGGTTGTGTTTGACCATGGGGGGAGGGGGGAAGGGGGCAAGGTGGGCATGGCCAGCTCAATGTCACTCATGTCAGGGGTGCCTGTGATGCAATGGTGAAATCTAAAATTTGTTACTACTGATTCTGTGGGCATGGCTTGGTGGGGAGGTAATGTGACTGGGTGGGCATGGCCAATTTTTTTTTACTTTTAAAATCATTTTTTTCTACAACCTCTTTGGTGAAGAGGTTGTAAAACAATGCTTTCAAAAGGCTCTGATGATCCCAGCTGAGTTGCCTGATCGGCAGAGACTTTTTTTTTTTTAAAGCCTTTGATGATCCCAGCTGAGCCGCGCGATCATCAGAGGCTTTTTTTTTTTACTTTTAAAAGCATTTTTTTCGGCCAAAGAGGTTGTAGAAAAAATGCTTTTAAAAGTTAAAAAAAGCCTCTGATGATTGTGCAGCTCAGCTGGGCATGGGGGTGGGGGTTGCTACCGGTTCTCCGAACCACCCGCCTCAATCGTTACCAGATCAGGTCCGAACCGGGAGCATTTCACCCCTGCTGTGATGGCCCAAGCGCTCTGCTAGCAAAAACAGAGCTCGGGAGGGCAGCATGCAGCCCTCCCGAGCTCTATTTCCAGCTGCGATGGCCTCTTGCAACCTTCTGCCAGTGAAAATGGAGCTCGGGAGGGCCGCATGCACTATTTTTGCTGGCAGAGGCACCACGGGCTTGTCCTTTGCTGTTTCCAGGGGAGTCCCAGATCTAAGCACCCCGTGAGCCAGATCTTGAGTTTGACACCCCTGCTGTAGATCTTGGCAATCAAAACAAGTGCTTTGGAGTCAAGTTGCATTAATCGTAATGAGAAATGAAGCTTGATTTGTCTATTCTTTTGTTTTTGAAGCTGCCTTTTGATTATTTCCTATATTGTTGATTTGAGGGGCTAGAGTCAATTTTGTTTTTCAAGGCTCAAATCTGCTTCCTCCGTAATTACTCATTAGAATTTTCATCTTGGAGCTAAAAATATGGTGCATTCACACTGATGTATGTCTGTACGTGAATGCTGAAATACTATCTCCTTCTTCATTATCATATTTTTATAACCAGAAATAGGTATTTCTTGTGCAGTTCCCAAGTCAAAATGTTATGCTCTGATCAGAACAGACAGGCTACTATATCACAAATTGTGGATATATTTTAAATTTCTGATAGATGATTTTAGGAAGGTGATATCATTCTCATTTAATACTGCAGAGTTGTATATTTGGACAGGTAAGGACTTAGTGAATCTGACAATGTTGCTGATTAGGGCCTTAATATAATTCTGTCAAACTTACAAAGTATTTTGCTTTTGTTCGGGAGATGGTTTCGTTGCTTTTAAAAGTTGCATTCTGCGTCATTAGAAAAAGCTAAAAAGAAAACTGTGAAGAAATGAAATAAGAAAGACAGTAAGGGACAGAGACTAGTAGAAACTTTGTAGAAATCTTATGACATTGGATGACTTCTTAGATAAGAGATGAACAACCAATGACTTAGGGCTCCATCTGGCTCCTACAACCTACATTAAAACTGATGAAAATAATACACAATTCTCAGTGGTGGGCTCCTCCCGGTTCGGCCAAGCCGGAAGCGGTGACGATATGATGTCACCGAACTGGTTCTGCCCCCCCACCCCCGCATTATTCTTACCTTTTATTTGGCCCCACCCCCAATCTATTGCTGCCTCCTGAGTCCCAGCTGATGGCCCAGCTGATGGCTAGAGGGAAAAAAACTGTTTAAACTCTTGCCACAGGGCTTCAAAGGGCCACCCTACAGCTGATCAGTGTTAAAAGAAAACAAATGAGTAGACCGGTGCCTGCAAAAATACATGAGTAGATCAGTGCAAAAATAAATGAGTAGATCGGTACAGCTCTGCAAGCAGTTTAAAACCGTGGTAGACCAGTACCTCTGCTAAATCCTAAATAATTGTTACATGACCATCAAGCCACGCCCACAAAATAAGCCACGCCCACAAAATAAGCCACGCCCACAGAACCGGTAGTAAAAAAATTTAGAACCGACCCCTGACAATCCTTAGCATCAGAGGTGGGTTTTATATAATTTTACCACTGGTTTGCCGCACACAGAAAATGTGAGTGTGCGCACATGCTTGCTTTGCTCACGTACCTTCCGCGCATGCGCTTTGCTCATGCGTGTGGCTTGCACACATGCACACAGCTTAGAAAATGTGGCTAAATAGGATGGCATAGCACCGGGGTGGCATCCAGTTTAGAATCTTTGGGTGTCATAAATATTTCAGAACTTTTGAACACTCTTTTGAAGAACATTGGTGGTGGGGAGGAGAACTATGTGAATTTTCTTGGGCTGAGATGTTCTACAAGAACACAGCTAATACTGACAAACATTATTTCCTTGTTCTCTCTCACTGAAACTTAAGTGTCCTTGGAATGGGATATATGCAATGGACAGGCTGGGTATAATCAGAATAGAGACTGCAGAGAGCTTAGTAGGAAGCTACAGAGAGTTTATACCAGAGGTGGGTTTCAGCAGGTTCTGACCAGTTCTGGAGAACTGGTAGCGGAAATTTTGAGGAGTTCGGAGAACTGGTAGTAAAAATTGGGGCCCACCCCCATCTATTCTCTGCCTCCCAAGTCTCATCAGATCGGGAAGAAATGGGGATTTTGCCCGGGATTAGAGAGGGAATGGAGATTTTACAGTATCCGTCCCCTAACATGCCCACCAAGCCACGCCCACACAACCGGTAGTAAAAAAATTTGAAACCCACCATTGGTTTATACGTAGTTACCAGGATTATGAATTGTATTTAGAAGTCAACTAGCAATCAATGCAGTACTGTAAGCTTGGTGTTACGTTAGTCTGGAAACTGTCAATCAATCAGAATAGAGCAGGAAGGGACCTTGGAGGTCTTCTAATCCAATCCCCTGCTCAAGCAGGACACCCTATACCATTTCAGACAAGTGACTGTCCAGTCTCTTCTTAAAAACCTCCAGTGATGAAGCACCCATCTAGTCCTCTGCTAGCAGTTGGGCTATAGCTTCTAAGTGGTTTTCAAAAGTAGCATACAGCAACAATCCATCCTTGAGAGGATGAGGGCATGGATGACCCTCCCAAGAGTAGCCTCTTTCAAATAGAGAATGTAGAGAGGTAGCAGCAGTGGTGGGTTCCTCCCGGTTCGGCCCGATTCGGCCGAACCAGTAGCGGTGACAATATGATGTCACCGAACCGGTTCTCTTTGTTCGAGAGCTGGGCCCTTCCTCCCCCCCCCCCCCCCCCCGTCCCCGCGTTATTCTTACCTTTTATTTGGCCCCATCCCCAATCTATTGCTGCCTCCCGAGTCCCAGCTGATCAGCTAGAAGGAAAAAAAACTGTTTAAACTCTTGCAGCGGGGCTTCAGAGGACCGCCGAACAGCTTATCAGTGTTAAAAGGCAGTGTGGTGGTAGACCGGTGTCTCCAAAAACAAATGGGTAGACCGGTGCCCCCCAAAACAAATGAGTAGACTGGTGCTTCCAAAAACAAATGAGTAGACTGGTACAGCTCTACAAGCAGTTAAAAGCCTGGTAGACCAGTACCTCTGCTAAATCCTAAAGCATTGTCACATGACCACCAAGCCATGCCCACAAAATAAGCCACGCCCACAGAACCGGTAGTAAAAAAATTTAGAACCCACCCCTGGGTAGCACCCCACCCCTCTTAGAAGAATGAAATATTTTAGGAAATATTAAAAAGGCAGAATATTATATTTTCCCTAAAGGAGAAACATGTTTCTAAAGACAGAAACTCAGAGCCTCAGCTCTCTGACCCAAGTAAAAACTAAGGGGCCAACTTTTAGAAATGCAGATTTGGTAATCCATCCAAGACATTCAGGATATTCTGAACAAGGGTAGGGTTAGCCTTCAGCCACAAAAGGAATTGCACAAGAAGCCCCTTCATTGCATCAGCACACTTCAACCAAACTTAACTTGGACAACCTACAAAGTTACCCCTACAACAGCCAATAGAATACATGCTCTTGCACGGGAACAGGAAGCTCAAGGGCAAAGCCCAAGAGAAGGTATAAATAACCCTCATTCTCAACTCCATGTGGTCAGCTGCCCAGGACCTCAAACCCATGTTGATGAAATCCTGTTCATCAATAAACCAATTTTCCATATAATCCATAATCACAGCTTCATCCTGCCTTTTTAACCACAGTTGCACTAGAATGGCCACCAAGTCAACTGAATTTGTTCCTTTGAGAGGAGAGCAACTTCTATCAAATAACAGCTTTGGAGTCAGTTAAGACCCACCTGGTGACTCCTGGACAAAAAGCCCCCCTAACTTGCTTTGTTCCTTCTCATTCAGTAATAGTAGGGCTAACGCAGTGGTGGGTTTCAAAAAATTTTACTACCGGTTCTATGGGTGTGGCTTGGTGAGCGTGGCTTGGTGGGCGTGGCAGGGGAAGAATATTGTAAAATCTCCATTCCCACCCCACTCTAGGAGAAGGATACTGCAAAATCCCCATTTCCTTCCAATCAGCTGGGACTCGGGAGGCAGAGAATAGCTGGGGGTGGGACCAGTCAGAGGTGATACTTACGGTTCTCCAAACTACTCAAAATTTCCACTACTGGTTCTCCAGAACTGGTCAGAACCTGCTGAAACCCACCTCTGGGCTAACCTCACTTTTCTTAGTCTAGCTCTCTAGTGCCAAGTTTATTAAATCGGCCTAGCGCTCTCTCTTAATGTTTTGACAGTAGACACTCTTGCTGTGGTTACAGGCATACGGTTTGTATTTTTAATGAGCTGAAAAATCTGAAGCAGCTCTATCAAGGACATCTCCCCGAGATCACAACAGTTGCTTCAAAAGGCTTCTTGCTTTATCCTGCCCCATTTGTATGCAGCATGCTACACACACAATCAAACAGGAACGCGACCCACACAACTAAATGTGAGTGCCCAACCAATCATCATGCTACTCCGGGAGGAAAGTGGCCAATCAGAAGCCCATGCTGGTGTTTCTAAAATAAGCAACAAAACAAGAGCACAGAACAGACGTGGTAGCTGAGCTTCATAAATCAAATTTTCCCCGCAGTGATGGAACCATGATGCAATTGAAGAGGCAAACAACATTCCCTCATGCATCTATTCACATGTTTTCAGCTCTATGTTGCAACTTCTCACGGCACAGACTTTTCCTAAAGCAGATGTTCCAGCAAGCAGGGGCTGTGAAAAGAATATAGCAGATGGTTCATTAACTCCCAGCTCTCCAGGGCCGCTTCGGCATCTTATTTTAATAGTCAGTGTAACTCTAGACATATTTAGGGAACATTCCTGATCCTGTGACTAGATTCTTTTTAGATCTTATCCAGGATTGGGCAATCTTGAGTAGCTGTGGATCTGATTTATTTATTCTTTGTAGGGGGAAAAAAACCAGACAACAATAGGAAATCAGTGGGGCTGTAAAATCGATGATTTTCACGTTATTACTACCTGGGATAAGTTCTTTTTTAACTCTATGAGTCTACTTTGAAAGAAAAGAATGCCATTATATTGAGCTCAACTTTATGGCTCAACTGGATGGTTTACAGCATAAATACTTTAAAACGTTAAAAAAGACCCCATTAAAATCACCAATCATAAAACACAACGGATAACATCATTAAGTTAATACTTTGATACGTCCATGTAGTTTTCTTGATAATAAAGCAATAAGAATTTACTGCTGTCATCTTGAATTTTTTTTTTTAAATGTCACAATTAAGTCTACACGCTTGGAAACCACTAGCAATCTCCTATCAAATGCTTTTTCCTTTTCCTTGCTTATTTTTTTAAGGATGATTAGCTGCTTTTTTTTTTTTACCTGTTGCACATTTTACTCTTTTTGTCTTTTTTTAAGTTGTTATAAAATATTTTTTTAAAAAATAAAATAAAGTAAAATAAATGCTAACCAGACCCAATACTGTTTTGTTTCTGACCCCCGGTGAGTTCAGTCAGTTATTACCACCAACCTAAGGCTTATGCTATTTTTGTTCTCTGTTTCCTACCTCAAAATAATGAGAAATTTAAGTTCAGTGGTACATTCAGAGGGATCTATAGAAGTTAAGAGCTACATGCAGCTGTAATGCCACAGATTTCAGAATGAGCAGACGGAATAGACTTCTGACTGGGGATCAAAGAATTCATATAAATCCTCTGTGAATTGAAAATTGTTACACTAGAAAAAGATAGCAATGGGTATCCAAAACTGGAACATCTTTTTGAAAACACTCTGGAAGAAGACAATAGCAAACCACTTCAATTCTGTTGTTAAAGAAACCCAAATGGATGTGTCCACAAGGAAGTCAAGCTCAGCTTGAAGGAGAAATACTCAACTGTGGCATATAGTGCTTTGATTTAGGTTCAGCCTGATGGAGCCGACTCTGTAACCTTAAGTCAAATACACTTGCCCAACCCAACCTGTTATACAGGATCGTCTTGTAATTATGGTGGACACAGTGTATTCCTTTACATGCAAATATGAGAAACAATAAAAAGAAAGAAAAAAGGAATGGATTGATAAGTTTTAAAATACTGTTATACCCTTTTCTACTTATTTATTTATTTTATTTATTTATTTTACTTATAAAATTTGTATGCCGCCCTATCTGCAAGGGCTCAGGGTGGCTCACAATAACAATCGACCAAGCAACTGTTAAAATCAACAAATATAGTGACAGCAGCTAGGTTGTTGATTGCTCAATATTGGAAGAATGCTGCCCTACCGACTGTGGACCAATGGACTCAGAAGATGGCTGGATTTGCAGAAATGGCGAAGATCTCAGCTTTTTTAAAAGATCAGACGCATGAGAATTATATACAGGAATGGAAAAAGTGGATTGATTACATACAGAATAAATATCAGACTAGAAAATATTATGTAGCTTTCAGCTGATGGGGATTGATTGATGAGTTAGTAAATAGAGAAAAAGTAGGGATGAATAACATATATATTGTTTGGAATTATTAGCATTGCATATAGTGGAAGTCAAGGGGGAGGGGAGGGAAAGGGGTGGTGGGGGAGGGTTAGGGTGGGATTGGGTGAGAATTATACTTTTTGCATATGTATTTTTATAATGTCGGGGAAGGGGGTGAAAAAGGGGGAAAAATTTGTATGTGCAAAACTTTTTCAATAAAAAAAATCAACAAATATACACAAAAAATATGAAAAGTTTTAAAAATTTTAAAGTATACTACCCCATCAGTCCAGGCTGGGGGACATAAATAGGTTTTCAATTCACGGTGGAAGGTGCGAAGGTCAGGGGCCGACTGGAGCCCCAAGGGAAGTTGATTCCAAAGGGTGGGGCAGCTCACAGAGAAAGCCGACTGCCTGTCTAGCTGACGGCACCCTGAGTAGGCCCTCTGTGAGAGCGTACCGGGCGATGGGAAGTTGACGCTGGTCGCAGGTGGTCCGACAAATAGCCTGGGCCTAAGCCATGAAGGGCTTTATAGGTTAACACCAGCACCTTGAATCTTAAACTTAAAAAGATAAGAGTAAAAGGCGAAAGATTTATACGATCTGAAGAGAAACCAGAGTCACAAAACCAGCAACGTTCAGAGAGAACCACTATAAAATACTACATAGATGGCATCTAGCCCCAGCTAGATTAGCAAAAATGTTTCCAAATCTCTCACCCAAGTGCTGGAAATGTGGTAAAGAAATTGGTACTTATTACCACATGTGGTGGTCCTGCCCAGAGGTAAAAAGATTCTGGTCCAAAGTACGATAATGGTTACGTGAAATATTGGATCAGGAGGTAACATTATCCCCAGAATTCTTCCTTTTGGGCATAGTAGGTGATGGCCCAAATAAAAACAAAACTCAACTCGCAATCCAGATAATAACTGTGGCCAGATTAGTGTTAGCGAAATTTTGGAAAAGCAAAACCCAACCATCAGAAGAAATGCTAATAAATAAAATCCTAGAGTGTGCAGAAATGGCGAAGATAACGAGTCTGCTAATGGATGATGAGACATGTAAATATAACGAAGTATGGGGAAATTGGTACAATTGGTTAAATAATAAGAAAAGTAAATGATTTGTTTCGTATATGAATAGCTTTGATGAAATGTATACATAGTTTACAAATACAATAGTGAGAAAACTAGTCTAAGATGAAGTAGATTGGATATATGATATTTACTTTGTAAGAAACACTGTATCTCCGAATGACGCACAGAATTTGTCAACACCTTTTTTTTCTTCTTTTTTAATTTTGAAAACTCAATAAAGTATGTTAAAAAAAATAAAATAAAATAAAAAGGTAAGAGTATGACAGTATTTTAAAACTTATCAATCCATTCCTTTTTTCCCTTTATTGTTTCTCATATTTAATACTGCAAAAGTTGGTTTGAAAATCAACATTAAGAAAACTAAGAACATGGCATCCCACCCTCTCAACTCCTGGCAAATAGATGAGGAAGAAATGGAGGTAGTGGCGGATTTTATTTTCCTGGGCTCCAAGATCACCACAGATGGGGACTAAAATTAAAAGACGCTTGCTTCTGGGGAGGAAAGCTATGGCAAATCTAGACAGCATTCTGAAAAGCAGAGACATCACCCTGCCAACAAAAGTGCATATAGTCAAGGCCATGGCGTTCCCAGTTGCAATGTATGGCTGTGAAAGTTGGGCCATAAGAAAGGCGAGCGCCAAAGAATTGAGGCCTATGAACTATGGTGCTGGAGAAGATTCCTGCAACTCCCTTGGATTGCAAAGCAATCAAACCAGTCAGTCCTAGAAGAGATCAACCCTGACTGCTCTTTAGAAGGCCAGATCCTGTAGATGAAACTCAAATACTTTGGCCACCTAATGAGAAGGAAGGACTCACTGGAGAAGAGCCTAATGCTGGGAAAGATTGAGGGCAAAAGAAGAAGGAGACGACAGAGAACGAGGTGGCTGGATAGTCACTGAAGCAGTTGGCATGAGCTTAAATTGACTCCAGAGGATGGTAGAGGACAGGAAGGCCTGGAGGAACATTGTCCATGGGGTTGTGATGGGTTGGACACAACTTCGCAACTAACAACAACAACAACAACTTAAACAGATATAGTTATTTGGTGGGACTGACTGAATAATTAAATGCTATGTCTCCTTTATAAAAAATAAAAAGTAGTTATCTTTACATTTCAGCATTTCATTCATGTCATGTCTAGAACTAAAATGTTTTCAAACTGAGATTTTAATCAAGCAACTTTGAAGAGCAAGGACAGCTCAGAAAATGGCCATGTTCTATTGTAAACCTCCCCACTTTCTAATCGATGTTTCAATTTTGTTTTCCTACTCAATCTATGAAGAAAAATTATAATTATATGTAAGGCATTAGCTTCTCATTCATATTTACATGGAAATTAAAGAGATTTAATCCAAACTAAATCTGTTTGGTCTTAGATTTTCAGTCTCTTCTCCTCTTCATCATCAATTTTTTTTTAAAATTTGATTTATATGCCGCCCTTCTCCGGAGACTCAGGGTGGCTTACAATGTGTTAAGCAATAGCCTTCATACTTTTGTGTATTTATACAAAGTCATCTTATTCCCCCATAATCTGGATCCTCATTTTACCTACCTTAAAAAGGATGGAAGGCTGAGTCAACCTTGAGCTTGGTGGGATTTGAACTTGCAGTAATTGCAGGCAGCAGATGTAAGTGGATGTTAATAACTGCCTTAGTCTGCTGAGCCACCAGAGCTCCTTGGGAGAAATTGGGAGAACAGCATTAGCAAAGGTGTTTTGTTTCTGTTTCTTTAATGTAAGAATAACAGAGTTGGAAGGGAGTTTGGAGGTCTTCTAGTTCAACCCTCTGCTCAAACAGGAAACCCTATACCATTTCAGACAAATGGTTGTCCAATATCTTCTTAGAAATCTCCAGTGTTGGAGCATCCACAACTTCTTGAAGCAAATCGTTCCATTAATTAATTATTCTAACTGTCGGGAAATTTCTCCTTAACTCTAGATCTTAACTAATCCTTGATTAGTTGCAATCCATTGGTTCTTGGAGAATAGGTTGACCCCCTCTTCTTTGTATCAGCCCCTCAAATACTGGAACCCTGCTATCATGTCACTCTAGTCCTTCTTTTCATTAGGCTGCCCAGTTCCTGAAGCCATTCTTCATATGCTTTAGCCTCCAATCCCCTAATCATCTTTGTTGCTCTTCTCTGCACCCTTTCTAGAGTTTCAACGCCTTATTTATATTGTGGCAACCAAATCTGGATGCAATATTCTAAGTGCGGCCTTACCAAGGCATTGTAAAGCGGTACTAACATTTCATTCCTCCCAAAGTTTCCTTTCTCCCAAATGTGAATATTCAAAGAAAGCCAACTGAAATAGTAACAGTACTTATTTGTCTACCCACACTGCACTTAGAGATAGATAGCTAGAGTGATTGATTTCAGGCTAATTAATAATTAACCCTATTAACTAATAACATTCTCCAACACTGGGAGTTAATAAGAATTCCTAATGGACACATATGGTCCTCCACATTATGAAGTTAGATGATGTTGGAAATGAGCTGTGAAAAGTAATGAATTTGAAACCCGATAAAACGGGTAATGTATAGGGCAACTCATAAAAATATTTATTTTCTTTATGGTTTCCATTACATTAATGGATCATACAGATGTTTTCCATCTTCTGCCAGATGTCCTTGTCATACGTGTTATATTTGGGGGGGCAGAGGGGGGACAAGTTAGATAGTATTCTATTAAGTTAAGAAAATTTATAGGCATACAATTAAATACAGTCAGAGGATCTATTAACCAGAAACTATTACATGCGATCCAAATGTACCAATCATCATTATATAGGTTTTTAATTGTAAGTGGCCTAGAGTCACTTTACTTTGAGATGGGCAAACATATAAATGTAGTATGTGTATATATGTGTGTATAAATCAGTGGTGAAATCCAATTTTTTTTTACTACCGATTCTGTGGGTGTGGCTTGGTGGGCATGGCAGGGGAAGGATACTGCAAAATCTCCATTCCCACCCCACTCTGGGGCCAGCCAGAGGTGGCATTTGCCAGTTCTCCGAACTACTCAAAATTTCCACTACCGGTTCTCCAGAACCTGTCAGAACCTGCTGGATTTCACCCCGGTATACATACACATACATATACATACAGATCCAGCTAAGTAGCTAAAGTTAAGAAACTGGTGAAATACTGTACATCAACAGACTCTGAATGTTCTCATTACAAAAATAACTTAATCCTCAGTATAGATTGTCCAAATGCAATATATCTTTAAATCTACAAAAGCTTCTAGCAACACTTTAGCTTTCTAGCAACACTCACCAAAGCTAGTTGTTTCAAATTTGAATACTGCAATGAATTAATACTGTAAATTATGCTTGCTGGGAAATTCTGAGAGTTGAAGTCTAGACATTTTAAAGTTGTCAAGGTTGGGAAACACTGCTGTAAATTATTCATTTACTTAGGCAATTTTTCTCAAATGGTTAAGTTTGTGCATAAGCAATTTTCTTCCCTTTGAGAAATGGTCTTGAGAGTTTGCTTTCTAGTATTCATAAAAGTGAGCTGTCACTTTTTATTGTAGTTAAACATTTTTCAAAGGCATTTGAGTCAGGAAGGTGTTTTTTTTCCCCTATCTCCTTCTTTTCATTGTACAATTCTTATTATTCATTTAATTTTGTTCAGAGGAAATCATCTATATATATCCTCAATTCTTAATAAGGGTATTTCCAGCCATGCATTTGGTTGGTTAGTTCCTTATTCAATGTGGCATTCTGACAGGCAGAAACAATTCTTCAATCAATAGTGAATAGTAGTCATTATATTTTTCCACAATGCTTCAGAAACACGTTCTGCAAGATGACAGAAAGAACTGAAATAGTCACCATATAGTGCTAGTGAAGCCCCAGTTTCAGAGTGAGTTCCAGAATTGTTGCTGTTCTTGTCAAAAACATCCATTTTAATCGCAAAATGGATACATATTCTGAGGGGAAAAAATGGCAATTTTCTCTCTGAAAGCAATCTGCTAAAACAGAGTTCCCCAAACTTTCCTGCTTTGAGAACCAGCGAAGGGGGGGAGACGGGATGGTTATATGTGAGCGGGCGGCAAGCATGCATGCGTGCAGCTACATTTGCGCGAGTAGCATGCGCACACACCTGCCATTCACACAAATGGAGCACACATGCACACGCTTGCCCACTGCTCGCACAAGGGGGGATACGCATGCACATTCGCTCACCATTTCCACGGCCCGGTTGCAAACACTTCACAGCCCACTAGTGGGCCACGGCTCTGCGGTTAGGGGCCTCTGTGTTAAAAGAAGGCATAATGCCTGAGGGTTGGGCCTTTATTACACTACTACAGGTGTCCAAACAGCAATATAATATCTTGTGATTAAAGAAAACAGAACTGTTCTTCTGAAAGTCATGAATTGGAAGTCTACAATAGGACTGCCATATCTGAGTTGCAAAAAATCCAGATGACCATAAGACGTCACCAAACAATGGAGCGTTTCCCACTTGTTTTAGCTACCATCCATCAGTCATTTGGGTTTCTGCAGACTTACTCTCCAAATATGTCATTTATGAACTGAAAAATATTCAAAGTTCCTCTCATATTAATGATTTTACATTATACAGCTAAGAATCTATCGATACCTATATCCATGACTAGCTAGCTAGCTATGGTATCCAACAAATCAACAAATCAGAACTGCATTACTGACATTTACAAGTTAACTCTTGAACTTACTCTAACCAAAGCAGATTACAGTATGGGAAAAAATGTTCTACTTATAAAATGCCATTCTCAATGAAAAGCTAGAAGGGCATGACTTCAGTCACATTGGCCTTTCTTGCCTCTGTTGTGGTCCGCCAGCAGCCTGCGGAGCTGGCAGCAGAGGCGGACAGGGATGAGGCAGAGGAAGAACACGGGCCAGTCCTGGAGGCTGGGGAAGGCCCGGATGAGGGCTCTGCGTCGGAGGCAGAGATGGGGTCAGGGCCATTGGGGAGTGATGCACAGATTCCGGAGCCTCCAGAGGCTGACAGTAGAGAGAGAAAGAGGAACAGGAGGAGCCTGTTCCTAGTGCAGGTATGAGAAGAGCTGCCAGAAGGCAGGAGCAGTTAAAGCAGAGAGGACAACTCTGGAGAAGGGCCAAGAGATGATTGGCCCCTCCCATAAGGCTTAAAAGATCAGCAACGGCTCTTGGCTTCTTTGCCGGAAAACAACCGTTGAGAGATTTGCTTCATGTTTGGATGTATTTCTTTCTTGTCAGCATCTTCTGTTCCTGAACTGTTGCCAAGAAAAGCCTTTGGCAGTTTGCCTAATTATCCCAAGGTCAGAGATAAACTGAAGAATGGTGTTTTGAGGACTTTGCTTTTGTTTAATTTGAAATACACTGAGAATGAGTTAATTCTCAGCTGTTTTAATAAAATCTGATTGTTTTTTGGAACTGTTTTGCATTTAATATTAACTACGTGAGCCTGGGTCACAACAGCCTAAATGGCATATAGCTGGCTCACAACCAAATACTGGAAGCACAATTTGTGGGGGAGGGGGGGAGTTTCTGGCTGTAATGTGGGCACTAGAAATAGTTTAAATGTAAATCAGAACAAGACATATATATTTATATTTCAGTGACCTTTTTTCTTTTAAAATATGGAATAAAATTGCCCCACATAAGTAAGTATAAAATTAGCCCAATAGGTATAGATTCTAAATGAAAGCACAGTGAATTGTTGGCGAGCCGGAAAGATTTGATAAATGGGACTTTCATAGAACAGATACTATTCATTATTGTGAACTCAGGAACATATGAAAAATGGAATGGGGAAAGGAAACCTGTGCATCAAACTATGTATTTGTTGGAGGAAGCCAATATAAAACAAAGTGGAGGAAGTTAATGTAAAAATAGCAGTGAATTAGTTCCCCCAAAAATGGTATTTTGCCCATTGTGTAAAAATACCAAAAAAAAAAAGTCTTTTTTCATTTAGAGGGGAAGAGACATGTACAGAATTGCAAAGTTTCTTACCGATCAAATTCACAATATAATCCAAATGCCTGAAACTTTAAAATACTCTGTCCCATTTTTTTTTTTAGATATTTGCATTAAATTAAATTTTCATGCATTAACTTAGGTATATATTATAAAGCCATATTTAATACCAGTATATTATTCATTTGTCTTGGCTGGATCCTAGTTCGAAAATTCTATTTAAGGCTATTGGAATTATCTTGGGCATTGGTAAAATATAGAAGCAACTAAGGCCAATCAACACATATATTATTCACAGGTCTTAGACTTTACATATGCTCATCCCACTATCTGTCTTATTGTTTGGGGAAGAGCCAAATCTTTGGGGCCTTGCAGTAGGACAAAAGGGTCAGGACTATTCCCAATACTACAGAGCCTGTAGTACAGTGCTTTAAAGCACCCTGTTATTAACATCTATTAACATCTGCTGCTTGCAATTACTGCAAGTTCGAATCCCACCAGGCTCAAGGTTGACTCAGCCTTCCATCCTTTCTAAGGTGGGTAAAATGAGGACCCAGATTGTGGGGGCAATAAGCTGACTTTGTATAAATATACAAAAGTATGAAGGCTATTGCTTAACGCACTGTAAGCCGCCCTGAGTCTCCGGAGAAGGGCGGCATATAAATCAAATAAAAAATAAAAAATAAAAGGTGCTTTTTTAGGAGGCAACTGGATTTTCTTGTTTTTACTTTGAAGACATTTCACTTCTCCAAGAAGCTTCTTCAGTTCTGACAGGATAGTGGGGAAAGGAAGGATTTATATTCCTTGCAGACAACTAGGACTATTGCAGCGATGTCAAACTCAAGGCCCGTGGGCCAGATCTGGCCCACAGAGTGCTTAAATCTGACCTGTGGGGCCGGCCTGGAAATAGCAAAGGGCTGGTCTGCGGTGCCTCTGGCGGCCCCCGCACCCCGTTTTGGCTGGCAAAGTGCTGCAGTAAGCCATCAGTTCCATCTTCCCCCTCCCCCCCCCCACCAGCAGAGAACTACAGTGCTGATCCAGCCCTCGAAGAAATCCAGTTTGACACCCCTGAACTATTGAATCTCAGGGGAATTATGTTTCATATGGCAGGCACTACAAAAGAGAAGAACCTCTTGGTCACACTAGATGGCATTATTATAGGGCCTATTATGTATGCACAAAAAGGGAAAATGGTGGCTCAGTGGCTACGATACTGAGCTTGTCGAACGAAAGGTCGGCAGTTCAGCAGTTCGAATCCCTAGTGCCGCGTAACAGGATGAGTTCCGTTACCTGTCCCAGCTTCTGCCAACCTAGCAGTTTGAAAGCACGTACAAAATGCAAGTAGAAAAATAGGGGCCACCTTTGGTGGGAAGGTAACAGCATTCCGTGTGCCTTTGGCGTTTAGTCATGCCGGGCACATGACCACAGAGATGTCCTTGGACAGAGGTGGCTCTTCGGCTTTGAAACGGAGATGAGCACCGCCACCTAGAGTCGGGAACAACTAGCACATATGTGCGAGGGGAACCTTTACCTTTATGTATGCACATTCATATATGAATCAATTCACCACCCATGTGATAAAAGGAAAGCTGAGATATTGGGAGCACTCTACTAATAACGTGAACAGTGGAAGGTGTAGTGTGGCATGTGGAAGGAGTATTTACTGTGCTCAAGGGACATGAGGGGAATGCATGATCATAAGGAGGGTAAATAAATATATTGTTTGCCATTTCAGCATGATTCAGCTGAGTCTCTGCTTGTATAATGATCAGCATCTTCTAAGATGTAATGTGAGAGGAATATTACGACATCTCCTGAAGGCAAAGGACAAAGGTGGATTTATTCTCTTGAGGCTTAGCTTTATTTGAGGGTTGAATGGTGAACTATGAATAGGATCATTCTAAAGGTGTTATTTTTCTTTTGAAGATCTTTATGTACATATTGTACAACAGACCTGTTGGTATAATGACTATAATATTTCTTTTAGCAAATTCACTGATGAAATAGTGAAACAATGGATCTGTATTTTTTTAAAAAAAATATTAGGCAAAAATTAACAAAAGTTCTGCCATTCTCCCATTCTCTCCCAAACAGGAAAAAATGATAAACCATTTCCTTTCTTTCTCCTCTAACTCAAATTCAGAGGGTTGAAGAAGCAGGAAAATCCCCAGCCTGTGGTAAATGAAAAACAGAACATCTTCCCTGCTATTTTCATATTTGAGTTATATCATAGCATCAACTTCCCACAAGATTTGGGAACCAAAAGTAACACTAAACAATATAACTTCATTCTAAAACTTGTCAAGCAATATGAATGCATTTTTCAAATATCAGCAGATCCCAGAACTTAACTGTGTCAAATGTTAAATTCTTGGCAATGCTAAGCACATATATTCTCAGGTGGTTTTTTTTGAAGACCATGAGCATCACTTTTTTTCCTTTCTTCCTCTTACACAGTATCAGAGAGAGAAAAAGAGTTTAGTGATCACCTTAAGTGAGAAAATGGGGTAGTGTGGATTTTTAAGGTCCCCATTTAGGCCAGAGCTTCACTTAAAATTCAACAATAAAGTTTTTTAATAAAGTTATTTATTGTGGGAACTCAAACCTGAATACAGACCTAGCAACAGAGTCAAGGACTAACCTTGGACAGTTAAGTTGTTTTGATTGCAGATACCAGAAGCCCTAATAATAAGATTAGCTAATGCAGAATCAAGCAGTGAAGGCCTCTGTTTATAACAGGCCCAGAGATTAAACTTTGCATATTTTTATGTAATAATTAACATCTTGCTTTGGTTCCCTCCCTTAGAAGGCACCTGCATCATGTTTTGACTATGATCTGATCTGATCCCAGCCTTTTTGCTTCTAGCTTCAACACTTTCAGCCACCATAATCTACTTTACAATCTTCTCTTTCTTTCTCTTACACAGAAGTCCATTCTTTGGCATGCAAACGCGGATTGATTCATTTTATTCACAATAAACTAAATCAACATTCCTAAAACACACCTGCTTCCAAAAGCTCAGATCTAAAGACCTGGCTATGACAATATTCTTGCCTGAGGAAGGACAACTGGCAAGAAATATTGGACAAGGACCAAGGATACTGAGGTTCAAGTCCACCTACAGCAGGGGAAACTCACTGGGTGACTTTGGCCATGCTCTCTTAGGCCAGTCTACCTCTTTCAGAGTACTGAGAGCAATAGCAACAGCACTTAAGACTTATATACCGCTTCAAAGTGCTTTACAGCCCTTTCTAAGCGCTTTACAAAGTCAGCATAGCGCTCACAACAATCTGGGTCCTCATTTTACTGACCTCGGAGGGATGGAAGGCTGAGTCAACTTTGAACTAGTGAGAACTGAACTGCCAAACTGCCAGAATTATTCTGCAGTGCTGCATTCTAACCACTGTGCCACCATGGCTCTGATGCTGTTGTGGGGACTGGATAAAGACACTGTTAGAAGAATGTCCTTCTGGGTTCAGCTCCAAGTGGGAAAAAGACACTGGAAACATGGAGACTACTTGGAAAGATGGTTTAATGATGGACAGGATCACATGGCTTGAGTTCCTGAACAGAAAAAAGGGACGAGATGCAGCGAGTCCCCGGGTTTTATGTCCTCTCTGGCTTTGAACTTCCTGGGGCCCCGAAAGAGTATCCTGATTGGTTGTCAGACTCTCAGGGGGTGGGGGTCTTAGCTAGCCTTGCTGGCTGATGTAATCTTCCCAGGTGCCATGTGGTGAGTTTCTGTTGCTAGAAGGGTCCTATTGTGTTGCAGATGATGGTCCTTTGATAAAGGATTGGGTTTCTGCCTCTGGCCCATTGACAAAAGGGGGGGAGGCAGGAAGGTGGGAGCTGCTTTGTCTTTAAAACATGCTTCTCCATTTCTCATCCAGGGAAACGTAATATTCTGCCTTTTTAATATTTCCTAAAATATTTCATTCTTCTAGGAAAGGGGTGGGTGCTAACTTCCTACAACACAAAGGCAAGTCTATCAAAACCAATTTGTCTTGAAGAGCCAGTAGTATTTCTTGGTTGAAGGTAGCATGCCCTCTGAATACAATTGCAAGAGAGGGGTATGTTGTTTCATCTTCTTGTTTGTCAACACCTAAGAGGCATCTGCTTGGCCACTGTGAGAAACACAATGCTAAATTGAGATGGGACTTGGCTTGATCCAACAGAGTTGTTTTTATGAGAATAAAACAAGGAAGATCTCATTGTGAAATCCCTTAAGAGCCTAGAACAGGGTCTGCAGGCCAAATCTAGACCATGGGATTGCCCTGAAAACAGCAAAGAACCACTCAGGGAGCTTCTGCCAGTAAAAACAGAGCTTGGGAGGGCCACGTGAGACCCTCCAGGGTTCTGTTATTGGCCACAATGGCCTCCTGCAGCCCCATCAGCGAAAACAGAGCCCCGGGGGGGAGGGAGGCACACACTCAGTTTTTGCTGGCAGAGGGCTAGCAAAACAAATTAAAAAATAAAACAAAAGGAGAAATGTTTCCCCTTTTGCATTTGTGCATGCAAGAAGGGACAGTAAAGGAGAAAGGGAAGGAGGAAAGACAAAGAAGAAGAAGAAAAGATGGGAAGTGAGCAAGGAAGGAAAAATAAGGAAAGAGGGGAAGGAAGACGAAAGGAGAATGACGAGGGTAGGAAAAAGAAGAAAAAGAAGAAAAGGAAGGAAGGAAGGAAGGAAGGAAGGAAGGAAGGAAGGAAGGAAG
>WNWU01000007.1:35338472-35353749 GCA_012654045.1 Ptyas mucosa
AAGGAAGGAAGGAAGGAAGGAAGGAAGGAAGGAAGGAAGGAAGGAAGGAAGGAAGGAAGGGAGATTATAATGAGAGTGAGGGAGGGTCTGAGGGAAATCCTACCTTGGCACTTGGCCACCACAGGTGCCCCCGATACGAGTGACATCAACCTGGCCACGTCCACCCTGGCCACACCTACCCCAGCCACACCTACCCCGGCCACACCTACCTCAGCCACACATACCCTGTCCTCCACTCCCCCCCCGCCAAGGTCAAACACAACCCTGATGTGGCCCTCAGTGAAATCGAGTTTGACATCCCAGTCCTAGAAGGAGGCTGTGATATAAATTAGGAGGAAGAAGGAAAAGATCAACATCACCATTCCATGAAAGTAATCAATCTGACAGTTGAATTCAAGTGGCTGCCTTGGCAGCAGGTTTCAGAGAGAAAGGCTAATTTAGGGAGCCCCGATTAGGCTGTACACTTACAGCGCAGTCTTGTAATTCCTTACTTTTACAATTCATCCAATTTTAACTGCTTAGAGTCTCTATTGCACTGTGCTCATTACAGCTGACCTAGATTCTCAGATCTTGAATCTCAATTCGCAGCTTATTCTCCCTGTTAGCAGCCATATCTTAGCACATTTTTAGATGCCCCCAAACCATTTATTACACAGCCGCCTTCTTGCAGATTAATGTGTAATTGCTCGTATATATGTATACGTTTAATAATGTATAAAGTAATTGACATAATTGCAAGATAGTGCTCATCATGCTCAAATAAAAAAATGTGACTCATCCTTTCCCAGATATCACCGGCTTACAATATTATTTTCAAGCATTAGCTGCATTTCGTTTAACAGCATGAGGTTATAACATTCATCTGTCTGTTTGCTTAGATATTTCTGATTCGCGGGATGAGCTCTAAGAGCAGAAAAGCGTTCACAAATGTTTAATCGTACCTCCCAGCCCAAAGTTTCTCCTCCTGCCTTTCCCAGCCAACTGAGTTGTGTTAAATTCTGACTTTCATCATCCCAATCAATACAGAAAAAAGATGTATTATCCCTACTCTGTTTAGGAAAACTCTTGTCCTCAGAAACTGGGTTAGAATACATGGTTAATCGCTGAGATTTTTCAGTTAATTAATTGATAGTTGGTTTTCTATGGCCTTTTTTTGAGGGGGGGGGGGCGAGGTTGCAGATAGTAAACAATCCAGCTACAGGTAGTCCTCGACTTACGATCACAATTGAGCCCCAAAATTCTGTTGCTCAGTGAGATAGTTGTTAAGTGAGTTTTGCCCCATTTTACAACCTTTCTTGCTACAGCTGTTAAGTGAATCACTGGTTTTTAAATTGGTAGAATAGAATAGAATGAATGTGCTGGAAGGGACCTTAGAGGTCTTCTAGTCCAGCCCCCTCCTCAAGCAGGAGAACCTATACCATTTCAGACAAGTGACTGTCCAGTCTCTTCTTTAAAACCTCCAGGGATGGAGCACCCACAATTTCTGAAGGCAAGCTGTTCTACTGGTTACCGTACTTTTCGGAGTATAAGACACGCTTTTCCCTCCTATAAGAGGGTGGAAATGTTGGTGCGTCTTATACACCGAATACAGCCATTTTTGGCCTCCCAAAACCCCACCCCACATGTCCCATTTTTGCTAAAAACAGGCCTGTTTTTCAAAAAAAACGGGGCATTTCTACCTCCCCAGTCCCCAGGAGCACTCTGCAGGCCTCCCAAACCCTTTGCATGCCCCGTTTTCATGAAAAATGGGCACGTTTTTTGGCCTCCCAAATCCTCCATGTGTCACGTTTTTGCCCTCCCCAGTCCCCAGGAGCACTCTGCAGGCCTCCCAAACCCTCTGTAGGCTTGGGAAGCCTGCAGAGTGCTCCTGGGGACCAGGGAGGGCTAAAACTTTTTTTCTTGTTTACCTCTTTGAAACCTTAGTGCGTCTTATACTCTGGTACGTCTTATAGTCCAAAAAATATGGTAATTGTCCTCACAAGTTTCTCCTTAATTCCAGGTTGCTTCATTCTTTGATTAGTTTCCAATCATTGTTTCTTGTCCTTTGGAGAATAATTCGACCCCCTCTTCTTTGTGGCAGCCCCTCAAATACTGGAATACCATGCTACCATGTCACCCCTAAGTCTTATTTTACTTACAGTTGTGATCAAAATTATTCAACCCCCACTGAAATTGAGTGTTTTGGCCAGTTTGACATTGATTTTGATCATTCAGTCATCTTGCTTACATTTACATCAAAGAGGCACTTGTAGGTCAGACAAATATAACATAACATTTATAATGAAATAACCACAAATGTCGTTTCTGTGCTCACATCATTATCAGTTTTATTCAACCCCCAAGTGACATTCAATCTTAGTACTTAGTACAACATCCTTTTACAGTTATAACAGCTTTTAAACGTGAAGCATAGCTTGACACAAGTGTCTTGCAGCGATCTACGGGTATCTTCGCCCATTTTTCATGGGCAAAAGCCTCCAGTTCAGTCACATTCTTAGGCTTGCGCACTGCAACTGCTTTCTTTAAGTTCCCACCAGAGGTTCTCAATCGGATTTAAGTCTGGTGACTGCGATGGCCACTCCAAAATGTTCCAGCCTTTCCTCTGCAACCATGCTCTAGTGGACTTGGAGGTATGCTTGGGATCATTGTCCTGTTGAAAGGTCCAACGTCTCCCAAGCCTCAGGTTTGTGACGGACTGCATCACATTTTCATCCAATATCTCCTGGTACTGAAGAGAATTCATGGTACCTTGCACACGCTGAAGCTTCCCTGTACCTGCAGAAGCAAAACAGCCCCAAAGCATGATTGACCCTCCGCCATGCTTCACAGTAGGCAAGGTGTTCTTTTCTTCATAGGCCTTGTTCTTCCTCCTCCAAACATAGCGTTGATCCATGGGCCCAAACAGTTCTAATTTTGTTTCATCAGTCCACAGAACACTATCCCACAACTTTTGTGGTTTGTCCACATGACTTTTGGCATACTGCAGTCGACTCTTCTTATTCTTTGGAGACAGCAAGGGGGTGCGCCTGGGAGTTCTGGCATGGAGGCCTTCATTACGCAGTGTGCGCCTTATTGTCTGAGCTGAAACTTCAGTACCCACATCTGACAAATCTTTTCTCAGTTCCTCAGCAGTCACACGGGGACTTTTCTCCACTCTACGCTTCAGGTAGCGCACAGCAGTCGAAGTCAGCATCTTCTTTCTGCCACGACCAGATAGCGTTTCAACAGTGCCCTTTGCTTTGAATTTGCAAATGATGCTTCCTATGGTGTCTCTTGGTATGTTTAACATCTTTGCAATCTTCTTATAGCCATTGCCCTTCCTGTGAAGAGAAATCACCTCTTCTCTTGTCTTCCTGGACCATTCTCTTGCCTTCACCATGTTTGTAACCACACCAGTAAATGTCTAGAAGGAGCTGAGTAGCACAGTCATTTTAAAGCTGCCTAATTGGTGCTTATTATGCTTGATTGCTGCTCGGTGACATCCACAGGTGTTTTCAATACCTGATCGAAAACACCTGAATGAACCTCTGTTCTTCAGAGTGGTAGTCTTTAAGGGGTTGAATAATTGTGTCAATGAAGAAACCACAAAAGAAACATTTACTACTGTATTACAAAAACAATTGATGTCATTTTAGTTGCATTTGGTTCTGTAAAACGTCCTTGTAGGATTTCATTCTGAATACAATTACAAATGTACACTATAGTCCCTAAACCCCTTTACAGCATTGGGGGTTGAATAATTTTGATCACAACTGTAGACTAGCCAAGCCCAAATCCTGCAGCCATTCTTCATATGTTTTAGTCTCCAGGCCTTTGATCATTCTTAGTTGCTCTTCTCTGAACTTTTTCCAAAGTCTCAACATCTTTTTTGTAGTTATGGTGACCAAAATCAGTTGCAGTATCCCAGGTGTGATCTTACTAGGGTTTTATAAAGTGGTAATAATACTTCACGTGATCTTGATTTGATGCCTCTGTTTAGGCAGCCCAGGATTGTATTAGCTTTGTTGGCTGCTGCTGCACACTGCTGGCTCATGGTTACAGTAACATGGTTACAGCAACACGGTTGTAAAGTGAACCAGGCTTCCCTATTGACTTTGTTCATAAAAGGTTGCAAAAGGGAATCCCATGACTCCCTGGACACTGTCATAAATACGAGCCAGTTGCCAAATATCTGAATTTTCACACGTGACTATGAGTTTTGTGGTTCTCCAGCAGCCTGTGGAGCTGGCAGCTGAGTCTGATAGCGATGAGGCTGAGGAAGAACATGGGCCAGTCCTGGAGGCTGGGGAAGGCCCGGATGAGGGCTCTGAGTCATAGGCAGAGATGGGGCCAAGGCCATCAGGGAGTGATGTGCGGACTCTGGAGCCTCCAGAGGCTGACAGTAGAGAGGCAGAGGAACAGGAGGAGCCTGTTCCTAGTGCACGTATGAGAAGAGCTGCCAGAAGGCAAGAGCAGCTAAAGCAAAGAGGACAACTCGGGAGTAGGGCCAAGAGATTATTGCTTCCCCCCCCCCCAAAAAAAAGGCTTAAAAGACCAGCAACGGCTCTTGGGCTTTGTCGGAAAACAACGTTGATAGTCTTGCTGCACTTACCTCTTCTCGGTGTCTTCTGCTTTTGAACTTTTGCTAAGAGAAGCCTTTGGCAGTTTGCCTAATTATACCAAGGTTGGTGATTAGACTGAAGAATTTGTGTTATGAAGAGTTTGTTTTAATTTAGTTTGTACTACTCTGAGAATGAGTTAATTCTCAGCTGTTCTAATAAAGTCTGATTGTTTTGGAACTGTTTGCGTCGATTACTACCTATTTGGGCCTTGGTCACAACAATGAGGAAGCTGCAAAGATTGTGTGAAAAACGATCATGAGTCATTTTTTTCAGTGCCGTTGTAACTTTGAATGGTCACTAAAGGAAAGGTTGTAAGTCAAGGACCACATGTACACATTTTGTGGGTTCTATTATTTTTCATGGTTACATGCTGCAAGTCACCCAAAATTTTAGAGACTGACCTATAAGCAAAGAAACCAACTACAGACAATCCTCGAGTTATGATCACAACTGAGCCCAAAATTTCAATTGCTAAGCAAGGCAGTTTGTTGTGGCCCATACGCGGCCTGGGCAACTAGTAGCTGATTCAGACAGCGAGGAGGTTGGTGTGGTGCTGCGCCAGCAGCATGTGCAGTTGGCACTCGAATCAAACAATTAGGAGGCTGGAGAAGATGGGGTGCCAGAGGCGGGGATTTAGCCGGGGCCTTCAGAACCTCCAGAAGCTCCCTTAAGTGAAGAGGATGAAGAGGAGGAGCCTCTTCTCGATGCACAGGCGCGCAGAGCTGCCAAAAGGCAGGAGTGGCTCCTCAGGAGGAGGTCTCCTCGAGAGTAAGGCTTGGGGCTAATTGGCCACTCCCTTAGCCTATTTAAGGAGGAACGCCGACTGAAGCAATTTGCAGGGAACAACTTCATTCACATACCTTTGTGTCCTGTCTTGCTTTGCTTATCTTATCAGCTTCCTGCAAATTGCTTCTGGGCATTCTGCCAACCATAGTAAGTTTTCAGTTATTATTCTTTGAATTCTTGGCGGCTGTTAATGCAGTTAATTAACAGCCATTGTTGTAAAAGACTGGTTTATTCAGTAAACTAAGGTTTGAATGCACTTTGTGTGTGCTGCATTCTTTGGGGATCCGTAGCTGGGGCAGAACACAGTTGTTAAGTGAGTCTTGCCCCATTTACGGCTTTCTTTTTTTTTTCTTTTTTTTGCCAGAGCTGTTAAGCGAATCGCTGCAGTTGAAAGTGACTCATGAGGCCATTAAGCAAATCTGGCTTCCCCCATTGACACTGTCATAAGCAGCCTTCTGGGAAAGTTACAAAAGGTATTTACATGAATGACCTCGGGGGCGTCCCAGGTGCCAAGCGCCTGAATTTGACCATGAGGATGTTGCACCAGTGTGAAAAACAGTCACAGGTCACTTTTTTTCAGTGCCATTGTAGCTTTGAACGGTCACTAAATGAATAGTTGTATGTCAAGGACTACCTGTAATAGATCTGGAGGTCAACCAGGGTGAAAAGGGGTGGTTTACTTTGAACCATTTCAGAGGGTGCCAGGGAGTGACTATAATCCTGGGCATTCTACATGCAAAGCATAACTTGTACCATTGAATTGAAGTCACACCGTATTTCCCTATGCATTTAAGTCGTATTTAGACATGAAAATATTGCCCAAATGCTCTCCATTGAAAATTCCGTGCTGCCTTCACGGAGTGTACGTAACTCTGAAGGCGGCATGGAAATGAATTAAAATGAAGGGAAATAAAGTTTGAATTCAAGCAGGGAAACACACCCCGGCAGACTGGAAATGCGAGACAGATTGTGAAATAATATTTGAGCACAGCACGAAGTGGTATGTGTGGGCATCCATGAAAGTGGAATAAAGAACAGACTCTTCCAACTTCCTGTCTCTTTTGTGGGATTCGCAGGCTGATCATTTTCTTCCTCTTAGAAACAGGGCGTTTAATTGCATCCTTGGAATAAAAGAGAAAGAAGAGTTGAAAAGAAGTTGAACGTACAGCTGTACTTACTAAAGATCTTTGTTATAATACGTTTGACATAACTCCTGATCATTTTGCCTTGGGCGCTCAAGTGTCACAATGAGTTATTCTCCACACACGTGCGCACATGAATGCACAAACACACACGCAATATTAGAGGCTGGAAAGGCAATGCATTCCAGCCAAAAGTCATGGTTTCATCTTGAAGAAAAATGAGTGAAAGTAGATAATCACATTCTTCAAATATCTAAAAGGACGGCAGAAAGAAAATGATCAAGAGACGTTCTTTGCGGTCGTAGAGAACTGGACAGCAAAACCAACTATAAACGAAAGGAGATTTCAGATGATTATTAATACTTCTCACTTACCAATTACCACTTTTGACAATGGTTCAAAGTTACTATGGCACTGAAAAATTGATTTATAAGCGTACTGCTAATAAACAATAACTTGTAACTTGTATTGTTACAGTCATATGATTGCCATTTGTGACCTTCTGGCAAACAAAGTCAATGGGGAAGCCAGCAGGAAGTTGCAACTCACAGTTATGGTCACAGAGTCACAGTCGCATATCATGTAAGCGGTTTACAGAATTAGCATATTGCCCCCAACAATCTGGGTCCTCATTCTACCAATCTCGGAAGGATGGAAGGCCGAGTCAACCTTGAGCCGGTGAGAATCGAACTGCAGAACTGTAGGCAGCTGGCAGTCAGCAAAGTAGCCTGAAATACTGCAGTTTAACCACTGCGCCACCACGGCTCATGATTGATGACCTGTGGTAATTAACAATCTCAGAAGAACTAATGTTGTAGGTCCAGTGTGGTCATGTGATGTTTCACTTAGCGATATTGTCGCTTCAGCAACTGTGGTTGGTAAGTGAAGACTACCTATATTAGGAACAATTTCTTCAGTAAAAGAAAATTGAACAATGGAAGCAAATACTGAGCAGGATGATGAATTCCTCTTGACCAGATGTATTCAAGCAGAGGCTAGATAGTCTTCTGTCTAAAATGCTTTGATCTGGACTCCTACACTGACCAGGGAATTGGGCTTGATGGTCTAATGATCCAATACTATCTTTCTGTGGCTGATGTGAAAGTTTTAACCTTAAAGTCAGGAAGTGATGAGAATCAAATAAGCGAGAATCAGTTGGGAAGTAATGAGAATCCAAACGTCCAACTTCTGAACTGAAAAATAAAACGATACAGGAAGCCAGAATTCCTGTCTGTGACTTGACAGTAGTTTGCTCATTCAGCAACAAAGCTTAGCAGCATATCAAGGTCTCTGTGATCTTTTATATTTAGGCCTTGTTGTTTGTTTGTCTGTATGTAAACATTGTTTACAATGTTAACAATGCTTAATGCTTTTTAAACATTGATAAAATTGCTTTCCCAGTGACATTATGTCTATTATCCCATGTGGAAAGGGTGTGTCTGAGAACAAATAGTTTACAACTGCTGTGTAATGAATGGGGAGTTAGATCTGGGAACGTGACTCACCTCAAATTGAAGCAAAAGTTTAGCTTGCTAGATGGGTACTTTTGTGGTATTCGAAGAGCTTTAGGTCTGGCTCCAGGAAGAACCAATTTGGATTTATAACGCCACTATCTGCCAGACTGCAATCTCGACATATATTTCCTAGGAACAAAGTCCCTCCGAATTCATTGGGTTTAATGACCAAGGAAGTCACAGAGAGATCAAACTGCACCGTGGCGATCCTTAAACATGCCGAGCAAGAAATGAGTTCTTCCAAATCTAGTGAGACGTTTTGGATTAAATCTGCTGAAAAATTACACGCTCGCTTGGCACATACTATGATATGTCAGCAGATGACGGGTCTCAGCAAAAAAGAAGAAATGCCCAAAGGAGGAAGAAAGCTTTACGCTGATGTGGTAGATGGAAGAGACGTGATTTTTCTCTCCTTTCTGCTTGCCATGATTCACACAGATTGCATTCGACCACATAGAGATCGTTTCCTACAGTTGCTGCTGAACAAGCTAATACTGGCAGACTTCAAACTTTTAAAACTCTTCTGTTTAGAAAGCACAACTAGTTAAGATAAGGTCGCAGAAAGGCCTGCTAGCTTGATAGGACTTTGGATATCATTCTTATGAGTAATAATATTACAGCTAGGATCATTTCAAATGCCAGAACTGAAAGCAGGATATAAAAATTAGTGGACGAATCCTTAGAAAAAACAGCAGAACAGCAGAAATGGCAGAATGCATCAGATCTATCGCATTACCCTGAAAATATTGCACAATCCCACCTCTCTTTCTGGACTTTATTAATTAAACCCAGAGTTTCAGGCTCAAACTTAAACCTCACTATTTTCCCCCTTCTTCTTGTGCCATATCCATCATCGGACGTTGGCAATCATGTTGGCGATCCTATTTTTATCAACAGCAGCACAAAAAAGTGCTGCTGAGTTTTGTCCAAACCAGTCCCTTAGATTTTGAAGCCATAATGTTCTTCTTCTGCCGGGACCTCGTTTGCCTTCAATCTTTTCCTGGAGGATTAAATGAAGGATGCTGTATTTTTCCGGGTGTTGCATCACACGTCCAAAATATTCTAACTTTCATTTTAATGGTTTTGATGATTTCCCTTGGCTTTCCCAGGCGGCTTATCACCTCCTCATTTCTGATTTTGTCAACCCAGCTTATACGTAACAACCGTCTGTAAATCCATATTTCAAAAGCTTCTAATCTCTTCAAGTGGCTTTCTGTCAGAGACCAACTCTCTATTCCGTAGAGCAGGATAAAGAAGATGTAACGTCTGACAAGCCTGATTTTCAATCTTAGGCTTATGTCGTGACCTTTTTCATTTTGAAGAATTTAATTTAATTTAATTTAATTTAATTATTTAATTTAATTTAATTATTTCAATTTATATGTCGCCTTTCTCCAAAGACTCAGGGCAACTTACAATGTGTTTAAAAAAACATTATAAAAACATTAAAAAATTAAAACATTAAAACCCATTCACACCGTTCATGGCTGGTTCTCACACGATCGCAACAGCGAGATCAACAGCCCCAGGCCTGCCGGAAAAGCCAGGTCTTCACCGCTTTTCAGAAGGCCAATAGGATGGGGGTGGTCCGGACCTCAGGAGGTAACTGATTCCAGAGAGCTGGGGCAGCCACAGAGAAGACCCTCCCCTGTGGGCCCGCCAGCCGGCATTATTTAGTCGATGGGACCCGGAGGAGACCAACTCTGTGGGATCTTACCGGTCGTTGGGAGCTATGCTGTTTGACCTTTATCCTTGTCTTTACTTCAGTGGTCATGTCCCAGCTTTCATGCAAATTAGAACCAAGGTATGTGATCCTTTCAACTTTCCCCCCCACTGCTGTTCAACATCTGTATGGTGAGATCATCCATCTTTAGTTCTGAATGAGGTTGTGCTTCTCCAAATAGAACTGACTTGCGATTTGGGAATTCTTCTTGGCCTCACAGCTCTGCTCCACAGATAACAGCTTGTTCTTTGCTGATCTCCATCTTGCGCACCAACTAAGCCCTTTCTTGATATGGGAGACTTTACTCATGTCACTCATACCTCAGTCAGCTTTTGAAGGTACTCATGGAATGTGTTCTGCACGGGGCTGCCCTTGAAAGGAATTTGGAAGCTACGGCTAGTCCAGAATACAGGGGCTTGAGTAATTATGGGAACATCGATATATCACCTCTACTTCAATAACTGAACTACCGTATTTTTCAGAGTATAAGACGCACTAGAGTTTAAGACGCACCTACCTTTTTTGGTGAGGAAAAGAAGAAAAAGAAATTTCCCTCTGCCTCTGCGCAATTTTGCCTCATTGCAGCAAACAGCAAACAGCCTGCTTTACTTTCATTTTTGTTTTTGTTTTTGTTTTCAGCATAGCTTGATTAGCACAAAGGGAAAAAAATCTGCTCCAGCAATTTACCTCTTTGCAGCAAGCAGCAGAGCCCTGCGCAAAACAACTGAGAGTAAATCAGCTGAGAGTCGGGAGGCCGATCCAATCAACTTGGTGCTAATTAGGCTGTGCTGAAGCTGAAAGGAGCTGTTTTTTCTTGCTGTTTGCTTGCAAGGAGGTAACTGCTTTGAGGCAGAGTGCAATTCAGGTGCAATTCAGAGTGCTAGCTGCCATCTTTTAAGAGCCCCTTGGTTTAGGTGCTGGATATCTGTGGGGCTATCTTCTCTCAATAACATCTGCTTGTTTGCCAAGATCTAGAAGAGTGGGCCCCCATGTATCTCCTTTTCATCAGAGATATCTACCCACATATATTTTGAATTGATGTCTCCCTTGGGTGCTCCCCTCTCTTTGTATCGGGTTCTTCAGAAAGTTTGTAAAAACCAGGCTAGTTAACAGCTACCATGACTATCCCTTGGGATGAATAATTATTTTTAATTAGGTTTTTTGGAATATTTGATTCCTGACTTTGGTTTTGGTTTTTATTATTATGTATTCATTTTAATTCGAAGTACAGATTTAAAGGAGTGTTACACTGTTTGGAATTGGTTGATTGGGACAGTCTGTAAGCCAAGTCAATAAGTAAATAATTAAATAAAGGAGCTTCTGGGGCGGGGGGGAATGGTGACAATATTTTCTTACAGGCTAATTTTTACTTCATACCCCAATTACTTACCTTTTCCTATAGCTCTACCAGCCCTAGAAGGAATTGTAAGTGTCTACATATTTTCCTCTTGTAGATGAAAAACAACATGGAGTCTAATTAATTTTCAAGAGGAACATCAGTTCTAATACAACATATTAAGTTTAGTGGATTCTCTCGAGGCTACTTTTGGTATTTAAAAAATGTTAAGTAGAAGATATATATGATTATGTGTCTCATTTGGTTGGAGCCTTAATTGGATTGCCAAATTTAAAACTGGTCTACAAGCTGGAACTTGGTCTACATCTTTGCACGCTCATAAAGAAAAAGTAAATATACAGGTGTATCTCTTGAAAAAAACCAGGATAATTATTGTCTTGAATGTTACTTCATTAGATTCATCTCTGTTAGCCAACTAAAATAGGCTGTACTGAACAAAAGAAACTAATGTTTATGGATATTGCTGAGATATAAATAGATTTCCAATGGCAAACCGAACAATAGGCTTTCCATTGTCATAACTGTGAGACAATGTCCTTAAAAGCTGGAAAAGAAACACAGAAGCAACTTGGGTCCTTTTTTTATAAATAATGCTGTTGGAAATGCACAGCTTTTAAAGTATTTTAATATTGCTGTTCCTCCCAGAAAAAGCAAAGGCATAATAATGAAAATTGATGCCAGAAGGACTGCAGCTTAATGATATGGAACATGCTTTGCATGCAAAGAATCTCAGGTCAGTCACCAGATTTCCAGTTGGAGCTGGTTGATATCCAAAAATCCATGGCTAATTAGTGTAGAAGGTCCTGGATTCTATGGACTAATGATCTTAGAGGTAGTTTGTTATATTTCTATGTTTTTCAATTCCCATATATGGAACAAGAGAGGCAATATACACATATCTAATATAATTCAGCAGTCTGCTCACGAAACTGAACAATTGACTAAGTTTTGAATGTTGGGAGATTCTGATCATTAACGAAGGCTGAAACAGTTTTCATGCCTGATGTCACACTCTCCCCTCTACGGGATCAGATGGCATTTATAAATTTAAAAAAAAGTCAGATGTAAATGGATTTTTAAACATCAGAGAGGTGTGTATGGCAAAGTACAAAGTATGGCAAAGACCCCTGGTGGTGCAGCAGACTAAAGCACTGTTATTAACACCAGCTGCCTGCAATTACTGCAAGTTCAGATCTCCCCAGGCTCAAGGTTGACTCAGCCTTCCATCCTTTCAAAGGTAGGTAAAATGAGGACCCAGTTTGTGGGGGCAATAAGCTGACTTTGTATAAATATATACAAAAGTATGAAGGCTATTGCTTAACGCATTGTAAGCCGCCCTGAGTCTCCGGAGAAGGGCAGCATATAAATCAAATTTTTTTTAAAAAAAGTAGTCAACCATATTTTAGCCTAAGATATTGTACAAATCCTCCTGGAATTCAGTTCAAGAAAATGTCTGCCATGAAAAAAAAAAGTCGGATGGACACAATTCAATAAATCACGAGTGAGTTGTAGCACATGGAGCATTGTAGCATGTGTGACTTTGGATACACATAGTGTGCAGCCAAGCCCTGGGATCAATAGTGAGATTTGGGCTCAGTGAAATTAGTGAAACTAGCTGCACTGTTCGTGCAGATCGTTGTAACAGAGACCTCAATGAAAATAATAATTCTGTACATGAAGGGCATGACAAAAATGTTTCTTTTAATCACTTCCTAGTCCCATGGTGGTGAACCTATGGCACGCGTGCCAGAGGTGACAAGCAGTGCCCTCTCGGTGGGCACACGAGCTGTTGCCCCAGCTCAGCTCTGCTGCCCATGCGCACACACCTCCCGCCGGCCAGCTGGTCTTCAGGTCGCTGCATGCGATGCATGTGTGTGACACACATGGGACCACATGTACATGCGCAGAGGGTGAAGTGCACACGCAGGGGCCACGCACACATTGCATTTTGGGGGTTCACGTGTGCGCGCTTTGGGCACTCGGTCCGGAAAAGGTTAGTCATCACTGTTCTAGTCTATTCTATTCTAAGGTCCACTTTCTAATCTATTATAAAGTCCTTATATTAATTTGTACTACGGATTTCTATTAACGCCAAGCCTCAAAAAAAAAAGTTATAGAGTTTAAAAATGTGAAAAATCAGGTTACTGGTGTCTATCCCAATAGAACTAAGAGCGGAGAAAAATGGAAGTTAGGAGAACAGTGAAAAAGAGAAACACAACAGTGCTGAGAAAGCAAGAGCCACGGTGGCACAGCGGTTAAAATACAGTACTACAGGCTACTTCTCCTGACTGCTGGCTGCCTGCAATTTGGCAGTTCGAATCTCACCAGGCTCAAGATTGACTCAGCCTTCCATCCTTCCGAGGTGGGTAAAATGAGGACTCAAATTGTTGGGGGCAATAGGTTGACTCTGTAAACCACTTAGAGAGGACTGTGAAGCGGAATATAAGTCTAAGTGCTATTGCTATCTCCTCTCCTACTAATAATATGATTCTCCATGACAGGCACATACAGGTAGTTTTCAAGTTACAACCACAACTGCGACTAGAATTTCTGTGGCTAAGTTAAGGCGGCTGTTAAGTGAGCAGTCCTCAATTTTACAACCTTTTACAAGCTTTTACAAGCTTTGCTGGGGAATTCTGGGAGTTGAAGTCCTCCAGACTTAAAGTTGCCCAGGTTGGAGATCCCTGATACAGTGCTTTCTTGCATTGGCCTTGACTCTCTCTGCACTTCATTAATAATAGTTTTGACTCTCCCTCCCTGTTCTAAATGTACCGCTCGGGTCATATGTGTGGCATCCATGCACTTATGCTCACTTACACTTCACTTAGCACCTACCTAGTAGAAACCTCCACTGAATCCAGGGACTTTGTCAAAATAGCCACACTCGCATTGCATTCTGCCTCACCTCAACTATGCATGTACAAAAAAGGATGAAGCTAACGTAATAATGCCGCCTAGCAGTGTTATTTCCCCAGCTTGTATCTCACACACACAACCTATAGTTTAGCTGAAAAAATGTGAAGTCAACAGGCTGCAAAGAAAGCACCTCATAAACTTCCTTTTGAGGGGGGGCTAGGTTTGTTTCTGGGTTGATTTTTCTTTTTGATCAGGAAATGTGCAGTAGCAAAGTTTGGAAGCAGAGAAGCTAGAAACTAAGCTGCAGTTGCACGGAGTAGAAGGGGTGATAAGAAGCATTCTGGAAAATCAATATTTTTGTCACTGGCTACTTTCCCTTCTCTGCCCACAGCAGCCATTTCATGAATGGCTAGAAGCCATTTTACCAAAGTGCCCTCCCGCCACCCTCCATGCGCTCAAATTCCATATACCGTATTCCTTCTGAGTTAGGGATTTCCTTCCTCCTGATTTTTGTTGGCACAATAAAGACGGCGTGCACGTGTGTGTGTGTGTGTGTGTGTGTGTGTATTGTGGTGTTAGTTCTTTCTGGGGGAAGAAGTGCCTTTACCCATTCATCTCAAAAGTATTATTTTCCTCCAATGTTTTCCACACTTTACACCGAATAACAGCTTCCTATCTAATCTCAGTAAAAGTCTGTCCATTAATTCCATGCACCTGGAAGCCCATCTATGCATTCTGAGTTGTGCAAAGGTGAGCGTGGAAAGGGAGGGGGAGGCAATGTCAGAGAATTCTGCACATGGGCAGAGGCACCCTTTTCTTTGCTCTCCGCTTGCAGATGCCGCAGAACAAACTACACAGGTAGCGCTCTACTTACAACAGTTCATTTAGTGACCATTCAAAGTTAAAACGGCACTGAAAAAAAGTGACCATTTTTCGCACTTACAACCATTGCAGCATCCCCATGCTCATGGGCATGCTTGGCAACTGACTCATATTTATGACCGTTGCAGTGTTCCCGGGCTTCTGTGAGCTTCTTTTTGGCGAACTTCTTGCAAGCAAAGTCGGGGGGGGGGGGGGAGGAGGAGAAGCTGGATTTACTTAACAACCATGTTACTAACTTAACAACCGCAGCGATCCGCTTAACAACTGTGGCGAGAAAGGTCGTTAACACCAGGAGGCCAAATTCATTTCACAAACGCTTCACTTATTAGCCACTTAGAAACTGTTGGGCTCCAATTGCGGCCGCAAGGTGAGGACTAGGTGGCTGGGTGGCTAAGACGCTGAGCTTGTCGATCAGA
>WNWU01000007.1:35353759-35374346 GCA_012654045.1 Ptyas mucosa
GAGGACTAGGTGGCTGGGTGGCTAAGACGCTGAGCTTGTCGATCAGAAAGGTCGGCCGTTCGGCGGTTCGAATCCCCTAGTATAGGTCTCCTGCGTGAGCAGGGGGTCGGACTAGATGACCTCCAAGGTCCCTTCCAACTCCGTTACTGTTACCTGTTACTACCTGTACTTTAAAGGCGCCCAAGGACGAACCGAGCCGGAGTTTGTTTCCCCCCCCCCTCCCCACCGACGAAGAGGGGAAGGCAGGCAGGCTGGATGGCTGGGCTCGACGCCAGCTCCACCTCCCTGGCGCGGCGCTGGGGCCTCTTCGGTTCCTCCCCGACCTCCCCACACTGCGTTTGCCTCTGACGCGCCGGTCCCTTTCGCCCTAGCGAGCTCTCGCCGCTTCAAAGGAAAGCCGGGCGGGCGAGCGCGAAGCAGCAGCCGGTCCGAAGCTCAAAGCAGCGGAAACAGCCACCACCCTCGCCCCGACGCGGGGGAGACGGAGCGAGGTTAGCCTGGCCGCCCGTCCTTCCCGCCTTTGGCGGCACCTGCCCAAGCCACGCCGCTTCCGACCGACTCCTTCGGGGTGGGAGCGTCCGCCGGGTGGCTGTCTTCGTGGCTCGGTCTCCCCACCCCACTTCTCCTCCTGCCCTCCCGCCCGCTCGGCCGGCGGGTCCTCCTTTTGCGCGGAGGGCTGCGGGGAAAGCGCTCGCAGGAGAGAGGGTCCCCCTCACTCTCTCCGCAAGGTCAACCCGCCTGGACGTCTGCGCTGCTGCAGCGGCGGCTCGGCGGCTGAGGAGGAGGAGGAGGAGGAGGCTGCAAGCCGGTGCCGGTTTCCTCCTGCTTGCTGAGAGGTGAGGAAGCCAAGCGGCTTGCAGAAGCCGAGATTTGGGAACGACCGGGCGGGAGGCGCAAAGAACACCTCGCCTCTCCAAAACGGAGAAACGGCTTCCCTCCATAGCCAAACGGGACGCCGGTGGAAGGGTGACTTGATTTGAGGCGGCCGGTTTTCTCCCCCCCCCCCCCCCCCCCCGCTTTCCTTCTTGGGAATGCCTGGCTTACTTCCCGGGAATTTCCCAGACAGAGGGTGCTTTTCCTTGGAGCCTTTCCCCCCCCTCCCCCGAGCGGTTGGGGTGGGGGGGGTGGAAGGGTTTGGGGGAGTGGGCTAGATGACCTCTGGCGGTCCCTTCCCATGAAAACGTGCGGGGGATGATAAGCGCCGTTCCGGGCTGCAAGCCTGAAAGTACTTTGGCTTGGCAGCGCGTTTGAGTACTGTTAACTTGGGGAGGATAAGCTACAGGTCTAAACGAGGCTAGCAAGGAGAAAAAAATGTCTCGCGACTGTTATAGAATAGAATAGAATAGAATAGAATAGAATAGAATAGAATAGAATAGAATAGAATAGAATAGAATAGAATAGATTTTTTTTAATTTTTATTGGCCAAGTGTGATTGGATCCACAAGGAATTTGTCTTTGGTGCATATGCTCTGAATGTACATAAAAAGACAAGATGCATTCGTCAAGAATCATAAGGTACAACACTTAATGATAGTCATAGGGTATAAATAAGCAATTAGGAATTGCTTATTTTGGATCCGTTTCGCCATTTTCTTCTGCTCGATGGATTAAAACAGCGGTTCTCAACCTGTGGGTCGCGACCCCTTTCACAGGGGTCGCCTAAGACCATCGGAAAACACATATACCCGTGTTTCCGCTGACATCTACACACATAGCAACGAAAATAATTTTATGGTTGGGGGTCACCACAACATGAGGAACTGTATTAAAGGGCCGCGACATTAGGAAGGTTGAGAACCACTGGGTTAAAATAACGCCCCCCCCCCCCCGTCCCACCCAAAATAAAAAATAAAATAAAAAAGTCTTGCCGAGCTTAGATCAAAGGAAACACATTTCCTCCCAGTGTGTATTTTGCAAAGAAATTCTGGGTTGGGTTCTGTGCAAGTTTCACACCTTGGTGTAACCCTGGGGTTTCCATCGCAGGTGGGATGGTGGAGAAAGTACTAAAAAAAAATTATGAAAAGAGCTTCGTTCATCTTTCTCTCATAGTTTATATACAGCGATCCAATCCCAAATAACATTGTCCTGTTGTTAAAAATTGGCTTCCAACAACCCCATCCTTGTCTCTCCTCCGCCAATATGTGATGGTTTTGGGAATTATTCCCTCCCCCCACTTCTTTGGAGAAGGAATTGAAGGGCACTAACAATGCCAAGATTTTGCAGAGGGGTAAAAAAGAGAGAAAGAGAAAAGAAGGAATAGAATAGAAGCTGGGGAGGCATGGCACGTGTGCAAACTGTTTTTATTTACTTGGATGAATTATTCTGAAAATAAAACCTCTGGTATTTGTCCCTAATGCAAGTTCAGCCTGCTGTCTTGAAGACACCCTCCATTGGTTAGGCAAGTGGGGGCTGGGGATGATGGGAGATGTAGCCCAAAACAGGAGAGAAAAGGAGTAACGTGCAGACATATAGGAACTATTCCGAAGTGAAGGAAATCAAGGCTTCTGGGCAGCGTTGATTTTGCCCATTCATAAATGCAATTCGCGCAAGAACAGATGTTGTTACTACCCAGTGATGCTTTTGTGTGAGGAATGACTCAGGCTTCGTTGTGAGAATATACAGCCTTTCCACACAGGTCTTCCGTTCGCTGAATGATTCCCAGCTCCCACAGGCGTGTGCAAACTCCAGCAAGATATGCCAGGCGAACACTCCTTCAGTAACTCTTGTTTGGGAGAAGCGTGCATTTTATTTTCCCTTTATCTCTACCACATCTCCCTCCCTGTTTTTAAAATAGCTTTAAAGATATCGACTTCCCTCTTCCTGTTTCTAAGGAGTGGTTTGTCTATAGATAACAGCAAACCACACAAAATAGCTGGGTAAAGGTACTCTGAGAAAACAATGAAACCTTGAGGTTTCTTTAATAGGGGAGGGAAGTTAAAAATCAAAAAAACACCCCAACCCAAAGACAAAAGCACCAATTACCAATGGGGTTTTTTTTTAAAGAATAATAGCATATCCGGTTGGAGCTTTTGACCAAAGATTTCTACCAACTGAAAATGTCGGCTCATAGTCCACTAGGAAATTTTTCTATAAAAACACCAATTTGGCATGAATGGAACTAGGTGTAAATATTGGAGCCTTTGTCATTGTATTTTTTTGCTGCAGTGTGATTAGCCTTTTGGGTGGGTTTTTTTCCCCTCTCTTTCTCGTTTTATTTTTGCCATCCGGTAGAGAAGAGTCATCACCATAGCAACACAACTGTCACAGCTTCCAAATGCTGCCCCAGCACAGGTGACCAGAAAACAAGCAATAGCCTCAGAAAAACAAAATACAGTCTTGTGGCTTTCTTCGTTAACTCTCACGTTGATGTTTTGGGTCCCTGGTTGACTAATGGGGGGACAGACAGGAAAAGCCTGAGCAAAAAATATTTGCATTTTTTACAAAAACAAAATTGCTATCCTATGAATTGTCTGTGTTGACCCATATATCTATTAGCACATCTTTTTTTAACTTGGGAGAAGTGTATGATAAAATTAGGCTGTTTCTTCTTAGGTTTATTCATTTACAAACCAGTCCATAGCCAATACTTGCACCATATAGAATAGAATAGAATTCTTTATTGGCCAAGCATGATTGAACACACAAGGAATTTGTCTTCGGTGCTTAAGCTCTCAGTGTACATAAAAAAATACTTTCGTCAAAAATCATAAGATACAACACTTAGTGATAGTCGTAGGATACTAAATAAGCAATCAAATCATATTAGGAAACTAAATAAAACAATATAAATCATAAAGATACAAGCATATAGGGTTAGAAACAGGATGAAAGAGGAAATCTTTCCTAGCATTGAAGCTAGGAGATGATGTTATGTTGATCTAATTGCTGTATTGCTCACCATCCTCTAAAGGCTGTTAAGATGGTAACATAGATATTTAATCAGCTCTACGTTTTCTAAGTCTGTTTGTGCCCGAATCAGATTGCTTCACCATCTAGCCTAATCTTGTCTGCTTTCAAGGGCACTCTCGAGTAAGATTTTTTTTCCCCATCGACTGCTATAACTTTTCAACCCCCTGGCAATCTTGATGTGCTGGTTCTACAACTCCCAGAATTCCTAATCAGCAAGCAGGAAGGTTCTAAAACAGTGTTTCTCAATCTTGACAACTTTAAGATATGTGGACTTCAACTCCCACAATTCCCCAACCAGCTTTCTAAAAGAAAGAAAGAAAGAAAAGATGGCATTTATGGAATTAGTGATGCTGAGGATTGGAAATTACCAACTCTTTCTGGATGCAAATTGTGCAGATTTCCATGGAACTGCAAACCCTGCAATAGTTTTAAGATTATTATTGTAAGAATTACAGGTAGTCCTCACTTAAGGACTGGCCACTTAGTGACATTTTGAAGTTATGACACCCCACTCCCAAATAAATTACTTATGACCAGTTTCAGAGTTCTAATGGCTGCACAGGATCAGATGACTGCATTTTGGGCACTTGGCAATCAGCTTACTAGTCAGTTGCAATAGAACGCATCACATAACCACAATTTATGACATCTTTGCCAGGTGCCAAAGTCCTATAGGAATACGGCGATTCACTTAACATGGCATTTGCTTAACGACCACCATAAAAAAGTTGTAAAATAAGGTCAGGTCCCATGGGTACCTCGACTTACAACAGAAGTCCTATTATGACTTATGACAGAAATTTCAGGCTTCATTATAGTCGTAAATCAGGAGTGCTGTGGTGGCCTAGAGGTGGAGCTCTCGCCTCACAATCAGGCGGATGTGAGTTCAATCCTAGGTAGAGGCAGATATTTCTCTCTCTAGGCCCAATGAGAATATATCTGCTGAACAAAACTCCGCATTGGCAACAGGAAGGGCATCCGGCCATTAAATCTCTGCTAGCTCCATTCAGTTGCCCAGACTCCACCCCGCAAGGGATTATGGGGTTGTTAAAAGAAGATGATGATGATGATGATTATAGTCCTAAATCAAGGACTATTTGAACAAGGCCTAGAAGGCATATGTAATGATGCCCCTATACTTTTGAGTCCCCTCGTAGAAGAGCTAAATGGAAGAGGGAGGACTTGATGAACTATCGTCCCCCAGAATCTTGTTCTTCATGTACTTCAGGGAGCAATCAGAACCATCCAGGAAAATAACATAGGGCAGTGATGGCTAACCTTTTTGCCATCGCGTGCCAAAAGTGGAGGGAGCGCGGTGGAGTCACATGCCCGCGTGCCCACATCCATAATTCTATGCGCCCTGCCCCCCCTGAGTTCCCCTGCTTTTGGCATGCAATGGCACGGTAGGCCTGGTAGGCCCATTTTTTGCTCTCCCCAGGTTCCAGAGCCTTTCTAGGAGCCTGGGGAGGGCAAAAACAGCCTTCCCCATCCCCCTAGAGGCCCTCCAGAGGCCGGAAACAGTGTGTTTCCTGACTTCTGGTGGGCCCAGAAGGCCTGAAAATCAGGTGGCTGGCGCACGCATGCATGCCAGAGCTGAGCTCGTGTGCCCACCGATATGGCTCCGCGTGCCACAGGTTCGCCATCACAGACATAGGGTGTACTTCACTCTCCCATTTCATATTCAAAATAAATTCAAAACAGTGGATTTCAACGGTGCTTTTTTTTTTTTCCCAAGAGGCAACTGGACTCTCTGCTTTTTCTTTGAAGACGTTTCGCTTCTCATCCAAGAAGCTTCCTCAGCTCTGAAAGTCCAGTTGGCTCTTGGGGGGAAAAAACCCCCACACTTTTGGGACATAGGTATTTGGGGTATAGGAGCCTTGGTGGAGCAGCAGACTAAAGCGCTGTTAAGTAGCACTTAGCTACCAGCTGCCTGCAATTACTGCGAGTTCAAATCTCACCAGGCTCAAGGTTGACTCAGCCTTCCATCCTTCCGAAGTAGGTAAAATGAGGATCCGGATTGTGGGGGCAATAAGCTGACTTTGTATTAAAAAGAACACCTCTTGGGGTGGGGGGGCAAAAGCCCTACTAAGCAGGTATATACCAAAGTATGAAGGCTATTGCTTAACGCATTGTAAGCCGCCCTGAGTCTCCAGAGAAGGGCGGCATATAAATCGAACCAATAAATAAATAAATAAACCATGACCTGGAGAATCTCCATAGACAGTGGTGCTCAAGCTTTTCTTCATCACGGACCCCCTTTAACTACCTTTGGTGGCCACGGATTGTGGCCATGGACCCCCAAGACTTAACTCAAGATTTAAACCTTAACATTTCTTTAAGCCTTCTTGGACCCCCACCCCACCCCCCGTGACAACATCGCTCCAGGGCCACTTGCTGAGAACCACTGCAGTGAAGTATCACTGTGTTTGTGACTGACACTATAATTTTGCCACAAGCAGAAAAGAGGGGGCTGCCTCTAGAAAAATGGCAAGGAAAGCGTGGGCATCCTTGGTTACCTGTTCCCAACAAAGCTCAGGGTTGAAATGAGGGGTCTTTGGTGCTCTCTAAACTTGGTTGCTTTCCTGCAGGTGCTTCATTCGTTACCTAAAGTAGGTAACATCATCAGCGCTTTTAACTTAGGGCAGTGTGACTTGCTGCAGTCTAGAAATGCAAATTGTCCTTCAGCTTCTGGCATTTCTGCCCTACAGAAGATAAAAGGGAGATTCCCGATGATGAACTTGTCCAGAGTCTTAGAAGTGATTTTTGCTAAGATTAATTGGAACTCTTGGGAGGAGAGAAGGAGGTTTGAGCCTTTACTTGATCATTAAGATCACAGTGTGACCTTGCACCAATCACTAACCCAATTTACAGAGTTATTTTGAAAAGAAGATGCAGGGGAATACTCGGTAGGATAAAAATGTAGGTGTGTGTGCATATGCACATGTATGCAGGTACTCTGTGTTTGTATGTGTGCTACCCGAGAGAGAAAGAGAAGTCAATTAGCCTATTCAATTGCTTATGTGTTTTTAACCCATCAAAGAGCTTGCAGTTCTATCCAGGGAAAGATCTAAAGCTAGTTTTGCATATGCAGATTTCCTTCCTTTCCCCCCTTCCCTCATTTCATAAAGTAATCAAAGCATGCTATTCGTCTGTCTACTCCTGCGATGTCAAATGAGTACGATTTGGCATTTGGTTTACCTAACAGAATAGGACAGTGATGGTTAATTTTTTTGGTGCTGAGTGCCCAAAGCGCAAGCACTCTTGTGAATGCAGGCGTGCTTGTCCGAACTCCCAAAATGCAATGAGAGCCCCACGCATGCGCCGCCCCCCCCCCCCCCCCACTCCCTGTTTTGGCTTCCAGGTTGGTTCAGGAGGCTTTCCAAGCCCAAAACGGGGCGCGGCCCCCCATGTCCCATTTTGAGCCTCGAAAGCCTCCTGCACCCCACGCATGCTCCCTGGCCCCTGCGCATGCGCGCATGTGTCCTCTGCATGCCCCCCGCTCCTGCGCATGTGTTGTATAGACCTGAAGACCGGCGGGAGGCGCGCACAGTGGAGCTGGGCTAGGGCGACGGTTGGCATACCTGCAGAGAGGGCTTTGCATGCCACCTGTGGCACGCGTGCCGTAGGTTCACCATCATGGGGTTAGGAGATTTCAGATTGATACTGAGATTAGATAGACTTAGTTGCTGTCTCTATCTGGTTCAGAGACTAGAATTGCCCAGCGCATCGGAGAGGTCTAATTCTAGAAAGCCTGAGGTCCTAACATACCTCCTTTCCAAATTCTGCCAACCATGTGACATGTGAGCCAAACAATCCATGCAGGTGTAAGCAGGCAGGGGATGTTTTGGTAAACATTGCTCTATGCTGTAGTTTGCCATCTAGCTGTCTGAAAGAGATATAGCTGTTCCATTTTTGTTTGAGTTGGAGATTCATTGAAACGCTGGTATGAGAAAACTTGCTGGTTTTAGGGGTAAGTCCCTTTGCTGGTACAAACAGATGCGGATATGGGGGAGAGGGGAAGGAGGAAACGAACAAAAGAATGTGTTGTGTCTGAAACCCTTTTTCACAGAACTATATTATCCGAGAGTAGCTATAGCACCAGACGCACTAAGATATAGCTTTGCTACAATCACATGCCCTAGTGACATGATTGCTGCAGTGTGTGTTAACAATGAGGCTACCTTTGAAGTCTCCGTAGGCATTTTATTTGGTTCAAAACACAGTTGGCAGCTATAATCTGGATTTTCCCTTGGGACATTACAGCAGCCTCACCGGTTTCCATTTGTTTCTAGGGGAAAGAAAGCAAAATCCAGACATTGTTCTCCGAGGTTCTTAATGCCATGAATAAAACCTGAAGCATTGCTCAGTCTGCCCATTTTTAAAAAGGGGTAGGGGGAGGTTGATTACATTATTTGCATTTATAGTTGTTTAAGCGCCTTCACGGGTTACAAGATTTTTACAGATGCAAACATTTGGTGGGGGGGAGACCAGATTGACATGCTGCTGTATAAATGCAGCCAGAAGGTTGGTGATTTGCATGTTTGCAAACTGCCTTTTCCTTTTTCTTCCTTTCCTTTTTGCATAATAGCAATAGCACTTAAGACTTACATACTGCTTCACAGTGCTTTACAGCCCTCTCTAAGCACTTTACAGAGTCAGCCTATTGCCCCCAACAATCTGGGTCCTCATTTTACCCACCTTGGAAGGATGGAAGACTGAGTCAACCTTGAGCCTGGTGAGATTAGAACTGCCAAATTGCACTCAGCCGGCAGTCAGCAGAAGTAGCCTGCAGTACTGCATTCTAACCACTGCGCCACCGCAACTCTTAACCAAAAGCCATTCATTTCCTAGAAGCACAGCTGCATAGAAGTTTGTCCATTGACTATAGACTCAGGATAGATCTCTAACTAACAACCATTCATTTAGTGACGGTTCAAAGTTACAGTGGCACTGAAAAATGTGACTTATGACCAGTTTTCACATTTACGATCATCCTCATAGTCACATGATCCAAATTCAGATGCTTGGCAACTGGCATGTATTTTATGACAGTTGCACTATCCCGGGTTCATTTGATCACCATTTGTAGACTTCCAACCATTTTCTGACAAGCAAAATCAATGGGGGAAGCCAGATTTGCTAAATGACTGCATGATTCACTTAATAGCTGTTAAGTGATTCATTCACTTAACAACTGTAGCAAAAGTGGGCAAAATGCACTTAACAGTTGTCTTGCTTAACAAATTTTGGGCTCAATTGCAAGTTGAGGACTATCTATACCAGTGATGGCTAACCTTTTTGCTGTCACGTGCCAAAAGTGAGAGGAGCATGGGGGGAGTTGCACGCACGCATGCATGCCCACACCCATAATTCAATGCGACCCCCCCATGCTCCCACCCCCCCACTTTTTGCACGTGATGGCACTGTGAGCCTGATAGTTCCATTTTTTTGCCCTCCCCAGGCTCCAGAGACTTTCTAGGAGCCTGGGGAGGGCGAAAATGGCCTTCCCCACCTTCCGGAGGCCAGAAACAGCCCATTTTCCAATGTCCGGTAGGCCCAGAAGGCCAGAAAATCAGGTGGCCAGCATGCAGATGTGCGCTGGAGCTGAGCTAGGGCAAAGCTCGCGTGCCCACAGATATGGCTCCGTGTGCCACATGTGGCACGCGTGCCATAGGTTCGCCATCACAGATCTATACTCTAGTGCAGGGCAGTGGTGGGATTCAAATAATTTAACAACCGGTTCTCTGCCCTAATGATTTCTTCCAACAACCAGTTCACCAAACTGCTCAGAAAGTTAACAACCGGTTCTCCCGAAGTGGTGCGAACTGGCTGAATCCCACCACTGGTGCAGGGGTGTCAAACTTGATTTCTGCAAGGGCTGGATCAGCATTGTAGTTCTCCTCCACGGGCCGGCTGGGAGGTTGGATAGACGGGACAGATGCCTCCTGCAGCACCTTGCCGGCCAAAAAGGAGGAGGCCGTCCAGGCCGAAAATGAGACGTGGGCCCTTGCGCCCCGATTTGGCTGCCAGAGGCACCGCAGGCCAGTCCTCTGCTATTCTCAGGCCAGCCTCATGAGCCAGATTTAAGCACCCTGCAGGCCAAATTCAGCCCGCAGGCCTTGAGTTTGATACCCCTGCTCTAATGCATCTCCTCCCTGACATTGTCTCCAGACTGAAAAAGAGACCCAGCAGTTTAGGTCTCCTCTTCATCCTCCACAATGAATCAATTAGGAGCCTGAGTGGCGTAGGAAGCTAATGCTCCTACTAAGGCAGCATTTAACATCCAGCTGCCTGCAATTACTGCAAGTTCAATTCTCACCAGGCTCAAGGTCGACTCAGCCTTCCATCCTTTCTAAGGTGGGTAAAATGAGGACCCGGTTGTGGGGGCAATAAGCTGACTTTGTATAAATATATACAAAAAGTATGAAGGCTATTACTTAACACATTGTAAGCCGCCCTGAGTCTCCGGAGAAGGGCGGCATATAAATATAAATAAATAAATATAAATAAATAAAATAAATAAAATAAAAATAAATTGGCTGTTTAGGTCTGGTGTTAAAATTGGTGTTTTATCCTCACCTAGAAAATTATCAAGCTTTTTTGTTGGCCCATTTAATTTTGTTAGGTCTTTGGCTCTCAGATTTAAGCAGGGCTCTGGCATCATTTTTCTCATTGCTGAAGCCCCTAAGTATTTAATTTGCTTTTGTACCTGAGCTTTGCATCCATCAAAGCAACTATCAGGGAAACGTTTTTATAACGCTGACATTTTTTAAAAAAAAGTTATTTTTGGAAGCTGACTTTGGAACGAAAGCCAAATAAATGGCGGAATGGGACAAGATGCTTTCTTGTTTAATGATGAAAGGCCCAATCAATCATTTGATCTCACTTAAAATATATATTGATGGTTAAAATTAACACCCATCGTGAGAAAGCACTTTTTGATCCCAAATTTGCCAAGATTTCCTATGAATACAAATCAGGAAGGATACTGCCAAGATTGAAGAAATGGTAGAGGCTATCTTTACATTTCAACCCATGCTCTTCATCAGTGGTCTGTTGAATGTCATTTAAATGTCCATCTACTTTTCAATTGGTTTTTGTAGACAGCATTAAGCAAGGTTAGTATCCAGGGGTGAAATCCAGCACGTTCTGACAGGTTCTGGAAAACCGGTAGCGGAAATTTTGAGTAATTCGGAGAACCTGCAAATGCCACCTCTGGTTGGCCCTAGAGTGGGGTGGGAATGGAGATTTTGCAATATCCTTCCCCCAGGAGTGGGGAGGGAATGGAGATTTTGCAGTATCCTTCCCCCGCCACACCCACCAAGCCACACCACGACCACCAAGCCACTCCCACAGAACCGGTAGTAAAAAAAATTGGATTTCACTACTGCTAATATCTTATTGGACAGGGGTGTCAAACTTAATTTCATTGAGGGCCACATCAGGGTGGTGTTTGACTTCGGGGGAAGTGGGAGGGCATGGCCAGGGTGGGCATGGCCAGCTCGACGTCACTCCTGTTGGGGGCACCTGTGGTGGCCTGAGTGCTCTGCCAGCAAAAATAGGTTCCCAAGTGCCGTTTTTACTGGCAGATGGTTGAAGGAGACCTTGGCAGCTAAAAACAGAGCTTGGGAGCCCATTTTTGCTGGCAGAAGCACTGCGGACTGGTCCTTCACGGTTTCCAGGGCAGCCCTGCGGGCAAGATCTAAGTAACCCTGGGCCAGATTCGGGCCCCGAACCTGGAGTTTGACACCCCTGCTATAGGAGATATATGCAATATTTGAGAATAAAACCTAGAAGCAAAAGAATTTGCATAAAACACGAGAGGGAGAAGATTCTGATGTAAAGGCTGGTCTGCCCATTCATGTTTCTCACTTGAAAAGTATGACATTGAGGTACTGTGGTTTTCCCGTAACTGCTTACCTTTAATATGATATACTGTCAGTTTCTTGGAAGAACAAACAATATCTTTGCTTTTCTAAATTTGATTTGCAAAATTCATCAAATCTGCATCCTGTTTCGAGCAGTATCAGACAGATGCAGGAAATGAAAATGTTGGCTTCTACTGTTTTTTTGTTTTCCAAACTTTAGTTTACCACGGTATAAAGCCACTTCACACTAGATAAAATTCAGCTTCCATTGAATTTTCTTGGTTGAAAGCAGTACGAGAAATTGGGTGTATTTAATGCTTAAAATCTCTAGTGCCCCCCTCTTATAACAGAAGAAATAGATGGACATACAGACAGACAGAATGGTTTGTGATCCCTGAATGCATATAGTCCCTGAATGCATGCACTCCGACAGGTAGTCCTCGATTTAGGACTAGAATTGAGCCCAAAATTTCTGTTGTTAAGTGAGACATTCCTTAAGCTCCATTTTACGACCCTTCTTGCCACAGTTGTTGAGTGAATCACTGCAGTTGATAAGTTAGTTACCCGGATGTTAAGTGAATCTGTTTTCCCCATTGACATTGCTTGTCAGAAGGCAGTGACCTTGGGACACAGCAACGGTCATAAATAAGAACCAGTTGCCAAGAGCATCTGAATTTTGATCACATGATCATGGGGATGCTGCAAAGGTCGTAATTGTGAAAAATGGTCATATGTCACTTTTTTCAGTGCCGTTGCAACTTTGAATGGCCACTAAACGAACTGTTGTAAGTTGAGGACTGCCTGTATATGTTGGTACCGTAGATGAAGATTTTGGGTCTTCTGCTGAAGATGGCCATGGATAAGTTAATAAGCAACATTTTATAATTGCAACTTACCTACATAGGTTACATGTGAAACCAAGAGCCTTGGATAGTACAGTGGTCTAAAGCCCTGTTATTAACATCAGCTGCCTGCAATTATTGCAGGTTCGAATCTCACCAAGGCTCAAGGTTGACTCAGCCTTCCATCCTTTCTAAGGTAGGTAAATTAAGGACCCAGTTTGTGGGGGCAATAAGCTGACTTTGTATAAATATACAAAAGTATGAAGGCTATTGCTTAGCGCATTGTAAGCCGCCCTGAGTCTCCGGAGAAGGGTGGCATATAAATCAAATTAAAAAAAAAAAAAAACTACCTGATGATAATAAGGCTGGATGTTTCTCCATTCCATTAGGTAAGACTCCTGTCGCTCCCAATCTGAAATTCTGGAGAGTAACTGAATTTAAATTCTCCTGGGGAATGTGTGCAGATGCCATATTTTGCAGTTCTTTGTAAATTAGTGACAGTGTGCTAATCAGTGCTTCATTTTGTACTTTAAAGCCACAATGCAGAGGACCAGTACAAAAATAAACCACAGCCACAATGGTGAAAATATCCCAAAGTCTTTTTTAAAACACAGCCTTAGCAGGTTTGTTTCTTTATTACTCAATTTCATACCCAAATGACTCTGAGTGGCTCACAATGAATCAAAGCCCTATACAGAGACAAAGGAAGAACAAATCAGACTCAGGAAAACAAAAGAAAGAAGAGCCAAAATAAATAAATAAATGACTCTGGCAACCCCAGAACATCCCACCAACAACTGACATCCAACAAAAGGGGTCCCAATCATCTAAGGGAGAACAGTCAAGGTTTTGGGGGTGTTCAGGATGCCAATAGGGTGAAACCCAAATGGAGGACCTTGTTTTCTTGTAACCAAGAAGGCGCACTTCCTGGGTCCTTATGGATGCCATTCTTTAATCAAAAAGATCCAAAGCATGCCAACCCTGTCAGTTAAAATCAGATGGGCAGACATCTCAGATGATAGACAGATCTCAAGTACCTAGGCTCTTGATCTCTATGTCTTTATAAGTCACAGCCGGCACTTTAAATTGCACTAGAAGCACAAATAGCCAGTGCAGCTCAGGCAGCAGAGGTGTGACGCAGGTACACCGAGGCATGTCCATCATTTTCTCTGCTGCTGAATTCCGGAGTACAATTGTTGAAGATTACAAGTGATCTTCAAAAGGAACTTCACGTAGAGCACATTACTGTCTAATAGTCAAGCCATGAGGTGACTATGGACGTGTGTCTACAGGGCCTCTCAATCTAGGAATGGGCAGAACTGGAACATCTCGTGAAGTTGAGCAAAGGCCTTCCCAGCTCTTTGACCAGGAACTGTGACTGTGTGCCGTTGTTGAATGGAGAAACACAACCTACCCAAGGTCAAGGATGGAATATCCTCAGATCTAGGTGACCCAACTTCCCATAGCCATTCAGTTTTGGTAGGACTGAGTCAGAGGCAGTTTTCCATCTTCTAGACTGGGATGTCAAACTCAATTTCACTGAGAGCCACATCAGGGCTGTGGTTGACCTCGGGGGGGGGGGGGAAGGGGGGGGGGCGGGGACAGCTTGACGCCACCCCCAACTGCTGGCATGTTTCCTCTTCACATTGGGTAGACCAAGTTGAAGGCATGCTGGCCTAGTGTTTCCTCTTCACATTGGGTAGACCAAGTTGAAGGCATGCTGGCCCAATGTTTCCTCTTCGCATTGGGTAGACCGGGATGAAGGCATGCTGGTCCAATGTTTCCTCTTCGCATTGGGTAGACCGGGATGAAGGCATGCTGGCCCAATGTTTCCTCTTCCAATTGGGTAGACCGGGCGGAAGCGACGCAGGACGGCCCCTTACATTTTCCAGGATGTCCCCGCCGGCCGGATCCTTGAGTTTGACAGCCTTGTTCTAGACCCACACAGTCTCCACTCACAGGGACAGGATCTTTATAGCATCAGTTGACTAGTCTGGGATCAAAAGTCTGAGAATCATGAGCATGCTGATGATGATTCGGGCAATAGTTATGAAAGGCATCATGGCTAGTCCTGCTAATGTTGAAAAATATGGATTTGCTTATTCTTTCTCTCTCTCTCCAGTCCATATGTGTAAACAAAAAAGTGACAATATGAAATTTGCATATATGTAAAAAGAATTCAGACATTGCATGTTTAACAGTAGCATTATATTTTAACCCTGCCTTTATTTTTTTTGCAATTCAAGGCAGCATATCAAATGTTCCCTCCTATTTTCTCACACCAACAACCTTGTGAGGGGATTGGACTGGGAGAGTATGACCGACGCAAGGTCTCCAACTGGTTTTCATTCATCCCTAGGGAAGGATTAGAACTCATGGCCTCCCAGTTTTTGATCAGCACCTTAAGCACCAGGCTGGCCCTCCAGTTATACTGTGCAGTAAATGAAAATGTGTGTTTTAACCACACTGCCTGGAAATTGGTGGAGTTATAGTCCTATGAAGGGCACTAAAGTTAGGGAGAAATCTGTTTCAAGTAGTTTATCAACTGATTAAACAATGAACAGTCAGGTGAAATCATAGTAAGAGTGAATAGATTGATATATTTCCAATCTATTTTTGTGGACTTTGAACTCTGCTGGTATTTTGCTGAAACAAAGACTTGTGAAGACTGGAATTGTAACTGTGGATATTTAGTCACTTATTAGATCTGTAAAAATCCTTACATGAAACTTAGTGGCTTCGGGGAAGTAGGCAAAAAAGCATGTGTGTGTGTGAGTGAGTGAGTGTGTGTGTGTGTGTGCGTGCGCGCGCACACACACACATGCACACCCCAATTTCAGGTTCCACAATTTTTCAGCCATGTCCCAGAATTCTCCAGCTGCCCAGCTTGCTGGTTGAGGAGTTCTGGGAGTTGAAATCCACATGTTTTAAATTGGTCAGGTTTGATAAACAAGGACAGGTAGTTATAATCTGGTTCTTTATTTAAAATGGTGCTGTCCTCAGAGCAACGGTGAGCATTAGTCACTTTCTTCAAAATAAAAATAGGTGGCAGAGACATAAAAAGGAAAAATGAGCTAATAGGCAAATCAAAAAGCAGGTTTCTTATGAAGAAAATGGATTTCTGTTACAGAATGATCAATGCTTTGTTTGGAAATGTTTTTTCTTTCTTTCTTCAGAACAGTGAAGGGGCATTAGCTAAATAAGGGAAAGTGAATCTTTACAGTCAGGCGGTGCTGTTGCCAGACTGTAACAGTCAGGCAAAAGCACTGTTGTTGGGAGGCCATCGCACAAAACTATCTTTAGGCATTAATTTGAGAGAGACATGGATAAAATCACTGATGCTATACACAGAGGCCTTTCCTGACTGCGAAAATGGTTGGTTTTTAAATAATACTTGTCATTAGAATACAATTAATTGGTGAGGCAGGTTCTGAAATGCTTAAATCTTGATTGTATTTTATTGCATGCCCTTTTTTAGGTAAGTTCTTCTGGAAAATTTTATTTTCAGATTTTTTTTTTTTTAAAGTGAGACATAAATAAAATTCGAATTGTACCAGGAGACCAACCATTCACTGATGCCGCAATATAAGAAGAGAGAATATAATTTATGTATCTGATACCTTTTGTAGACTGTCAGACTGGAAAAAGATAGTTTCATATTTTCTTTCAGTTGTAAACCTGAAAGTGTAGATGGGCTTCAGTTTACTGGCTAATGTGTTTTTGCCCAAATTAGTACATGATGTTTCATTTACATGATAGTTTGGCCTGAATCAATTTCTATTCCATATTTGGTGGCTTTAAAATAAATAGAATCTGTTCTTCAAATTCCTCAGTATTAGGATTGATTTCCAAACTCTGTTCAGGAGATATGTTGGTAACAATTATCTGCCATTACTAATAATTACAACCACAGTAGTAACCAGAGCTTCACACCAGTAAATGTGCCCATGTCAACCACCACTTCTCCAAGAACGGGACATATTATATTGTCTGAGATTAAGCAATTGAGGTAGTCTTCAACTTACAATCATTCATTTAACAGTCAGTAGAGATTACAGCAGTGGTGAAAAAAATGACTTATGATTGGCTCTTGCACTTATGACCATTGTGGCATCTCCATGGTCACGTGATCAAAATTTTGGCAGTTGGTAATTGGCCTGTGTCCACAATGGTTGCAGCATCTCAGGGTCATGTGATCACCCCAATCAACTTTGGACAAGCCAAGTCAATGGGGGAAGCTGGATTCATGTAATGGCTCCTTGATTCCCTTAACTGCAGGGATTTGAGTAACAACCAGGATAAAAAAAAAGATTGTAAAATCAGGTATGACTCACTTAACAGCTGACTTGCTTAGCCACCGAAATTCTGATCCCCAATTGTGATCATTTGTAAAACCTCTTTTGAGCTCTGCTCAGTTCTAATGTCGTCACAGATATTGACTTGGCCTTCCCTTGGCCCATACCTAAACAGTTATCATTGCTTCTTCTAGGATATTTTTGTTCAATTTCCCAATGTAGCTTTCATTTCTGATGTTCCCTGGAGATTCCCATGTGAATAGCAACCAGACCCAACCCTACTTAGCAATAGCAATAGCGCTTAGACTTATATCCCGCTTCACAGTGCTTTACAGCACTCTCTAAGCAGTTTACAAAATCAACATATTGCCCCAACTTTCTGTGTCCCCATTTTACCAACCCCAGAAGGAGGGAAGGCTGAGTCAACCTTCAGCCAGCAGGATCGAACTCCTGGCAGTGAGCAGAGTCAGCCTGCAATACTGCATTCTAACCACTGCGCCACCATGGCTCTACTTGGTTTCTCAACTAAAGCAAGATCAGACAGGTGCTGTTGTTTCTCAGACACGTTCCTTTAAAATGTAGGTTTCCAGCTCAGAAATACACTTTGGTATAGCTCCAGTTCATTTTTCCATCTAGCTACAGTACAGGAGTAGCCAAAATTGAGGAAACCTTTTGGGAAAAGTGTATTTTCTAAAACTAGCTAATAACAGCACTTTTTTTTGGAGTAGTACCATAAAATTATTGAATCAACTGAAAGATAATTTAATCAAGAATGTAATGCAATAACTTTTATGAAGGATTTGCTATTAGAATAGCAGTTATAAAGAAGAAAAGTGAAACAAGATATACAAAAATTATCACCGTGCCAGTTAATACTTAGTTGGGTAACCTTTAGCATGAATTACGGCCTTACAATGTCTTCCCATGGAGTGAACCAAGTCTTTTAGTTCTGCAGCTGTTATAATGTGAAACCAAGATTGAATGATTGCTTCTATTAACTGGGTTTTATTGCTGGGTTGCTTCTGACTAACAAGTTTCTTTATTCGGCCTTCCCTCCTTTTTCAATTGGGTTAGGTCTGGGCTATTCCCAGGCCATTCCAGCAGTGGAAAATGATTGTCTTGAAACTCCCCAAAAAAGTGGTGTTATTAGCCATCAAACCTCAAAAATACACTTTTCCCAAAAGGTTTCCACAATTTTGGCCACTACTGTAGTAACTGTGGTCTAGAATACTTTGGGCAATTTTATGCAAGTTGCTCCACTTCTAAAGGGCATATATAAATTGCAGAATCCCATGTTTTAATTAGTACAAGGTTGGGTGATTTGGGAGTAGAAAGTTAATTAGTGAAGCACTGCCTTAATCTAAGATTAGGAAGCATTAGGAAGTATAATAATAAGATGGAGTGGAAATATTGCAGTTTGGGTCTTTGGAGGCAGCTGTGTTTTTTCCCTGCAATACTTCTATTCAGTTTGAACAAACCAAGTTTTTAAATGAATTATAAAGCAGAACTCACTGGACCAGCTCCTCCCTCACTCTGCCATTGGCAACAGGTGGTTAATACTCAATTTCGCAGTGCTGTTAAACATGCATTATACCGGAAGCTAAATACGTTGTTGATCCCTCCAAATGTATTTATATTAACCTGGATTATAGCATATCATTTTAAATTAAGACTGGAAGAATTAATTATTCTACCTTGATATTATTCAATTTATATTGTTTCTGCCTATTACAGATCTCAAAAAATCAAAACACGTTTGATTTCTTCAGTATCTGTATTTGATTTCTTTTCAGTGAAGTTATCCAGAGAAGAATCAACTTCCAGCATCAGCAATTAGCTATTCGTCTTAGCATAAAATCAGGACTGCAGTAAAATTAGTTTCTAAGTTAATCGAGTTCAAAGAATGTGTTATTGGTGCATTATCATATTGTATTATTTAATTTTTTTAAAACCCCAGAATATTAATTGGAGACAGTGACTGGGGGTTTTCCGTGGAAGCTGTGAAAAATGGCTTTATAACCTAGTTCAGGGGTCTGCAACCTTAAACACTCAAAGAGCCATTTGGACCCGTTTCCCACAGAAAAGAAAACACGGTGAGCCACAAAACCTGGGTGGGTGTGGCCAACTCGACGTCATTCATTTCCACCAGTCACATGACCCCTTAGCCATGCCTACCCAGCTGGTCGTTAGGCAGAGAACCGGTTGTTAAAAAACACCGGGAACCATAAAACACTTTTGACATCTCTCTCTCCCTCCCTCCCCCCCTCCCTCTCTCTATATCTCTCTGTCTCTGCCCCGCTTGCTTCTCCATCCCCCACCGTCGCCCTTACCTTCTCAGGCCGGGCGAGAAGTGACTGGGAAAGGAGGGAAGGGCGAGGGGTGGGGCCAGCTAGTGGTGGGATCACCCAACAGGGAGACACAGCAGAGGCCCCAAAGAGCCACATGCGGCTCTGGAGCCGCAGGTTGCTGACACCCAACCTAGTTTGATGCTTATTAGTATAGAAGCACCATCTTCTGAATTCAGGACAGAAGACAGTTTTTTCTAAGAATGGCAGCTTTCCTGTAACATAGACATGCACACTTGATTACTAGTTAAGCTGAAAGTAGTTTGTTAAGTGCCAGGTGGTTCCCCCTCTTTTTCGGTCCAAAACAGGACACTCTGGAAGCTACTGAGCTCTTGGTATGCCATTATACATGAATTGCTATACATGGGCATGGTGAGCAGTTCCAGATCCTTTTTTGCTTTTAATTCCAAATGTGAATATGATCACTTTTGTTCACTTTATCTGCATGAGTCTCATATAGAGCTCTTCCATTGCAGTTAAAGGTAATCATCTGTGCAGCCAAGGAAAGTAGGTGCTTAAGGAAACATCAACAAAATGCAACCAATCATAGTGATTGGCACCACAAAAAGGTGCTAGAAGTTCCTAAAAGAAAAGGGCGCCCCGGTACTGGGGGCCCCTATGAGAGAGCTAGGAAAAAACTACCTGGATATTTTTTTTAAAAAGCCTGCCAAAAGTTAAAGTGTGTGGTGAGGTGAATTTAGTCAGCCAATCAGAAATCGGATGTAATGTAGGAACTGTATAAACACCTGTTGTGAGGACATGCAGTCATTTAGTTTGAGATGTTAGTCCAAAGCAGGGGTGAAATCCAGCAGGTTCTGACAGGTTCTGAAGAACCGGTAGCTGAAATTTTGAGCAGCTTGGAGAGCTGGTAGCAGAAATTTTGAGTAGTTCAGAGAATCGGCAAATACCACCTCTCGTGGGCCCCAGTGTGAGGCGGAAATGGAGATTTTGCAATATCCTTCCCCCAGGATTGGGGAGGGAATGGGGATTTTGCAGTATCCTTCCCCCTGGAGTGGGGTGAGAATGGGGATTTTGCAGTATCCTTCCCCTGCCATGCCCACCAAGCCACACCCACCAAGCCACACTATGCCCACCAAGCCACGCCCACAGGACCGGTAGTAAAAAAAAATTGGATTTCACCACTGGTCCAAAGTGTAAATACTTAAACGTGTTTCAAAATGTTACCACCCACCTATGTGTGATTATTTGGGGGGTTCCCAAACTTGGCTGCTTTAAGACTTGTGGACTTCAACTCCCAGAATTCTCCAGCCAGCAAAGCTCGCTGGAGAATTCTGGGAGTTGAAGTCCACAAGTCTTAAAGCAGCCAA
>WNWU01000007.1:35374446-35388363 GCA_012654045.1 Ptyas mucosa
GCTGGAGAATTCTGGGAGTTGAAGTCCACAAGTCTTAAAGCAGCCAAGTTTGGGAACCCCTGGGCTAACTTACACAAGGTCAAACGAACCATCCAGCTTTGGGTTGGGCCAACAGTGGTACCCCCTTAGAGCCTGCTTAACTCAAATGCTTATTTTCTGGGTGACTGCAGCTAAACGCAAGCCCAAGAAAAGATGTGTCTCCTTGAAAGATGGACCTTAAAGGGCTCCAATCCAAGAAGAGATTAGACAACCATTTGTCTGAAATGATATAGGGCAGGGATGTCAAACTCAGGTTGTCACAGTGGCGTCACATGACATATCAGGACTTCCCCCCCCCTTTGCTAAACTGGGCGTGGGCATGGCCAGCACATGATGCATCCAGCCCATAGGCCGCGAGTTTGACATCCCTGATATAGGGTCTCCTGCCTGAGCAGAGGGTTGGACTAGAAGACCTGCAAAATCCCTTCCAACTCTGTTATTCTGTTAAGGAAGTGCCCTTCCCTCTCTGGATCTGAATAGCTGCATATCTCCGTTTGGCAAAAAAATCTTCTTCTTTTTCTTTCTCCCTCTTTCCCATTCTGTTTTCCTTCATTTCTTTTTATTAGCAAAGTTAATAAAGTTGTTGAGGTTCAGCTGACAGAAGTTATCCCATTCAGTCATGGTTGAATGGCTTTCTTTTCAGGCGGAGAATACATTGGTGGTTTCCGTAGCAAACTAAGAACCAAACTTCAGAAAGTAGTTGACCAGAACTAAGGAATGGACAAGGCCAAGACAAAAGCCTAATTGGATTGAATTCACAGTTCAGCTCACTTTAATTAAATGTAATGTAATTAAATGTAATTAGTTCCCATTTACTTAATTACTATGCACATCTCTCACCTTAAAAATGATAACTTAGGAGCAATCTTTGGAGTGGCCCCATAAGCAGGACCTGCGGCTTTAGGATGCTATTCACACCTTGAGTAATTGGGGGTATTCCCTTGTATTAAATGCTGACTAATTGTATCAATTTTACATACCTTGTTATAGAGCTTATCTGTAAAACTCCATACACTTATATAGGCTTATTTACTTGTAGGCACACAATCCCTAATATTTTTAACTTCAGAGGCACCAACAGGGTAAACCAAGGTTATGCATCTACTAACTGTGTCCTTAACCCAAACATATATTTATCTGGAACTTCACATTTGCTGTGCAACCCCCGTTCTTGCCCCAAAGCATATCTTCTTTAAGGGGGCACCAACAGGTGTACTAAGTGAACCAAAATTTCCTCTGAAGCATCCTTTTTTTTTTTTAATTCAGATGTGAACAGCTGCCTAACCCCTAGTATTGGGTGAGACCAGGACAAAAACAAAATCTGATTTAATTTCACTTGTACTTGAATCTATAATTAAGGTGCTTATTCTCTAAAATATTCTCTCCTCCTGTCTCGTTGAAAATTACTATTTAATGACAACGGTGGGAGTTCTCTGGAGCCACACACAAGATTGCTGGCTTCTATAAGTGCAGGTCTTATTTTAAATAGGGCAGCACAAAATGTGATATGGGGAAGCTTAAGGAGAAAACAAATGAGACCTTTTACATCACTTTGCTTTGAATACAAATAGGCATCGGCTTACAACTGGAATTTCAGTTGTGGGTCATTGCAGTTGCTAAGCAGGACATAGTGTAACCTGGCCCAATTTTATGGGGTGGGGGGGTTGTGTGGTGGTCATTAAGTGAACGCTGCAATTGTTAAATGAATAGATTTTACCCAATGGCCGCTTTTTTCCAGAAACAGGAAGTGCGACAGAAGCTGCTGTCATAGCTTCAGAATTCAGTCTTAAGTAACTTTTGAGGGATCCATTGTAACTTCAGTGTCTAAGCAACCACTCTGAAAAAAAAAATGGACGTTAGGCCTTAGCATGCTGGGATGGTATAAAATTTTTACTCCTTGTACCGATGTCCATTTCTCAACTATTAATCACTATTTGGTCTCACTTTCAGATGTCTGGTTTATCAAGTGCAACAGAGCAGAAGAGAATTATAAAAACATTAGCCCAGTTGATAAATATAGAAGTGTACAGGAGGATGAGAGAAGGCAAGGACATTTTAAGCTGGTCTTCCCCAATTTAATGATGTCCAACCAAGCCTAGAACCTTCAAATATGCTGTCCAGAAATTCTGGGGGGACCGAGTCCTACACATCTGGCAGGGGTGCGTGGGTAGGAATTAGAGTAGGGGTGTCAAACTAAAGGCCCACAGGCCATATTCGACCCATGGGCTGCTTAGATCTGGCCCGTGGGGCTACCCAGGAAACAGCAAAGGACCGGTCCGCAGTGCCTCTCCAGTGAAAATGGAGCTCAGATGGGCTACACGTGGGGCCCCCAGCTCCATTTTGGCTGGCAGAGGGCTGCAGAGGCCATTGCGGCCAAAAACGGGGCAGCTCCGATTTCTCTGGCAGATGGCTAGCAAAACAAACTAGAAACAAAACAATGGGAGAAATGTTTCCCCTTTTGCATTTGAGATGGGAAGATGGGAAGAGAGCAAGGCAGTAAAAATAAGGAAAGAGGGGAAGGAAAAAATAAGGAAAGAGGGGAAGGAAAAAATAAGGAAGAGGGGAAAAAGAAGAAAAGGAAGGAAGAAAAGAAGGGAAGGAAGGAAGGAAGATTACAATGAGAGGGAAGGAAGATCTGAGGGAAGTCCTTCCTTATCACTTGGCCACCACAGATGCCCCCACACAAGTGACATTGAGCTGGCCACACCTATCCCAGACATGCTCCCCCGAAGTCAAACACAACCCTGATGCGGCCCTCAATAAAATCGAGTTTGACACCCGTGAATTAGAGGGAGTGTTAAACAAGCTATTATTCACTATGGATGCTGAAGAAAATTAACATACACGAAAATGGAGGATAATGCATAAACAGCTCTTATTTCTAGTATGAATTTCTCAGCCAGTCAGTCTCAAACAAGCTGGGTGGTGTTCCTGCAACAATTTGAAGATAATAATACGGTGATAGTAATAAAAGCTAATAACAATTAGAAATGTGTTTTCATGGTCACAGCAGCAGTTACAAAGCAGTTGACTTTTAAAAAAAAAACTATTGTTACATTTCCTTTTGTGGAAAAAAAATAGGGAAAAACCCACAAGCTGTGTTCTTCTTCCATTTTGCTCCATGCTCATTTTGCTTCCTGTTTTAAAACATTCAAGCATGCAAATAACACTTCATACCTCCTGCCCAACCCGTTCACCATGGCCACCCATCAGCTTTGGGTTGTTGCTTATTAAGAGCTGCAGCTTTACAGACTGGAAAAACCAGATTTGAAATGGGGAAGGTGAAACACTCTGCAAGTTCACTGGACTCATTTGCAGAACCTACCAAAGCAAGGGGAGGGTTCTTCTAAAACAGGTGTCAAACTCAAGGCCCAGGGCTGGATCCGGCCCGTAGGATGCTTAGATCTGACCTGCAGGACCACCCTGGAAACAGCGAAGGACTCGCCCGCAGTGCCTCTGCCAGCAAAAACAGAGCTGAGGCTTCCTACATTAGTTTACCGAAAGAGTATCAAGCTGGAATGGTTGCCATCACCCAAATATATATAGAATATCATTTAATTTGTTGACAGGTCTTCGTTTATGGTCCAAATACTCTACATTGGAGCCACCCTTTGCTATTGGAACTCTGGAAACTGTGGTATAACGGGCAGACCACTTGCCCATATGACACAACATTGTCTTCTCCTAGTGGCAGTAGTGAAGACCCCGAGCAAAGTTCTGGTTCCTGAAGAATTTTAAACAAAACGTTGGAAATGTAAATTGAATTTTCTATAGATAAACATCTTTTTTTTTTTAGATAATCCCTTCTTCAAATGTGCTATTGCTATATAGTTTAATATAATGTTTTTTAACCTGATAATTGCATGCTGGCTAGGAATTCTAGGAGCTGAAGTCTGTGCCTCTTAAAGTTGCAAGATTGAGAAACACCGGTCTAGTAAGAGCTCTGTTTCTTATTGGCTGCTTTGTCTGTGTTAGAAATTCTGTTCAGCATCACAGAGCAAACAAAGAGTACAGTCACCATGTGCTTTACTGCTCAACTGTTAAAGTGTAACAGGAAACTCTCCTCAGAACATAAGGAACCATAGATTTTAACCATAGATGTAAATTAAACACTGCCATCTACTGGCTGAATAATTCTGTAGTTGTTGCAATACAAAATAAAGCCCTGTTATTAACATCAGCTGCCTGCAATTATTGCAGGTTCGAATCTCACCAAGGCTTAAGGTTGACTCAGCCTTCCATCCTTTCTAAGGTAGGTAAATTGAGGACCCAGTTTGTGGGGGCAATAAGCTGACTTTGTAAATATACAAAAGTATGAAGGCTATTGCTTAGCACATTGTAAGCCGCCCTGAGTCTCCGGAGAAGGGCGGCATATAAATCAAATTAAAAAAAAAAAAATACATGCTAACATGTATTCCAACAGTCCGGGCAACTGAAAAGCAGACAAGCCAATATTTCTTTGGATACTGTATACACATAGCAGCAAGATGGCATTTTTATTCCTAATGCATACTTTGTCCATGACACTGATGGGCATTATTTTAGAAACATAGTGACTGCTTTCTACATAATGTTTTGGTTCTTTTGTTTGTGCTGTCATGGGGGGAAATAATCAGTTAGAATTGTATAGTTTTTTTTTTTAATACTCCGGTTCTAAAGATATAATTCAGTTGTTTTTTAGGGTTGCTTTACCATGTACTTTGCAAAGCACAAGGAAATGTTGCCTTAGTTTTCATGCCACACAGTACTCATGGGTATGAACCTGGATTTCTCTACTTTCTCCATTATACCATAACCATCAAAATTCAGTGTCATTGAAACACAACAAAATAGGGAACCCAACTCCACCAATCATACCTATATGCAATAGATTGCAAAGGTCAAATTTGTTTTTAAATTCTGTATTTAGGTTCCCAAACAAAAAGTGAATCAATCTCTTCATTCAGTAGGAATTTTATTAACTTCCTCAAGGTCTTCCATCATCATAAAAGCAACGAACTCTTGCGCATTTTGCTACGTTATTGATTTTTATCTTCAAAGTGAGTTGGGCAGATTCAGCCCCATTATCTAGTCCCTGTTTATAGGTGAAAACCAAGGTATGTTTCTCAGGGGAAAAAATGGGTAGGGCAAAGGTAGTTCATACTACTGACAACACACTAAACATTACTTCTATATCCTGCAGAAATTGCAAGAACTACCTGCAATGCAATCATTTCAGGCTATTTAAATGATAAGATTGAAATAGAGTGTTTGAATCTTGAAATGGAACTTGGAGCAATGGTTAAACTGGTTAGACTGTCCCATTTTGCATTCCCAGGGGGTTTGTCCCAGAGATGGGTTTCAGCAGGTTCTGACCGGTTCTGGAGAACCGGTAGCAGAAATTTTGAGTAGTTCGGAGAACCGGTAGTAGAATTCTGACTGGCCCCACCCACATCTATTCTCTGCCTCCCGAGTCCCAGTTGATTGGGAGGAAATGGGGATTTTGCAGTAACCTTCCCCTGGAGTGGGGTGGGAATGGAGATTTTACAGTATCCTTCCCCTATCACGCCCACCAAGCCATGCCACGCCCACTAAGCCGCATCCACAGAATTGAATAGTAAAAAAATTTGAAACCCACCACTGGCTTGTGCCCAATAAAAAAACCCTCATTCACATTTTGGTTTTGATCTTAGAGATGTCACAACGCTCTGCAGTGTTGAGGTCTAAAATAGGTTGCTGTAGACTACTTTTGTTAAGCTGTTTGCCTTTCATTTTCCTCTGTACACAATATTGACATAGCTTTTGAGTGAGTTGGAAACAAGACATCTTCAAAGAATTGTTTCCTTTGTGTGGAACTATCGTTTTTTTAAAAAAAAGATTCTAATGGTGGACAGAAAAATAAAAGAATGTAACTATCCAATCTCTAGTGAAAAGAAGACCTTAATTTTAGCACAATAGCCATTATGGTGGCAACTGACTATAACCCAGTTATGTTTGGAAGGACTGGTGTCTGAATCTCAGAACTGCTGTGATTTATTTGTTTTATTTATTTCCTACCTTTATTGTGTTTACAAATAACTCAAGGCAGCAAATATATCCAATAGAGCTTCCTATTTTCCCCACAACAACCCTGTGAGGTGAGTTGAAGTGAAAGAGAGTGATCAACCTAAGGTCATCCAGTGGCTTTCATAGCAGAGGCAGGACTTGAACTCACACTTTTGCTTTCTAGCCCGGTGTCTTAACCATAAACCTTAAAACCAGGGTGGATTGCATGCTGTGTTGGATTTTGTGCAGTAAACAGGGCATTCAAAGTAAGCACATTGTGAAAGGTCTCTCCCAATTGGGTTTGAACCTGTGCAAATAAAACCTTTCCTACATTGAAGAGCTTGGCTTTGTCCCATCTTTCCTACAACAAGGGGCTTTTTCCAACTTACTGATTACATTACCTGAAATTTGTCCATTGCGGTCTTCTAAAGGTGGAACTTGAGGTCATACAAGGTTCTATGAAAACCATAGGACAACTGTGCATAGGACAACTTCAGCATTGGCTGAATTCTTTACTAAGTTTTCATTTTATTTTATAAGGCTGAATTCTGAATAAACTACTTCAACCAAACTTTTTTAATGCCAGATAATCTTACCAAAATTAAACAACTTACTTTTAACATTAAGAGCCGAGGTGGTGCAGTGGTTAGAGTGCAGTACTGCAGCTACTTTAGCTGGCTGCTAGTTCAGCAGATCAGCAGATCAAATCTCACCGGCTCAAGGTTGACTCAGCCTTCCATCCTTCCAAGGTGGGTAAAATGAAGACCCAGATTGTTGGGGGCAATATGCTATTTAGTATACTGTCTTTGGTGTAAGTTGCCCAGAGTCCTCGGAGAGTGGGTGGCATAGAAATATGACTAATAAATAAATAATAAATAAATTAAAGCTTGGACAGTTTATTCTATAAACTGTTTTGCCCAATGTGTGATACTGAATTTTTAAAAAGTTAAAGGAATCCTTGTGGATTTTACTCCCCTACTCTTTGCTGACTATAGGGGTTGATGATCATCTCAGTGACAAGGCCATTGAGCCAGCGCTGTCTGAAGACATTTCCACTGTTATGTGGCCATCATGCAATTATAGAGTACTGTTACCTTCCCACCAAAGTGGTACCTATTTATCTACTCAGATTTGGATGCTTTTGAACTGCTAGGTTGGCAGGAGTTGAGGCAAGGATGGGAGCTCACCTTGTTGCATGGTGCTCGGGTCTCAAACCTGGATTGTCAGCTTTTCAGCCAATAAGCCCAGTGTCTTAACTGCTGAGCATAGCGCCACCCCTGTGATACTGAGTAATAAGTCCAAAACAAACAAACTACACTTTATATTAGGTATGAATAAGGCTTGTACATTCAAAACTTGTATAAACAACCAAGCCTCTTAAATCAATGTCAAAAAGTGAATTAATCGTGTATCACTTTTGTCGGCACAGTGGTTAGAGTGCAGTACTGCAGGCTACTTCTGCTGACTGCTGGCTGCCTGCAAACTGGCAGTTCAAATCTCACCAAGTTCAAGGTTGATTTAGCCTTCCATCCTTCCAAGGTCGATAAAATGAGGACCCAAGTTGTTGGGGGAAATATCCTGTCTCTGTAAACCACTTAGAGAGGGCTGTAAAGCACTGTAAAGCACTGTAAAGCGGTACATAAGTCTAAGTGCTAAAGATACTTATTCAAGACCACACAATACAGCTATGAATAGCTGATACACAGCTAAGTTAGAACAAATAATTAAGGTTTGAGACTTAAAGTGGAATACAGAATTTTCCCAACTGTTAAATGTTATGGATGGTGAAACTGATATGGTTTTTTTTTTCCGCGTCCTTCAATTTCACAACAGCCACTTCAGAGCTCCGTGAAATACAATCTCCTTCAAATACAGTTCATAAGAAAACCATATGCAAATGTTACTAAAAAAAGAATCTTAGGAATCAAACTGAAATTAAGGAAGTTTTTTATAAGTAACCTGTTATAATTGTTCAGAAAATATTTTTTTAATATATATTTCCTTTTTTTAATATACATATATAACTCAACAGTGCAATTTTGTATCCAACAAAGGCTACCTTTTCATCAGTCTTCTAAGTTTCTATAATAATAAAAAAAAACAGTGCAGATTAACTGATGGGCAACCATAGCTGAGTTTTATGCAAACAAGAAATTTCATGGTTTGACCAACAAATAGAGGCTGTCCTTGGATGGCTCGAACTATAGTAGATATGAGAACAGTCTTTGCCCATAATTCTCTTCGTTGCTTTGTACAGGTGTTGTTTGATTTAATTCCTGTGTTTACTTGCAAGCTGTATCCCTTTTCCTTTTACCACAAAAAGAAAAACAAATCTGTTGGTGGTATTGGATAACAGGGTTGAATTTTGGCAAGAAATATGATGTGTCTCACAGAAGAAAGACTTGTACTTTGAACACAGCCTGAAGATGAAGAAATACAATGAACAATCAGGGTTTTTTTAAACCTGGAGTCCTGGCTGTGTACGCATTGTCTATTGAGGCTTGATAAAATAAGAGTTAATGGGTTTTGGTAATGCTGTTTAACTTGATTATTACTTTCTGGTCAGGTGCCAGAACTGGATCAAAACAAGTTTTTAAAATTCCAGCTGAGTTACATTTGCTATTTCAGAGTGAATACGTTTAGGATCTTGTCAAGTTGAGGCCTATTCCATGAGCAGCGATAAGAAATCTTATTTATAGAACTTGTCTGCCTACCATTTTAGGTATGGCTTTTTTATATACTTTGTCCTTTTTTATAGTTTCAACTTTTTTATTTTGTTCTAAAATCTCAATAGCCTTAAGAAGAAAATAATGAAAGTGGAATCTCTTACAATATATATATATTATAGTATGTTGTGGTCGGTGTGGGATAGGCCTTATCTGTATCAACTAGGGAATACAAAATGCTCTTGCTTGGGAATTTTTAAAGGACTTTATGAACAAATGCCATACATAGATACAGGAGTGGGCTTCAAAAATTTTAGCAAAGGGTTCTCTGCCCAGTTGCTGGGTGGGCGTGGCCAGAGTGGGCGTGGCCTGGCCTCCTCCACCACGATGTGGGGGAGGGCATTTTTGCCCTCCCAGGGCTCTGGCGGCTTTCCTCAAGCCTCTGGGAGGGCGAAAACAGCCTCCCCAGGCTCCGGATGCCCTCAGCCGGAAACGGGCCTGTTTCCCCCCTTCCCGAACTTCTGGTAGGCCCGTTTTTCACCCTCTCTGAGCCTTCATGCGCACCCTGCACTTACCTTCATCCAAAACAGGCTGTGTGGGGACTCCTGGGAGGGGCAGGGCGGGGCCAGCCAGGAGTGGGATTTGGGGGTTCTCTGAACTGCACAGAATCTTAGCTAGAGGTTCTCCCGAACCCCTGCAAACCCCCAGCAGCCCACCCCTGGATAGATATATTTAAAGGTAAAGGTTTCCCCTGCAGAGTTGTGTCTGACTCTAGGAGTTGACGCTCATCCCCAATTCACTGCCAAAAAGCCAATAATGTGCGAAGACCTTTCTGTGGTCATGTGGCTGGCATGACTATACATCGAAGGTTTACCTTCCCACCAAAGTGGTACCTATTTGTCTACTTGCATTTACATGCTTTCGAACTGCTACATTGGCAGAAGATATAATTTTACAAGTAAATAATTCAATAAAACTGTTACTTTCTTCCTCTGTGTTGTTGTGGTAGATAGTTTAGGACAGGGGTCCCCAACCCCCATTTGGAACCCGGCTGTGAAAGTGATGGACAAGCACGCGTGAAGCCAGATTTCTGAAAGTGGCACGCGTGCGAAACCATCCCCGCCAACGCCACCTCTGCCATTTTGCCGAGCAGAAAGGATGGCAATCTCTGGTTTAGGACACAGATTACATCCAGCATCTGGAATATTAATTTATGGCCAACCATTGAGTAGAAAGCAAGTGAAGACAATATTGCTTAAGACTGAAAGGAGGGGGGGGCTGTAATATTTAAATATATAATGCAGACATTTCCATTACTTAGGCAAGAACCTTCTTGAGATGCTAGCATTCAATGTATACGCCTTTATTGTTCTTGTATTAAGCAAACCCCTCTCTTTATTTCAGTCAAACTATGGTGCTTTAAACATTCCTCTCATATCTCCTGCTCTTAGAATGCCAATGTACAACTTTCACTGACAACTGTTTTTAACCGATAGCTGCATATACGTAATGAGAAAATTAAGGATTGCAGATTTATTATACTATTGATCGACCTGCTTTGGATCTGGCTGCCAAACCCATAGAATATTCTCCTTTATTACCTTGAGAGTTACCAAATTGATAAATGAAAACTTAGAGGGAATTTAATTTTTTTTTCAACGTGAAATAGTTCTGCATACCAGTTTTAATAACACTGTGTGTGGTCTTTGAGCTCCAGCTGTTTATATATTTAAGGCCAGCTGAGTCTTAGGAAGTAAATAATTACAGTAATCCCTTTCTTCAGCCCTAAGGGGTTAGTCATTGGAAGAAACAAGTATTGCCCAAGATTGCAGGTAATGTTTATGAAACATGTCAAATGTCTATGAAAAATTGTCCCGTTTTTTTTCCTTCTCTAATTGCTGCTTTGAAAAAGTGGGCAAGAAATAGAAGTTCCATGAAAATGGTTTGCTTTTTATGAAGCTGGAAAATCTTAAGTTATCAGCCATGTCCACAGAGTCAGAGAGATCAAGATGGCAGCCACATTGGTATGATTGAAACAAATATTCATAAAAAAACAGAGCTTTAATCTCATCAATGTGGGCGCCATCTTGACTTTTTTTGGTATACTTCACAGAAACACCTGTTAATCATAAAGTGAGGTTTTAATTCAGCTATTCCAGAGGCACTCCACCCCATCTCACCCTCTCAAAAAGATAATACAAATTCTAGGTGATAAATCTTGCTTCATCTTACAATTCTGGGATTTGCTTAATTCTAATTTGAGTTTTACTTTTGATACCTTTTTATATAGATTAGTTTTGCCGTTTTGCAAAACTAATCTATATAACCATTTGGGCATCAGGAACTGGTTCCGTAGAGAAACGTTTTCCACGGACCGGAGCAGGCATGGTTTCATATGCTGCCTGCATCTCGTGGATGGGGCTTCACTTGTTTGCATGGCCTGGTTGCTGGCATGCCACGGACCGGTGCCAGTCCACGGACCGGGGGTTGGGGATTCCTCAACTAGGCTATTTTCATTTCCCTGGTTTCTTTATGATCCTTAATAAGTATTATGATTTATAAAATTATAAATACCGTATTTTTCGGAGTATAAAACACACCGGAGTATAAGACGCACCTACCTTTTTTGGTGTGGAAAAGAAGAAAAAGAAATTTCCCTCTGCCTCTGCGCAATTTTGCCTCATTGCAGCAAACGGCCAACAGCCTGCTTTACTTTCATTTTCGTTTTCAGCATAGCTTGATTAGCACAAGGGAGGAAAAAAATCTGCTCCAGCAATTTACCTCTTTGCAGCAAGCAGCAGAGCCCTGGCGCAAAATAGCTGAGAGCAAATCAGCTGAGAGTCGAGGCGATCCAATCAACTTGTGCTAATTAGGCTGTGCTGAAGCTGAAAGGAGCTGTTTTTTCTTGCTGTTTGCTTGCAAGGAGGTAACTGCTGTGAGGCAGAGGCCAAAGGGGGGGGCAGTGGGTGGGCGGAGTTACATTCAGTGTATAAAACGCACCTAAATTTTCACCCCCTTTTAGGGGGGGGAAAGGTGCATCTTATACTCTGAAAAATACGGTAGTTAAAGCCTAGGTCAGTGATGGCTAACCTTTTTGCCATCGCGTGCCAAAAGCGGGGGGAGCGTGGTGGGGTCACACACACGCGTGCCCACATCCATAATTCTATGCGCCCCCCCGTGCTCTCCCCGCTTTTGGCACGCAATGGCACGGTGGGCACGGTAGGCCCGTTTTTTGCTCTCCTCAGGCTCCAGAGCCTTTCTAGGAGCCTGGGGAGGGCAAAAACGGCCTTCCCCACCCCCCCGGAAGGCCCTCCAGAGGCCGGAAACAGTGTGTTTCCTGACTTCTGGGGGGCCCAGAAAGCCTGAAAATCAGCTGGCTGGCGCACACATGTGTGCCGGAGCTGAGCTCGCGTGCCCACTGATATGGCTCCACGTGCCACCTGTGGCACCCGTGCCATAGGTTCGCCATCACGGGCCTAGGTTTTAGAATGTATTAATTAACTGCCAATGAATTAGCCATGTAGCTCACAATGCTTCCATTTATCAACCTCTGAAAAAGGTTGAGGTACACAATGATTTTTTTTAAAATTCGATTTATATGCCACCCTTCTCCAGAGACTCAGGGCAGCTTACAATGCGTTGTACAATGCGATTTCCAAGTCGGAAACAGGATGGGAGCCAGTTTTGGTGTAGTGAAGTAAGGAAGCCAATGAAATGGAAACCAGGAGATGTGAGTTCTAGTCCCACCGTCGGCATGAAGCCAACTGGGTGAAAGAGGCATGGGCAAAACGCCTCAAATTCTTTCTTGAAAAACTGCAGGGACTTGTCCAAGCAGTCACAAGCAATCAACAATGATTTGAAGACATGCACACGTATAGCTTCTGAATAATAAGGTCAGTTTGATATGCTCAAGTCATTATGATACAACTATGAATTCACATTTAAACCTAGCCTACTTTCCATTTCCTGTTGTGAAGTTTGTAAGCCCCTGTTATGTTCTTACCACATTCCAGAATCTCAGGCTACAGGCCAACCACAAATATTCTGAATCCTGTGGGCTGGAATCCACATCGTTCACAGGGTCATATCCAGGTTGATTATGAAAACAGCTCCATTTTTGTGCTATTTAGCAAAGCAGTTTGTTTATGGAGCTAGGTGTGTGTGGCAAACCGGAGAGGGAACACTGGGGCTTTCTTCAGTCTATATCTTAAGGTTGGAAATCCTGGAAAATCTCAAGCCAATAACCAGTAAAAGGGAATCAGAAAAAAAGAGAGAGCCCTGGTTTACAGAACTGTTATTTAGGTGTAGAATATGCAGCTAAATGACTAATCAGCATTACGCCAAAATTATTCTTTATTTTCTGTCTATGAGGTTAATTCCTTGTCTCTAATCATTATTGTCTGTATACAAGTTTGGCCTTGTATGTTTTTGATATACATCCATCCAGACCTTTATTTGCATCAGAGCTGCTTCTGCAGTATTGGCTGATTGATGCCATCTTGTGATCTTCCCAGAATCTTATACCTTTTTATGTATTTTTCTGTGAGAATTTCCTCTTAAGACGTTGGTTGTTTTATCAGTATAGTCTTTTTATTCTCCATGTTGATTTTTTTTTTGTAGTATCTCAAGTTATAAAGGAAGTCTTAAAACAGCAAATGTCTATGGAGATTCTCAGTCATCCAGATCATGGTTGTCCCAAAGGTGCTTTTTTTCTTTCTTTCAATAGTTTGAAGAAGGCTGCACACCAATTTGCACCACTTAGGTGACCCTAATGGCACAGATAAACCTCCAGGTGACCTTAACCACCTGCTAAAAGAATGCAAATGAGCAGCTGTCTGCAAGGAGTATAAATCCTTCCATTCCCCACCATCCTGTCAGAGCTGAGGAAGCTTCTTGGATGAGAAGTGAAACGTCTTCAAAGAAAAACTAGAAAGTCCAGTTGCCTCTTGGGGTGGGGGGGGAGGAAAGCACCTTTGGGTCTTAAGACAGCAACTACCAACATTTCTTCAATAAGGCCTGTTTTCTTGGGAAAGAACAGGTACTTCACAGTAGTGGTGAAATCCAATTTTTTTTACTACCGGTTCTGTGAGCGTGGTGTGGTGTGGTGTGGCTTGGTGGGCATGGCTTGGTGGGCGTGGCAGGGGAAGGATACTGCAAAATCCCCATTCCCTCCCCACTCCTGAGGGAA
>WNWU01000007.1:35388373-35398445 GCA_012654045.1 Ptyas mucosa
GAAGGATATTACAAAATCCCCATTCCCTCCCCACTCCTGAGGGAAGGATATTACAAAATCTCCATTCCCATCCCACTCTTGGGCCAGCCAGAGGTGGCATTTGCCAGTTCTCCAAACTACTCAAAATTTCCGCTACTGGTTCTCCAGAGCCTGTCAGAACCTGCTGGATTTCACCGCTGCTTCACAGCTAGTACCTGTTATTATCAGAAGACAGTAGGCCTCCAATTCGGATACTGTCCATAGTCTTCATTCAAAATTTAAGACTAGATTATTTTTATATGAACGTATTATTAATGTGCCTTGTGTCTTTTTTCTTTCAACAGATTGATGTATCCTTTCAGCCTGAGTGTACCTTAGAAAGAATTTGTAACAGCCACTGCACAAATTTGCCTAGAATTTGTACCGTGTTACATTTCCATGGGGACCGTACAAGATCCACTGAGATCTACTAAGCTTTCCTTGGTCACAGCTGAAGAATCTCCTAAACACCTGTGCAAGCAAGCGAGCATAGAAAGCAACAGTAATGGATATCCTTTTCCTGCCAAGGACCAGCCATCTGGAGGATGCTTGTTTGAAGTGAACTCTGGCCGAGAAGCCAAGGTTCCAAAGAGTGACTGGCATTGTGAATATGACACCAAGCATCCAAACATTCTTTCTCCTGGGTCCTTTAGCTCTTCCAAAGAAGGCAGCATGGCAGCTCCAGAACCAATAAGTTACACTAAGCAAGAGGGCTCCAGAGCCAAGGTCCAAGCCCCAGCACTTGAAGCTCACACCTCAGTGCATGGTGAAGTTAAAGTGACTCTTGCCCAAGAGACTAACAAAAATATTCCAAGTGATAGTGGACAATCATGTAATATAATTGATATAGCAACCGTACTTCCTGGAGGAGACCTTGATGTTGTGGAGAGCAGATCCAAGGATGATTCCATTCTTCCTTCCTCTCCTATTTATTCTGATACCCAGCAAGCAGCTCCTGCGGGGAAGGACAACGTGTGTGAAGTTATCGTCTCTGAAAACAGTCGAGTCTTGGTTTCCTCTGATGAGATGGGCCTCAATCTGAAAGCTCCTGTTTGTGTGGAAACAGAATTGGGGAATACAAAGAATGCAACTTCCTGTCCTAAGACCGAGCCACAGACTGCATCCGAATGCAACCTTGAGAGCACTCCAGAGACATTGTGTATCAGTAGGGAAGAGCCTACAGCAAAGATGGCACCAAAGCTGTCCAAATTCAAAGACACGGGTACAATGACAGTAACGCCTGAAAACAGATCTGTAGAGGCAGAGACGATAAGCAGGACTCATCAAGATGCTGAGGTTCAAGCTGTAGCTAGTGTGGAGAGCAGGTCAGCTTCCACCAGCCCAAGTATCTTGACGGCATTCTTAAGAGAGAACATGTCTCCTGAGGCAAAACAGGACCAAGATCAGTTGCACGTCATTTATATGGGAGCCGGAGGGAAAGAAGAATCTGAAATAATTGGTGACTTTGCAGCCGCTGTCCAAACACCTTCAGCTGTTGGCATCTTGCACAAGGTACATGTTCAAATACCACCTACAACGGGAAAGCCTCTGGGAAGTCCTAACGTCAGGCTTCAGGAGAATCTCACAAACACGCACGATCCAATCTGCACAGCTTTGTTGGATAAGGCAGAAAGGGTGTGTTCACTGGCATCTGACAATTCCCAAGAAACTTTAGCCAAGAGGACAGAGGTGCAAATGACAGACGTGGCTAAAAATCGCGGCGATGTTCCACAGCGACTGTCAGACAATTCGGTTTTGCAGAAAGCAAGACCCGTTTCCCAAATTAGTGTCGGTTCTAGTAATCAGCCTGTGTCCACCCAGCACCCTGCAAACTTTGAAACTAAACTACCTCCGTGTTTTTCAACCCCAGCCATCGATAGTAAATATCGACACTCTGATCCTTCTTCGTTCCAAGAAAATCCTCCTCCTCTGTGTCCCAGAACATCGGAACAAGTCAAGGCTATAGTTATCGGTATGGAAACTGAGACGACCCATCGGGAGCAACAGCTGCAGATCAAGACTGTTGATAACCTTGAGAAAGCTCTGCCCAGTTTTCCCACTGCTGTAAATCCAAAGAGAGAAGGAAAGGTCCATCTCATATCTGAAGAACAAAAGATCAATATGACAGGGTCTGTTATTGGCTCCCAAGCAATGAGTGTTCCAGCTATAGCAGAAAGCAAGCAAGGTACGGTTCCTGGGGATACCAAGGCAGGAACTTTGGTCAGTCAGAATCCAATATCTAAGTTGAGTAGAAGTTTTGGCGCTGCTGTAGGGATCCAGAATGATAAAATCCAGAAGGGTCCAGTGCTTGATGTACCAGCTGCTCCTACTTCTTCAAGTCCTACGCCGCGTCTTGGTGAAAAGAAGAAAGGGCCCAAGGCTCTTGCCGCCGAGGCGAAAGCGCATCTGAAGCAATCCAAGCGTGTCAGGGATGTTGTGTGGGATGAACAGGGCATGACCTGGGAGGTTTACGGAGCATCTCTAGATCCAGAATCATTGGGAATCGCTATCCAGAACCACTTGCAAAGGCAGATCAGAGAGCACGAAAAACTGATCAAGGCTCAAAGCCCCCAAGCCCGTAAATCAATATCTTCAGATACGTCTTCAAATAAAAAATTGAAAGGGAGGCATCACAACGTTTTTCATTCCATGCTGCAGAATTTTCGACGCCCAAATTGCTGTGTTCGTCCTGCGGCTTCTTCTGTGTTGGACTGAAAGAAAAAAAAAATCAGAAAGAAGGATGGGAACGTAACACATCCGTTTGTGCACACTTGTGTACTTGTACAAGGAACTCTATGGATATTTGAGATTCTAATACACTGATACAGGGTTGAGGGGAAAGGAAATTATGACAGTATATTTCGTTCCCACTAGTTAACATGCCTTCATCTGTCTAATTTCTGCAAATAACACATGAAACATTCACGTTCACGCTGGAACTTCCCAGTCATTTGCCAAATAAAATAGAAGTACCTGGTGAAGCACAATTCAGAACTATCAGGTTACTTAAATAGCTCACATAGATAAAAAGAGAAGGGTGAGTAAATCTTAAATAGATTGTTTTACGAGATAATGTAGAAAAATATTCCCAAACTGGGGAGTGGAAAGAAGGAAAGTTGGGTTGGGTTCAAGTAGAAAGGTTAGAAGGAATGGTGCTTTCTTAACTGTATAAACCCTTCAAAGTTGAGACTCGTCTAAATATTAGATACAGGATCTGGTGCCCAAATCCTTCCAGCTGAGTTTTGCCCATTGGCAGCCACTGCCAGCCTTGCCCCACTGAAGGTGCTTAATCTCAAATGAAAAGTGCATGAATTTCCAGACCGTCCTGATACTTCAAAGCCAGATTTTGTCTTAAGCATTTGGGATTTCCGTGTATGCATTTACATGCTGATTTTTGTTTTGTGCCTTGTTTTCTCCAATGATTCTCAGAGAACAGACGAATATACACATACACACACACACACACACACACACACACACACAGAGCACTTCACCTAATACTAGAGAAAATAGGATGGACGGAAATCTAGAATGGCTTGGAAAAACTAAAAATTGGTAGAAACTTTTGCAGTCTTTTCTGTACACATTTCCAGCCTATTAATGCTTGCTGCATAGATTTTGTCTGCTTGTTTCCTGATATTGCCTGATGGCTAGGGAATTCTGGGAGTTGAAGTCCATACAGTATAAAATTGCCAAGGTTGAGAACACTCATCAAAGGGGAACGCAACTGCATTTATAGAAAAATATTCAAATCATTGTATAGTGAACCAGGAACCTACTGATCCCTGATTTAATTTCTCGTGTACGTTTCTTACGACATTGCTGCATATTCTAGCCTTTCCAAATATTTTGTGCCTTCTAGGTGTGTTGGATTAGAAATCCTGGAAGGCACATCTGTGATTCCAATATTTTAAGAATTCCAAGTTTGGGAAAGGTTGTTCTAGAACAGGGGTATCAAACTCACGGCCCGCAGCTCAGATGCATAACACGCTGGCCATGCCCACTCCCAGTTTAGTGAAGGGGAAATAGTTGCGATACGTCACGTGATGACGTGTTGTCACGAGTTTGACACCCCTGTTCTAGTCCAACCCCCTTCTCAAGGATTGGACAAATGGCTGTCCAATCTCTTCTTAAAAACCTCCAGTGTTGGAGCACCCACAACTTCTGGAGGCAAGTCGTTTGATTTATATGCCACCCTTCTCCGGACACTCAGGGTGGCTTACAGTGCGTTAAGCAATAGCCTTCATACTTTTGTATATTTATACAAAGTCAGCTTATTGCCCCCACAATCTAGGTCCTCATTTAACCTACCTTAGAAAGGATGGAAGGCTGAGTCAACCTTGAGCCTGGTGAGATTCGAACTTACAGTGATTGCAGACAACTGATGTTAATAACAGTTAATAACACTGCTTTAGTCTGCTGAGCCACCAGGCCCCTGTCAGGAAATGTATCCTTGGTTCTAGATTGGTTCTCTCCTTGATTAATTTCCATCCATTGCTTCTTGTCCTACCTTCAGATGCTTTGGAGAAAAGATCCTTTAGATAATAGTTGTATTTTTTTTTCCAGCATAGTATTCCTCTGTAGATGTTTCATCAGTGCATAAATAACTGCTTCTAGCTTTGGTTCTAAGATTATCACATACATGTACCACCAAGAATGTGAGATGCATATGCCAATTTATATATACAGATGCTGATATAGAAACAGTTGCTGTAACTGAAAGAGAAATGAAATGCAGTTCCGCAGAATGGAGAAAAGTTGTGAGCATGTGACCTTGGAGCATACTTCACTTATTGTCTGAATTTTAACTGCTGATAAGTAAATCAACCCAACTATGTTCTTCCTTCCTTGTTGTTGGTTTTTAAATCTTTAAATTGGATTAACTGGCAGTGTTTCTCAACCTTCGCATCTTTTAAGTTGTGTGGACTTCAACTCCCAGAATTCCTCAGCATGTTTGGGGAACATGGCTGGCTAGAGAATTCTGGGAGTTGAAGTCCACACATCTTAAAGATGCCAAGGTTGAGAAATTTGTGCGCTCAGAAAATTATTTCTATAATTACAAATATAATGATAGGATAATGCAGATCTGCTTGGAATATATTTAGCAAAACATGGAACAAAATTGTGGAATTTTCTCTGCAAATCGATTAAACCCAAGAAAGTTCCTTTGTTAACTATGACTTGTTCAATAAACTATGGTTAACAGTATATTGGGACAAATAACAAGCAACATTATAGCTTCATATGATGCATAATGCAGGCCAGTATATTTAAATGAGTTGAATCCCAGAAAAGGCAATGACATTATGGCAACCTAAAACTCAGGGATTTTCATGATTTTTGTGGTTCTGCCTAATGTTGTTGTGAAAGACTATGCTTCTAATCAGACCATTTGGGGGGTGGGGCTGAAAGGCAATACCGATAGCAATCAATCATTCTGCCAACTTTAATCAATTCCATATTCCATTGCTTTCAGTGGGAAATAAGCATGTATATTATTACCCATTTCTATTGAAATCAAATACTAAAGATGATTTCTTTGGACTGGACTGAACCATCACGTGAATGTAAAAAAAACATGTTTTCCCCCCTATTATGGAAAAAAATATCTCTATAATTTCTCATCATTTGTGATTGTCATATTTATGGGCTTCCAACCATCATCATTAGAGCTTTTGCAATGTAGATCTTCTCAAGACTAGCTTTATCGTTTGCCTTGCAGCAAAATCTGCTCTTCTAGCAGTTCAACACACACAATCACTATGGCAGGAAATTTCTTGAAAGGCAGTCCAGTTTTTCAACCTTTCCTTCAACAATGCGGTACACTGCAAACCCAAACAAAAACGGCCCTATTGCATTATTTAATCAAAGAACTGAGTTTTCAACCCCTGTATTTCACAGAGTTATTGACTGCTTTTTGACAGCGGTATGGTGGCCTAGAGGTGGACCTCTTGCTTCACAATCAGGAGGCTGTGAGTTCAATCCTAGATAGCAGCAGATATTTCTCTCCCTGGGCCCAAATGAAAATATCTGCTGCGAACTCCGCATAGGAGTCGGGAAGGGCATCCAGCCAGTAAATGCTCAGTTCCATTCAGCCGCCACAACTCCATCCCGATGCAAGGGAATTACTAGGTCATTAAAAAAAATTGACTGCCTTTTGTGAAAATTTGTGAGGTCTAATTTTTTACTTCAGTTGTTGTGGCTCTTCGCTACCCATCTATACTTAATTATATGGACAGAGCTTTAAAAAAAAGGTTAAAGGAAATGAATATATACATTCCTGGGGGAAAAGATGAGCTTCTCCCCACCTTCCTGAGATTCAGTCCTATTAGCAATAACACTTAGACTTATATACCGCTTCACAGTGCTTTACAGCCCTCTCTAAACGGTTTACAGAGTCAGGATATTGCCCCCAACAGTCTGGGTCCTCATTTTACCCACCTTGGAATGATGGAAGGCTGAGTCAACCTTGAGCCTGATGAGATTTGAACTGCCAAATTGCAGGCAGCCGGCAGTCAGCAGAAGTAGCCTGCAATACTGCACTCTAACCACTGCGCCACCATGGCTCGTATTGAACTTGATAGGACTTACTTTTGAATAGATGCATACAAGATTCTCATGCTAACTTGGAATTGTATATTAGGAACACATCATATTAGGGAGCAATTTACTATAATACACACAAAGCACAGTTCTTTATTCATAAAAAGATCAGTGTCAAGCTAGTAAGATCCTATTCCCTTAAATGGGTTACAAACCACAAATAGGAAATGAAGGTCTATGTATTATATTTTTATCTGATCCTTTATGCAAATGTAAGAAGATTAGGTAACTGATTAACATGCTTTACATGTAAAAAATCACAATGTTTTGTCTAGTATCAGCTGAAATACTAAATAGCAGATTAGGGGAAATTCCAGGCAAAATAGCTTGATGATCCAATTTGAGCTAGAGCAGACCGTGTCAATCTAGATTGGTGTTTCTCAACTTTGGATACTTGAAGAAGTGTGGACTTCAACTTCCAGAATTCCCCAGCCAGTATGGCGGTCTGGGGAATTCTGGGAGCTGAAGTCCACACATCTTCAAGCAGCCAAGGTTGAGAAACATATATATAATATCTCAAAAAGTACCATAAAATAGCTTCCAGCCATATTGAGCTGCCATGAATCATTAACACAACAGTTCTATATGGAAATGGAATTATTCTAATCATATTAGAAATTATGGTTGGTAATATATTATGGAAAAGAACATGATTGTGGGCTGCTATTCATAACAGCTGTGCTGTATATTACCTAAAGCAGTGATGGCTAACCTTTTTGCCATTTCTTGCCAAAAGTGTGGGGAGTGCAGGGGGATCACACGTGTGTGCCCATACCCTCAATTCTATGCGCCACGACCCCCGGCACTCCCCCCCGCTTTTGGCACGCAATGGTACTGTGGGCCCGGTAGACCCGTTTTTCACTTTCCCCAGGCTCCAGAGCCTTTCTAGGAGCCTGGGGAGGGTGAAAACGGCCTTCACCACACCCCCGGAGGCCCTCCAGAGGCTGGAAACAGCATGTTTCCTGACTTCCGGTGGGCCCAGAAGGCCCGAAAATCAGCTGGCCGGAGCTGAGCTCACGTGCCCACCAATATGGCTCTGAGCGCCACCTGTGGCACGCATGCCATAGGTTCGCCATCACGGACCTAAAACATTGAAGACAATTCTCCAGTTTTTGGAAAAAGCAGGCCTGAGGATTGTATCTTCATAGAAGGCCAGGGTGGAAACACAAAGATTAGATAAATTACTCATGTTACCAGCAGAGCTGAGATTCTTAAAGCTATAATCCTGTCACTTCTGTTCATTCATTCTACTTAAATTTGACTGCTTTTATGTGCTTAATAACTAAAGAGGTTTTGGGAAAAATTGAGCCATTTTAATAAACTTCATGCAAATCAATTTATTCTTCAGGTGAACCAGATTTTTTTAGGTTTGTAAAGAACCTTTGTAAAGAAGCAAATATCTGGAAGGGCTCTTGAAAGCAGCAGAGGGAAATTTTGCACCAAGGAGCTAAAATCTGGCTTGTTGTGTTGTAATTTGAAGTTTATGCACTAACAAATTTATTGAAATCATTGGAGGTGACCCCTAAATACTAAAAGGATTCCTAATCCCACTGGTTTTGTTTTGTTTTCCTGCTGATCCTGATTCAGTTTAACAGCAGACATGCAATGGGATCCTTTAGGTATAAAAGGTAAAGATTTTCCTGTCAGTCATGTCTGACTCTAGGGCACGGTGCTCATCTCTGTTTCTTGGCCGAGGGAACCAGCATTACCGAAAACAATTTCCGTAGTTGTGGCCAGCATGGCTATACGCCAAAGGTGCACAGAACACTGTTACCTCCCCACCAAAGTGGTACCTATTTATCTGCTCACATTTGCATGCTTTCAAACTGCTAGGAGCTGGAGCAAGTAATGGGAGCTCACCCCATTGCAGGGAGCTCAGGTCTTGAACCCGAGCTGTCAGCTCTCCAACTGAGAAGCTCAACATCTTTAAACTGAGCCATTGCACCCCTCCTTCAGGTACGTCATAAATGGTGAATTTTCTGTCTGGAAAAGGAAACCATTCCTAATTATGAAGGATAATTATGTTCTATTAGATTCTCAGCATGTCAAGTTAGTGGGTACTTGGGCAAAATGGCCACAGGGGCTCTCACATTCTATTAACACTGCCAGTTTCTATTCCATTCTGTCCCTAATTTTCTTTCCCAAATTCTTTCTTTTTTAAAAAAATTGTAAACATCTTTTTCTGTAGAACAATACTCACGACCAGATTTTTCATTTCTCCAGGAAATATCTGTGAAACAGCTTAAAAGAAAAATGCCATGGGTATGATTGCATTTGGGACTCCTTAAAGTACTTTATATACAATTGCTATAAGCAGTCTCTTCCTAGCTAGCCTTTCCAATCTTAAGAAAGTTGCAGAAATGTACAGTTTTCACCAACCACGTTTCCTAAATTCTCCTGTTTTCTTTCCACAACAAAGCAATACATCTCTTTGATGGTTTAGCTACTGTCAGCCATACATAATCTGAAACATTTGAACATTGAATCCGGCATCTTCTTAAGGTTTATATTTTTGCTCTTTTCTCAAATTGCCCATATTTATCCAGTTCCGTCCTGGATAAGTGTTTGATTATTGAATTCCCATGTATGAGGTTTTGTCCTGTTGATGAAGTTTGTAATATTGAACACTCTCTTATTGTCCAAAATGTGAACTTTATGTGGATCGTTTGAATAACAGTAAATGTTGGTGATGTTTGTTAGGTAAGAGTTGTTGACCCTTGGCTTCTCTTACTGCCTCTTGTCATGCTGTTGGCACCAAACTGCAGCTCTTTCACACTCTGAAGAACCTGGTGTATCTTCTTGCTTCTTCTTGTGTCTTCAGATGCATTGTTTCCATCCAGATTATCCCCCATGGATTGTGATGTGGCCTCCGTAAAAGAACCTTCGGACATTTTTCTTCCACGTTTGTCTTTTCGGGATAAGGCTCTGAATCTTGAGTAATTTGAAGAGATTGTCTCGTGAGGATTCATTACAAACCAATGATTACGAAATTGCTTATAAACAGGCGTGAACAACAGAAGAAATAAACCGCTAAAAGACATCTATCCAAATGTAGATGGCCTTGAAGTGCATGACAAAAACTGGACCTCTTATTTTCACCTCCCGCTCCTTCATTTACAACGAATGTTGGATTTTCAAGTAATGGATGAAACCAAGTATGGATTTCAACAGGAAAGAGACAAAAGGAACGAACTTTGAGGAAACGGGAACATTTCTCTTTAAAAGTTCTCAGTTCAACCCAAACACCTCTAATTATAGTGTTTCCAATACATACAGAAATACTTAAGTATTTTAAGAACTGACAATAATGGGAAAAAGAAAAGATAAAGCTTCCAGGGACTGCACTTAAACAGGCAGAGGAATTGACAAGAGTACATCTAGAGCAGGGGTCTCCAACCTTGGCAACTTTAAGACTTGTGGACTTCAACTCCCAGAATTCCTCAGCTGGCTG
>WNWU01000007.1:35414300-35419300 GCA_012654045.1 Ptyas mucosa
CAACTTCTGCGCATGAACCCTCCTCAGCTTCTACGCATGAAACCCCCCTTACCTTCTGTGCATGAAACACCCCCCATAGCTTCTACCCATGAACCCCCCTCAGCTTCTGTGCATGAAACCCCGCTCAGCTTCTACGCATGGCCAGGTATGCCCAGTAGGGACATACCTTCTACCATGACACCATGCCTACCATTTTTGCATATTTCAATATGCATTTTTCTGGGTACATCCCTGGGCTTTGACATCTGAAAACAGGTTAAACTATATGGTAATAGTTGGGCTTATGGACCAGAAGATTGGCAGTTCAAATACCACATGGTGGGTGAGCTCTTCTTCTTGCCAACCTAGCAGTTGAAAAGCATGCAAATGAGAGTAGATAAACAGGTACCAATTCTGTGGGAAGATAACAGCATTCCGTGCGCCTCGGCGTAGAGTTAAATTTGCCACATGGCCTCAGAAGCGTCTTCGAACAACGCGGGCTCCCTCAGTTAGGAGATGAGCACCACCCCTAGAGTTGGACACGACTGGACAGAGGAAATCTTTACCTCTGGTTTTTTTTAATCAATCCTCAGTCTTAGGAGTTAATAGTACCTGACTGACTGTAAAACATATTGTAAGTATTTTTGGTCAAAAACCAAGTTATACATCAAATAAATAAATAATAAATAATAAGTAAATAAGTAAATAAGTAAATAAATACATAAATAGTAACTGTATTCTTATATTTGATTAAGACTGCATTTAAAAGACTGATTTTTTTTAAGAAAAAAAATTAAGAAACCATTTCCCTCCTCCCTCTGAATAGAATACCTGCATTCAATTTTCTGATTTTGAATTGGCTCTAATAACAATATTGTGCAAATAGGGATTTAAGCCTTTATTTTGAGATTAATAATATAGCAATAGCACTTAGACTTATACACTGCTTCACAGTGCTTTTCAGCCCTCTCTAAGCAGTTTACAGAGTCCACATATTGCCCCCAATAATCTGGGTCCTCATTTTACCGACCTCGGAAGCAACCTTGAGCTGGTTAGAATCGAACTGCTGGCAATGGGCAGAGTCAGCCTGCAATACTGCATTCTAACCACTGTGCCATCATGGCTCTATATATATCATATATCAGGAAACTATGTATTTTGAAATAATCTAGCTATTCCTTTTCAGGATTATGACCTTTGTCATTTTAAGGCAGTGTTTCTCAACCTGCAGCAGCTTTAAGATATATGAACTTCAGCTCCCAGAATTCCCCAGCTAGCATGCAAGCTTTACAAGGAAAGGTACATTTTACTCCTGGACTTAATGGTTTCTGTTCTCTGAAATCTGCCTATGAGTATTGCTGTTTCTACTTTCATCATAGAGATCATAAAAATGTGTTCAGGTAAGTTATAATCCAACCAAAGAAGGCTTTTTTTTAAAGCCTACTGGTGATTTTAATGAGCAGTTTAAAAAATACATTCAAATCCCTTCCATTGCAACCAGTGAGCAGAAAAGCAATTAGTTTTGGTTCAGTGTCCATATTTATGAGAAATAACAACAACAAAAAAACTGTAGCAAAAAAATTATCTTTCAAAGTGAGTTAAGGGATAATGCAAATATACCTTAAGAATGAACATCTTCTTTGGCCAAATTATATAGTTATCTACTTGGGCATTCACAGGAGTTTAGTGTTTTCATTGCAGTGACTATTATGTTTCCCTGAAAATAAGACCTTGTCTTACACTTTTTTGAACCCTGAAATAAGCACTTGGCCTTATTGCCATGCGCTCAAAAGCCCAATTGGGCTTATTATCAGGGGATGTCTTATTTTGGGGAAAACATTGCAGAAGATGCTGTATCTCTTCTGTGTAGATGGGCAGCATCACAATGCAAGTAATCCTTGACTTACAACCAAAATTGGGACCAGAATTCCCATTGCTAAGCAATTTTATGACATTTTTGCCATTGTTGTTAAGCAGATCACTGTTGTTAAGTGAATCATGGAGTCCTTATGTGAATCTGGCCTCCTTGGCAGATGACTGCTTGTTAGGAGTCGGGATTGTCTGAACTAGTGATATGAATACATGCTAGTGTTGTGGCTCGTCAGCGGCCTGTGCAGATTGTACCTGATTGTGACAGCAAGGAGGCTGGTGTGGTGCTGCGCCAGCAGCCTGTGCAGCTGGCACTCGAGTCAGACAATGGGGAGGCTGGAGAAGATGTGGTGCCAGAGGCAGGGATTCAGCCAGGGCCTTCAGAACCTCCAGAACCTCCTTTAAGTGAAGAGGACGAAGAGGAGGAGCCTCTTCTTGATGCATGGGTGCACAGAGCTGCCAAAAGGCAGGAGTGGCTCCTCAGGAGGAGGCTTCCTCGAGAGTAAGGCTTGGGGCTAATTGGCCACTCCCTTAGCCTATTTAAGGAGGAACACCGACCTAAGCAAGTTGTAGGGAACAACTTTAGTTCACTCTACTTCGCGTCTGGATTCTCTGCAAATTGCTTCTGGGCTTTCTGCCAACCTTAGTAAGCTTGTGATTACTTTATCTTTGGTTTCTTGTAGGCTGTTAAGAAAGTTTATTAACAGCCTTTGTTTTGAAAAAGACTGAGTTATTTTAGTAAATTAAGTTTTGTACAAACTTTGTGTGTGCTGTGTTGTTTGGGATCTGTAGCTGGGGCAGAACAGTTGGTTGCCAAGTACCAGAATTTTGATCATGGGTCTGTGGGGATGCTCAATGGTCATAAGTGTGAGACCTGGTCGTAAGTCACTTTTTCAGTGCCATCGTAATTTGAATAGCCGCTAAATGAATAGCAGTAAGTCAAGGACTACCTGTACAAATACAGACCTGTGTGATGTCCCTTCTTCTCTGGGTTTCCTAGGAAAAACATTTTAGTGGTGCCCCATTTAATGAACTTTCTTGCCACAGTTGTTAAATGAATCACAGCATTTGTTAAATTAGTAACACGGTTGTTAAGTCAATCTGGCTTCCCATTGGCTCTGCTGGCAGAAGGTCGCAAAAAGTGATCACATGATCCCAGGACACTACAACCACCATAAATATGAGTCAGTTGCCATGGGGATGCTGCAATGGTTGTGTGAAAAAGGGTCATAAGCAGGGGTGAAATGCTCCCGGTTCGGACCGGTTCGCCCGATCCAGTAGCGATGGAGGCGGGTGGTTCGGAGAACCGGTAGCAAAAAATCCCTGCCCCCCCCATGCCCAGCTGAGCCGCGCAATCATCAGAGCCTTATTTTTAAATTTTTAAAAGCATTTTTTTCTACAACCTCTTCTACCAAAAAAATGCTTTTAAAAGTAAAAAAAAAAACTCTGATGATCGCGCGGCTCAGCTGGGATCGTCAGAAGCTTTTAAAAGCATTTTTTTTACAACCTCTTTGGTTGTAAAAAAATGTTTTTAAAAGAAAAAAAAGCCTCTGATGATCAAGCAACTCAGCTGGGATTGTCAGAGGCTTTTAAAAGCATTTTTTTTACAACCTCTTCCACCGAAGAGGTTGTAGAAAAAATGGTTTCAAAAGTAAAAAAAAAAGTTGGCCATGCCCACCCAGTCACATTAACCCCCAATTCCCGGCCACCAAGCCATGCCCACAGAACTGGTAGTAACAAAATTTACATTCACCACTGGTCATAAGTCACTTTTTTCAGTGCTGTTATAACTTCGAACGGTCACTAAGAGAATTGTTGTATATCAAGGACTACCTGTACAGGTAATCCTCGACTTACAACATTTCATTTAGTGACTGTTCAAAAGTTAGAATGGCATTGAAAAAAAGTGACTTATGACCATTTTTCACACTTACAAATTGCAATCTCTCCACGATCATGTGATCAAAATTCAGATGCTTGGCAATTGACTCATATTTATGACCGTTTCAGAGACCTGGGGTCGTGTGATCACCTTTTGCAATCTTCCGGCAAGCAAAGTCAATGGAGAAGCCACTTAACAACTGTTTTACTAAGTTAACAACTGCAGTGATTCACTTAACAACTGTGGCATGAAAAGTCGTAAAATGGGGCAAAACTCACTTAACAAACGTCTCACTTAGCCACGGAAATTTTGGTTTCAATTGTGGTCGTACGTCGAGAACTACCTGGATTGCATTTTAGTAATACTGCAATATAGATCCATCAAGATGAATAGCACTGCCCATTCCAGGTGTGTCAAAGTCCTTGATTTACAACAATTCTCTTAGTGACCGTCAAATCCCTCAGCCAGTTTTTCATTCCTAAAGTGGGACTAGAACTCACAGCCTCCTCGTTCCTAAGCAGCACCTTAACCACTAGATCAGATAATTATAAAATCATCTGCAGTCAGCAGTAACTGAAGACAAATACAGGGGTACAAGAAACGGAGCCCTCACCTAAACAGGAAACAGGTCTCAATTACATTTAAAAATGGAAATCGGGTAGCCTGCTCAGGTCAACCAGCTCACGATCTCAAGTTCTTGGACAGAAATACTCCTGCTTGTCCAAACTCCTCCAAGGATCCTCCTTCCTTGCATCAGGAGTCAGGTAGCATCTTTTCTGACCAACAGACCTTATAAGGCATACACACACACACACACACACACACGCATGAGCATATGTACATGTGTATGTGTGTCTATATATAGAATAGAATAGAATAGAATAGAATAGAATAGAATAGAATAGAATAGAATAGAATAGAATTCTTTATTGGCCAAGTGTGATTGGACACCCAAGGAATTTGTCTTGGTATATATGCTCTCAGTGTACATAAAAGAAAAGATACATTCATCAAGAATCATAAGGTACAGCACTTAATGATAGTCATAGGGTACAAATAAGCAATCAAATCATACTAGGAAACAATATCAATATAAATCGTAAGGATACCAGCAACAAGGTTACAGTCATACAGTGGGAGGAGATGGGCGATAGGAACGATGAGAAGATTAATAGTACTGCAGAGTTAGTAAATAGTTTGACAGTGTTGAGAGAATTATTTGTTTAGCAGAGTGATGGCATTCGGGAAAAAACTGTCCTTGTGTCCAGTT
>WNWU01000007.1:35421800-35425662 GCA_012654045.1 Ptyas mucosa
GGTGGTTTCCTTGAAGACATTTCATTACTGAAAAAAAGCAACTTTGGGACAACCATGATCTGGATGGTTAAGAATCTCCATAGACATTATGCACTGATTACATTACCTAGTTTGGGTAATGAAACGTCTGCAAGGAACCAACCAAGTTCAGAGAGCATCAAAGATCTCTTATAGCCTTCTGGGACAGATGTTGCCTCCCATACACACCAGGGAAGGGTTTGTTTTGTTTGGGGGTATTATTTTTAGCTCTGGGAAATCTTTTCTTGATTCAAATTTTTGTTCAGTGGCATTTGTGTCCATGTCTGGAAAACTACAGTAAAGTGAGATCTTGTCCAGCTTGTGGTGGTGTTGTTTTACCTCTGTTGGGTTTTATTACTGTTTTGAAAAGTTATTTCAGTGCTAGCCTGTGGTTCAGGAATTTGCAGCATTCGATTTCACAATCATTTCACAGTTGCACAAATGGCAGTCTGCATGTTTTCGAAGAAGAGGCGTGAGGGAAATGTGTTTGGCTTCTCTAAATAGGATTTCCCCCTTATGTGAGGACTTCTGATTTGGGGATTTTACTGTTCTTTTTGCTGAGGTAATTTTGTTGGTAAAAGTGATTAAAATTGTCAGGCCGTTGATTTCTAAAGCAAGTGCTTGCACGTCTGCCTGCAGGATGAAGATGCTTGAAGTAGTGATTATAAACGTGCCACTTGTTGCCTCTTTGAAGAATCACTTTTTAAACAATCAGAAGCAGACAAGATTTAACACGATTTGAAACACTGTTTGTTCAGTATAGAATAGATGGTTCAGACAGGCATATGAAGATCTGCTGTTCCCTTATAGCCTACTCGTTCTCAGTAGAAAGAAACGGATTCCATTAAATGGGGAAAAAAATCATACTGCATAAAAGATATAAGGTCATCCTCGACTTATGACCACAATTGACCACAAAGTTTCCATTGCTAGGCAAGAAAGTTATTAAGTGAATTTTCCTCCTTTTTTGACCTTTTTTTTGCCTCAGTTGTTAAGTGAATCACTGCAGCTGTTAAATTAGTAATGCAATTGTTATGTGAATCTGGCTTCCCCATTGATTTTATTTATTTATTGGTTAGATTTATATGCCGCCCTTCTCCGGAGACTCAGGGCAGCTTACAATGCGTTAAGCAATAGCCTTCATACTTTCTATATACCTGCTTAGTAGGGCTTTTGGCCCCCCCAAGCTCTGTTCTTATTTATACAAAGTCAGTTTATTGCCCCCACAATCCAGGTCCTCATTTTACCTACCTCAGAAGGATGGAAGGCTGAGTCAATCTTGAGCCTGGTGAGATTTGAACTCGCAGTAATTGCAGGCAGCTGGCAGCTAAGTGCTACTTAACAGCACTTTAGTCTGCTGCACCACCAAGGCTCCTTCTTCTTAGAAGGTCGCAAAAGGTGATCACATGACCCCAAGATACTGCAGGCATCATAAATACATGCCAGTTATACAAGCATCCAAATTTTGATCATGTGATCACTGGGATGCTGTAACGGTTGTAAATGTGAAAAACGGTCATAAGTCACTTCTTCACTGCTGTTGTAACTAGTCACTAAACAAATGGTGGTAAGGAGTACGTGTATACAAATTGCATATATTCGGTATTCTTTCTCATAGTCTTATCTGCATTTTAATATGGGTGATTTACATAGGTATCAGATTTATTGCTAACTATGGATTTGGTGCTATCTCAAGATTGCCATTATGGCCAAGGATTAGGGTTACTTAATCATAGCATGCTTAAATTGAAAATCGCTGTCTATAAAGGTGTACAGCAACTGTAGGGAGCTTTGAACAAAAAGATGGGAGACTATATTATTTTATTTTTTATTTATTAATTTTATTTATATGGGGAGAGTATCAGAGAAGATAGGTGTGCAAAGCCAAGGATTGTCCCCAGTTTCCTGAAAACAGATGAACAATATCTGCTGTAGTAATTTTTATAAGCGGTGTATAAATTATAGCTAAATTATAACATGAATAATACTCATATCTGAGTAACCCAATAGGAAATTCCACCTCTGTGGACTACATAGAGTTTTTTAAAAGAAGTAATCCCAGAAGTTAATTTTTCAGGTAAAATTATATTTTATGCATTGTTTTTTATTTATATTTGCTGATATATGTATACGACTGCTTTAATTATATACAGCTTAAAAATCAGTGTTTCTCAAACGTGGTAACTTTAAAACTGTGACTTCAAATAATTAGAATCGGAGGTGGGGTAAGGAATGGGTGCATGGGCCTTTCCCCCCATGCCTCTGTCTCCTCATTAGATACAGTGGACCCTGCATACAATGATCTGTTTGGCTGTACTGGGGGTGCCTGGCTTCTGTCCCCCCCCCTCGGGACATCTGGGGTCAAGAATGGAGGCTGCAACATTGATGCTGATAGAAGCAATTGTAAAGTTGCAAGCACAGAGTATGGTGAATTGAAATAATTCTCTGAGCAGTCCTGCCTTCCTTTTTTCCTTTCTTTGATTCCTTTATTCTCTCCTTCCCTCCTTCCTTCTTTCCTCCCTCTCTTTATTCTTTTTTCCTTTCTTTTTTCTTTTCCTGTCACTCTTTCATTCATTTTCCTTTTCTTCCCCTTCCCCTTCCTTCCTTCCCTCCCTCCCTCTTTCTTTCTTTCTTTCCTTCCTTCCTTCCTTTCTTTCTTTTTCTTTCCTTCCTTCTTTCTTTCCTTCTTTCTTTTTCTTTCCTTCTTTCCTTCTTTCCTTCTTTCTTTCTTTCCTACTTCCTTCCTTCCTTCCTTTCTTCTTTCTTTTTTTCCTTCCTTCCTTTCTTTTTTTCTTTCCTCCTTTCTTTCCTTCCTTCCTTCTTTCTTTTTCTTTCCTTCTTTCCTTCTTTCTTTCTTTCTTTCTTTCCTCCTTCCTTCCTTCCTTCCTTCCTTCCTGTCTGTCTGTCTGTCTGTCTTTCTTGCTGCATCCCTCAGGCCTTGGCTAGAGATGCCAGAACATGACCTTTTACCTGGGCAACCCTTCCCTAATGAGACACTGAGATAATTTTTTAATTTACAAGCATGACGTTCTACGACAGGGCAGACTGCCTACAAGGATGGAAAATGCCACGCCCGGCTGCGCACGGCTGCGTTACAAATCCACCTTTCCAGTGTTGTGTTACCACAGTTAGACTTGATCTGTCCTTTGCCGTTGCATAATATTACATCTATGTTTACACTCATTTTTCAGAGAACCAGCGCCCCATTCATTGAATACATTTAATTTCCACTCCTCCCATAGTTTCCTCTGGTTATGCAGCTTGAATGTTTCTAAGTTATCCACTCAGTTGCTTGGCTACGGATTCAGGCCACTCCTTATTGGCTTTCTTTTTTTCCTGTTCAACCAGGCTGTCTGTGTTTGCATCTGTGCACGGGATTTCTCCCAGATCTGTTTAGAAGGCCTGTCTGGAATTTCGACTTCAGGGAAGCTTCTGTTCCATAAAACCCGCAGAGTTGATCCCTCCAGTTCCCTCGGAAGGGTGTGATTTGTGAAGCCATGCCACCTCCCGTCGTCACTCTGACCGGGTGTTCTCCCTTTTTGTGTTCTTTCAAGCAAAGTAACTCAGCGGTCAGGCTTAAAGAAGATATGAAAAAGAGTGCCGTCCCGCCCCCGAGCAGACAGAAGGGATCCTGTCACCACCGGAGGTTGTTTGGCGCTAGTCTTCAGGAAATGCAGCAAGAAGGGCTGAGCAAGTGTGGCATCCCAACAGTAGTGTGGGATATTGTAGAATATCTGTCCTGGCACGGTAAGCTATTAGCAAGTTCTTTTAAAAAATAAAAGGAAAACGTGTATTTCTAAGCTAAGATTTCCCAACCTTGGTCACTTTAAGAGGGGTGGACTTC
>WNWU01000007.1:35426062-35495911 GCA_012654045.1 Ptyas mucosa
AAGGTTGGGAAATCTTAGCTTATGTTGGCTGGGGAATTCTGGGAGTTAAAGTCCACACCTCTTAAATTGACCAAGATTGAGAAACTATTCTGTACAAAGGCAATGCATTTTGTTTTGTTTCCACTTTTAATTTTGCTCAACTCAAGACGGCCTATTTTAAAAACCATTGACACCTCATATTTTTCGTCCAATGACAACCCTGTGAGGTAGGTAAGACAGATTGGTCCCCAGTCAGCTGTCACCGATTTTCAGCCTGCTGTGATGTCCCGTCTTCTCCACGGTTTCAGAGGAAAAAACATTTTACTGGTGCCAAATGTTTTATGTGACTTATAAATCACAGCAAAGAGCAAAAGTTCAGGTGGTTGAGAGAAGCTTTCCCCCAAAATGACGAAGACAATCAAAACGATGGGGGGGGGATATGGGGCATGGTCTTTGAACTCTTTGCTTTCAAAAGAGGATAGAATCCTTGGGATGCCTTATCTTAAATCTGTGTAGCTCAACCTTAGCAACTTGAAGATATATGGATTTCCCCTTCCCAAATTCTAGTTGGAGAATTCTGTGAGATTGAAGTTTTTACAGATAGCCCCCGACGTACGACCACAATTGAGCCCCAGAACATCTGTTGCTAAGTGAGACAGTCGTTAAGTGAGTTTGGTTCCATTTTACGACTCTTCTTACCACGGTTGTTAAGTGAATCACTGCAGCAGTTAAATTAGTAACACCGTTGTTAAGCAAATCTAGCTTCCCTGTTGTCTTTGCTTGTCAGAAGGTTGCAAGAGGTGATCGCATGAGACTGGGACTCCCTGGGACACTGCAACCGTCATAAACATGAGTCGGTGGCCAAGCCTCTGAATTTTGATCACATGACCATGAGGATGCTGCAATGGTCATAAGTGTGAAAAATGGTCATATAAGTCACTTTTTTCAGTGTTAACTTGGAACAGGCACTAAACAAAGTATTGTGAGTCAAGGACTATCTGTACATCTTAATATTGCTGAGGTTCAGAAATACAGGTAGTTCTTGACTTACGACTGCTCTCTTTTTTTAAATAATTTTTTATTAAACAAATAAACAAAGACTAACATGTATACATACAATACACAGCTAAGACTAAATACAAATTAAAATCAAGCTGTGGCTTGAATCTTGAAAGAGAAGAGTGATACATAGGTATTCTATATCTATTTTGTGAATTCTGGAAAGCAATACAGAAACAATTGGAAGAAATTATCTCTCAAAGTGTGCCTCTAAAACCAGAAACCTATCTTTTAGGAATATTAACAAAGCAATACGACAAAGAAAAACAATATTTAATAATCCACATCTTGACAGCCACGAGAATGACCTACGCGCAAATGTGGAAACAGGAAGAGATGCCAACACAAGGAAAAATAATACAAAAAATATTGGATTGCGCTGAGATGGATAGATTAACCAAAGAGCTACAAGACAAAGAAGAGACAGATTATTACTTAATTTGGCAAAAATGGTACGATTGGTTAGACAAAAAGAAAACGCAACAAAAATAAAACATATAAAATAAGAAGGGAATACCAAAAAGAACCTAAACTAAAGAAATATCATTATATAATGCTGGAATTAGAGATGTACATATGTATATACGACTGCTCTCTTAGTGACTGTTCGAAGTTATTGATGAGCCCCCCCCCCCAAAAGTACTTATAACCCAGTTCTGATGGCCAATCTCCCTCTGTAGTCATGTGACTGCATTTCAGACATTCAGCAACCTGTTTGCATTTATGGCTGTTTATGATACATCTGGATGGTGCCAGATTAAAGAAGACTTGAAATCAAACTTGTTTCTCTACAATATTTTCATGTTCTCCAGCAGATGGCAGACTGGGATTTCTGTTCATTCTGAACATTTGTTTTTTTCTCCCCCTTGATTCTGCAACATTTAGCATATTGACAGCTTCTTACAGTAACCTTGTTAGATGGGTGAAATGGAATGGAGAGATTGTAGCTCGCTTAATGTGTAAATCAAGTGGGATTTGAACACTGGCTTTTGCATCTTAGAAACTGTTCCTCACTGCGGCCTCTGCTCCACTAGGTTATTTAATAAATATAATTACAGAAGTTTCAAGTCCTTTTCTAGACGCTCTGAATAGCGATGGCTGTGTGGATATTCCTCTTTCCTTAGCTGTACAGGTAATCCCCGATTTACGGCCAAAGTTTCTGTTGCTAAGGATGCCATTGTTAAGTGAGTTGTGCCCAATTTTATGATATTTTCCCATGTTGTTAAGCGAATCACTGCCATTATTAAGCGAATTTGGCTTCCCCTGTTGACTTTGTTTGTCACAAGCCAGCTGGGAAGATCACAGATGGCAATCACATGACCTGAGGAAGCTTCCACCGTTAAAAAATAAATTTATTTATTTATTTATTTATTGGTTCGATTTATGTACCGCCCTTCTCCGGAGACTCAGGGTGGCTTACAATGCGTTAAGCAATAGCCTTCATACTTTTGTATATGCCTGCTTAGTAGAGCTTTCTGAGGCCCCTAAGCGGTGTTCTTTTTTTAAATACAAAGTCAGCTTATTGCCCCCACAAGCCGGGTCCTCATTTTACCTACCTCGGAAGGATGGAAGGCTGAGTCAACCTTGAGCCTGGTGAGATTTGAACTCGCAGTAATTGCAGGCAGCTGGCAGCTAAGTGCTACTTAACAGCACTTTAGTCCGCTGCACCACCAAGGCTCCTCCAATTTGGGTTGCAAATGTTCAAATTTGGATCACATGACCACGAGGATTCTGCATGGGTTGTAAGTGTGATGGCCAGTCGTAAATCACTCTTTCCACCACTGTTGTAACTTAGAATGGTCACTAAGTGAATGGCTGTAACTCCAGCTGGCAGGAATAGCCAACACTCCAGAAGATAGGCTTGACAGAGTTGAACATTGGGTGCTGTCTAACAAAATGAAATTCAATGGTGAAAAATGTAAGGTTCTACATTTAGGCAAGAAAAGCAAAATGGACAGGTATAGCATATGTGGTACCTCACTCAATAGTAGTAACTGTGAGAGGGATCGTGGAGTCCTAGTGGACAATCACTTAAATATGAGCCAGCAGTGTGCTGAAGCTGCCAGAAAAGCCAACACAGTTCTGGGCTGCATAAACAGAGGGATAGAATCAAGATCATGTGAAGTGTTAATACCACTTTATAATGCTTTGGTAAGGCCACACTTGGAATACTGCATTCAGTTTTGGTCGCCACGATGTAAAAAAGATGTGGAGACTCTAGAAGAGCAACAAAGATGATTAGGGGACTGGAGGCTAAAACATATGAAGAACGGTTGCAGGAACTGATGAAAAGAAGGACTAGGGGTGACATGATAGCAATATTCCAATATCTCAGGGGTTGCCACAAAGAAGAGGGAGTCAAGCTATTCTCCAAAGCACCTGAAGGCAGGACAAGAAGCAATGGGTGGAAACTAATCAAGGAGAGAAGCAACTTAGAACTAAGGAGAAATTTCCTGACAGTGAGAACAATTAATCAGTGGAACAACTTGCTTCCAGAGGTTGTGAATGCTCCAACACTGGATGTTTTTAAGAAGAGATTGGATAACTATTTGTCAGAAGTGGTGTAGGGTTTCCTGCCTAAGCAAGGGGTTGGACTAGAAGACCTCCAAGGTCCCTTCCAATTCTGTTATTCTATTTCTAAGGGCTATCTGTAGTTCTTTTGGAGATCCAGGCCAATGGGAAGGAAGCTACTTTCTTTGAGGGCTCATTTTCTAACATTAGTGAGAAAACATGTAGCATTGTCCGTCCTCATGTTAACTTCCTACGTGCAGTTTTTCACCAATGGGGTTTTAAAAAATGCAACTGTGCATCTTCAGCTATGCTGGCTCAGGAATTCTGGGACTTGAAGTCCACAAGTCATAAAAGGACCATCGTTTCCCCACCCCTGCTTTAGTGCTCTTTCCAACCTGCTCCTGAATGTACAGCCTAGATCTCAGTTTCCTGGTCCAGAAAGGTGGAGAGCACCTGGTTTTATGAGTTTTGCCATCATTTGTTCTATCTGCTTTTTTGTTTTTAATGCAGGCCAGGAAATCTGCCACTGGTCTTATCTCATTTTATGTATGTAATTACAGGTCTCGAGCAGGAAGGTCTTTTCAGGGTGAACGGTAACCTGAAAACAGTGGAACAGCTGCGCATGAAGTACGAGAGTGGAGATCAAGTAGATCTTGCCACAGAGGCTGACGTAAGCTCAGCCGCCAGTTTGCTGAAGTTATTTCTGCGGGAGCTGCCAGATCGGGTGATCCCTTCTGCCCTTTACCCCAAATTCATCCAGCTTTATCAAGGTGATGGTTTGTCATCAAACATATATCCTTACTGTATTGTCTGCTACTTTTACTGTTTTTTTAAAAAAAAAATTAAATAATATATATCATTGCTTCTGACAGGATTCCGTAGATGCAATTATTTTGTAGAAACTCCTTTTGCAGAAATGGCGTGACATATTCATCACCTATAATACTTCATATTCACATGAAAACAAAATTACAGGGGTGAATAAGTCTACCCTAACTTTAATTAAATAGAGTGTTTGCTTTGGAACAGTTTATTTTGATTATTGCAGATTAAGAAGCCTAGCATCTCCATAGAGAAGCAGATAAGTTGTATTTAGAACAGCTCCCTCATATTTTTAAGTGAGCTCCCTTGTAATTTTTTTTTTGTAGGCTTGAAATACCCCGTTTCCCCGAAAATAAGCCCTATCCTGAAAATAAGCCCAAGCATGTTTTACATGTATGCCTAATATAAGCCCTACCCCCAAAATAAGAGCCTTATTTTGCCTTAAGAGCCTGCGCGGCCAGCCGGCCACCCATTCCATCTGGTTGCTGATGGTGCCACTGCCACAAGTTGAGGCAGGGAGCCTGCCTGTGGGGGGCCTGAGGTAAGCCGGTGCGGGCATGTGGGGCAGCTCCACCCGCTGCCTCGCGGCAGCATCACTAACACACCACGCAGTCTCCTGCCGCAAGGAAGCAGAAGAAGTGGGCCTCCTGTACATGGGAAAAAAAATAAGACACCCTCAAAATAAGCCCTAGTGCTTATTTTGGGACCCAAAATAAAATAAAACCCAGTCTTATTTTCGGGAAAACATGGGTATCTGCTTTGGAGAATTAAATCTGTTTTGTGTGAACTGTTCTATATGCTAAGTGAACTGATTTGTTCACTTTACTCATGCTTCACATTAAGCTATGATTTCTTCTTTAATTTTTTTTTTAATATTCCACAGTTGACTGGTTTACCTAGCTATGTAAGCAATAAAGAATAACTTAGAAAACAGAGTTAATGAGCCACACAACATGCTAAACTGCAAAAGTCCAAATATATTACAGCTTTCTACAATATGTTCCGTATTTTTGATGTACTAAATGGTGTATTTTAACCATGGCTGAGCCATCGTGACATGATTCTGATGCATACTCTCTTATTCATCATCTGGAATGGCTGCCTAAGCCCAAGCCCACGTTAAGGTACACAGTAACTAGGTGCATCCGTGTAGAAAGCATTAAACTAATCTTTATTTTTCTACCCCTGGAGAATTATTTTCTAGGAAAGAACCTGCAGTTCAATTAAAAATGGTATATTTGAACACAGATTGTTCATCTTCATTTTAATAGAGCAAAATATGTCACTGCTCAGTGAATTCTCTTGCAATCTTTCAATATTTTTCTATCTTTCAATCTTCCCTCCCTCCCTCTCTCCCTCCCTCCCTCCCTCCCTCCCTTCCTTCCTGTATTTAACAAAATTACAGAGTTGGAAGAGGACTCTTCTAGTCCAAACCCCTACTCAACACCCTATGCCAGTGATGGTTAACCTTTTCAACACTGAGTGCCAAAACTAGAGCGTGCATGTGCCGGAGTGCCATAACCTGGAAGAGAGCAGGTGGCCCATGCACAAGGCCAGCCAGCTGGTCTTCGTGCGAAGATCATGTGTGCAACGGAACGCGGAAGAGCAGCTGGCGACAGCGCTTGTGCCCACAAGAGGGCTCTGTGTGCCACCTCTGGCACGCATGCCACAGGTTCGCCATTACGGCCCTATACCATTTCAGACAAATGGCTGTCCAGTTTCATTTGCAAAATGTTGAATTCTTTACACTGAGGTTGCAAATGGCTGATCTCTCAGAATCCAGAACAACCTTGCAGTAAAAAAAAAAATGGCCTTGTTAAGTGTTATTCTGGGCTGTCTCGTTGCTCAGCTTTCAGTCCTGCTTGTCCCCTTGTCCCCAGGTATGTTTTTTGATAAAATCAGTGTCCAACTGTTTGGACATAGGCTTTGTTTCCATAAACACTTCCTCACTCAACAAGACCTGGTTATGTATTGCACTACCCAAGTAATAACACTAAAGGAACATTTGCTTATGTAGTGTTTACAGAAAAAACAAGCTGTAATTTAGGAAGTGGGTTAGAGGACTTTTCCAGCATGGATTTAAAGGAAGTTATACTGAAGAAATGAACAAATGCACAAGTTCCGGAAAATCAATTGAACCATATATGCATCTTCTCTATACTTCTCTATACTATCTTTTTCAAATATAGCAGGCATATTTTATTGTGTATGTGTCTTTATATTTCATTTAAAATCTAAATTCTCATCAATGGCCTTGGTAGCTTGGGCACTTGCACAATAGAAGGCTAATCACTGGGGGGGGGGGTCCAGATTGGGAAATGCTGAGTTACATAAACCATTGGTCTGACCAGCAGGGTTGCTATCATGGACTTCTGCAGGAACATCCTGCTTATCAGAGGTGGTATTCAGCCGGTTCGGACCAATTCAGGTGAACCGGTAGTGGAAATTGTGGGTGCCCACCCTCCCTGGCTCTATGCCGTCTTATTTAGGCACGTTTTTTAGCCTGGGCGCATGCACGGAAGGCACACGGGCGAGCAAAGCACATGCGTGGAAGGCCAGGCGTAAGTGCAGAACGCAAGTGTGCTCACGAACCGGGCGTGCCTGTACGCGAAGCGAGCGTGTAAGCGAACCGATAGTAACAAAATGTGAAACCCACCTCTGCTGCTTATGTTTCCTTCCCCCTTGCTACTTCCAATGCAAACACCACTGTTTTGTTTATTTATGGCAAGCACAGTGTGTGATGTGCAAACCCAGTCATACTAATTTAATATTACAGGTAGTCCTTGACTTCCGACCACAGTTGAGCCCAAAATTTCTGTGTCTAAGCTAGAAAGTTCTTAAGTGAGTTTTGCTCCATATTACCACCTTTCTTACCACCGTTGTTGAGTGAATTGCTGCAGTTGTTACGTTAGTAACATGGTTGTTAAGTGAATCTGGCTTCCCCATTGATTTTGCTCGTCAGAAGGTCACAAAAGATGATCACATGACACCAGGACACTGCAACTGTCATAAATACATGCCAGTTGCCAAGCATCCGAATTTTGATCACACGTAGATGCTGCAATGGCTGTAAGCATGAAAAACAGTCATAAGTCACTTTTTTTAGTGCCATTGTAACTTTGAACAGTCACTAAAAAATGGTTCTGTAGGAAGTTAGCATCCAACCCTTTCCTAGAACAATGAAATATTTTAGGAAATATTAAAGAGGCAGAATATATTTCCGTGGATGAGAAATGGAGAAGCATGTTTTAAAGACGAAGCAGCTCCCACCTTCCTGCCCCTCCATCCTTTGTCAATGGGCCAGAGGCAGAAACTCAATTCCCTCCCATCTTTGTCAATGGACCATCATCTGCAACACAATAGGACCCATCTAGCAACAGAAACTAACACAATAGGACCCCTCTAGCAATAGAAACTCACCGCATGGCACCTGGGAAGATTACATCAGCCAGCAAGACTAGCTAAGTCCCCACCCCCTGGGAGTCTGACAACCAATCAGGATACTCTTTCGGGGGCCCAGGAAGTTCAAAGCCAGAGAGGACATAAAACCCGGGGGCTCACTGCGTCTCGCCCCTTTTCTGTTCAGGAACTCAAACCATGTGATCCTGTCCACCATTAAACCATCTTTCCAAGCAGTCTCCATGTTTCCAGTGTCTTTTTCCCCACTTGGAGCTGAACCCAGAAGGATATTTCTTCTAACAATTGCAAGTCAAGAACTACTTGTATATGGGAAAGCCAAGCTAGAATAACTTTTTTCAGCAAATCAGGGTTAAGAAATCTTAGTTTTAAGTGTGCAGTGGACCAGAATAATAGACTTCCCATATTTTCGTAAGCTCAGATTTCCTCTTTTATTTCTTCAAAGTTTAGAAAGAAATGAGTCTTTTCCCATTGTTGGACTGATCTTACTTCTTTAAGCAAGAGCCAAATACATGTTTCAAGCATGCCGGTTAGTTTAAGGATACCAAGGTCAGGTTGACACACAATGCTGGTGGTTTTTTCTTAGCAGAGTGTGTGAACCAAATGAGTGTTTGTTTATCAAACTTGCACATCACTCACCTACCAGTGACTTTGGGAGGCTTAGCATTTCATGACATACCATTGAATGTGATCCAGACAACTGTGATTTGGTCAAATCCTGGCTTTCTGTAATGCCTGCATCAGGCCAGTGCACTTCACCATGACGATAAATTGTCTAGTGGTGAACTTTATCTAAATAATAATACAAAGACTCAATTATGAGCCCCGGGGATCCAATCTCTTTCATAAGGAAGCAGGTTTTCTGGCTATCTGCCTGATTAGGAAATACTTTGGACAGCTAATTGCCTCCTACAAGCTTCCCGCTGACTTTTCAGCTGATTCGGTATTTTTCTATTTTAACAAAGGCCTTTCATAATTTTGTGGAAAACCAGCCAGATGCTAATCTCTTTCAAGATAAAAGTACTTTGTAGTCAAGGTAGCTATAATCAAACTGTTTACTTGGTTTATATTGAAGAAGTTGAATTCAGCAAGCCTACCTTCTCCTTTTCATTTGATTCAGGATTCTGTAGAGAAGGGGTATCCAAGTTTGGCAGTTTTAAGACCTGTGGACTTCAGCTTCCAGAATTCTGGCTAGGAAATTCTGGGAGTTGAAGTCCACAGTTTTTGAAATTTGCCAAAGTTGGACAACCCTGCTGTAGAAACAGAAGAGAGAGAGAGAGAGAGAGAGAGATGTCGCAATCAACCAATCCCCACTTTGATTCTCAACTTCCCCAGCCGAGGTTCTTTCTATGAATTTGAACGTCTTCCTTCCTCTGTTTCCCATGTGTGTTTTTCTAGCCCTCGTTTAGCATGACATTTGACCTGGCAAGTTACAGCTAACTCATACTGCACAGTCATGGTTTGAAGAAAATTTGCAGGCCATGGTTTAGGGACAAAATACTAAGCAGGAACAAATTTAATGCCAAACTGCAGTTGAAGTAAAACAGAAATATAAAGTTATAGTTTAGTTAAGGGACTTCCTTGGATGATAATCTTCACATTACTATCTGTTCTCTTTTTTTAAAAAAAAAAATCCTTACAGTTCATTTTTGCTGCTTTTGTGTGATATGTACCACGGAATAGCTACCGATATTTTTTGGAGTATAAGACGCACCTTTTTCCCCCAAAAAGAGGGTAAAAATCTGGGTGCGTCTTATACTCTGAATGTACCCCCACCCAGCTTCTCAAACGGAGGTTTCAGAGGCTGAAAAAAGCATCAGAAATGAAGCTTCAGAAAAGAAGCCCCCAAACAGAGTTTCAGAGGCTTTTTTTTTCTGAAGCTCTGTTTCAGAGGCTTTCAGAGGCAGAAAAAAAAGCAAAAAAAAAAAGCAAGGCACAGAGCTCACAACCAAGGAACCTGTTGCTAAAATTCACCTCTGGGAACAGCTGAGGAATTCCAGGAAGCCGATCTACCTGCCAGCTTTTTTCTTATTTTCCTCCCCAAAAACTAAAGTGCGTCTTATACTCCAAAAAATACGGTATATCATGTTTTCTTTCTCTCTTTACAGCCAGCCAGAAGTTTGGTCTGGAGACTAGTGATTTAAGAGACCTTCTGAGACAGATGCCCAAGACTCACTATTGTCTCCTTAAGTATCTTTGCCATTTCCTGAAACGGGTTGCCGAGCATCATTCTGAGAACAAGATGACTGTTTCCAACCTTGCTACTGTTTTTGGACCAAACTGTTTTTGGTAAGCCCTTTCCAGATTCATATTTCCTTTCCCTAGCTGAGAGAATCTCCAGTTGTAGGACAGACCCGATGTAGGGACCCCATCGAATCACTGCTAGACAATGTACAAAATAGTATGTTAGCATAGAGGCCATAGGGAATGGCCTTCCTCAAGAGTAGGGGTGTAAAACTAAAGGCCCAGACAACTGCCCATTCTCAGAAATGAAAACATCTCAGAGAAACTCAGACAAGATAATACCACTTTATAATGCCTTGGTAAGGCCACACTTGGAATACTGTATGCAGTTTTAATCACCACGATGAAAAAAAGATGTTGAGACTCTACAAAGAGTGCAGAGAAGAGCAACAAAGATGATTAGGAGACTGGAGGCTAAAACATATGAAGAACGGTTGCAGGAACTGGGTATGTCTACTTTAATGAAAAGAAGGACTAGGGGCGACATGATAGCAGTCTTCCAATATCTCAGAGGCTGCCACAAAGAAGAGGGACTCAAGCTATTCTCCAAAGCACCTGAAGGAAAGACAAGAAGCAATGGGTGGAAACTAATCAAGGAGAGAAGCAACTTAGAACTAAAGAGAAATTTCCTGACAGTGAGAACAATTAATCAGTGGAACAACTTGCCTCCAGAAGTTGTGAATGCTCCAACACTGGAAGTTTTTAAGAAGAGATTGGACTATTTGTCAGAAGTGGTGTAGGGTTTCCTGCCTAAGCAAGGGGTTGGACTAGAAGACCTCCAAGGTCCCTTCCAACTCTGTTTTTCTATTCTATTCTAAGCCCTTCCCTAGTTTACACCAGGATAAAGGGAAGGAAGCACATTCAGACTTGCAAGAGTCTATTGTTATAACTGTTACAATAAAAACAATCCTGCCACTTATATGGCATTGGTTTCTTAGTCTGGCCTGCCTGATAGGGCTGACAGCTACTTCGATAATGGCCTAATTGATCTTTTTGTGTGTCTAGCAGCTGTGTTTCAAAAATGTTTGAATGCAAGCATTCCAGAGAGAAAAATAGGATTTTCTCATAGAACATCCCATTGTTTTGTAAAACATTATTTCATTTCAGGGGTATCTGACCCCAAAGGAACTGTGAATGCCTTATATTTTATAGAAGTCACATCCCTTTCCTTATCATTTGAGATCAGACTTAAAATGGCTAAACTTTTGTGCTATAAGGACATATTGCATACTAGGATAATTTAGGCACTGTGTTTGTTTGAATCTCTTTTGATGAATTAACTGCTCTGATTTTATACATTGGTTTCTTCTCCTGTGATTATACATTAACAGATGCTCTTTTGGCACTATATTTTATAAATCAGGCGAAATCCATTTTGACTGTACGAATGCAGTTGTAGGATATAAAAACAATAAATCCTATGTTCTGATGCAAAGGACAGCAATATTTATACCCTGTTTTCCTGAAAATAAGACTCAACTGGAAAATGAGCCCTAGCATGATTTTTCAGGATGCTCATAATATAAGTCCTACCCCCAAAATAAGCCCCAGTTGAGATTGTCAGCCAGATGGGTGCATTTATTACACTATTTTCACAAAAATAAGACCTAACCAGAAAATAAGCCCTAATGCGTCTTTTGGAGCAAAAATTAATATAAGACCCGTGTTTCAGGGAAACACGGTATTATCAGGATGCTGTCCGAAAAAATAATGGCTATTTATTTATTTGATTTTTATCTCGCCTTTATTTCTTTTATAAGTAACTCAGGGCAACAAACATACTTAATCCTCCTTTCTCCCCCTATTTTCTCCACAACAACCCTGTGAGGTGGTTTGGGCTGAGAGAGAGTGACTAGCCGAAAGTCACCCAGCCGGCTTTCATTGTTAAGGGGAACTGGAACTCCAGTCTCCTGGTTTCTAGGTTGCTACCTTAACCACTAAACCGAGCCTCTTGGTTTCCACTGGCTCTTTTCTGTCCTTGTTCAAAAAAAATTCAGTGGGGTCAGAATTCGTTTGCTCCTTTCACAATAAAACAAGAATCTTTTTCTTTGAGCTATTTTAACGCTGCTCTTAGTAAGTATGTTTGTTCCTTTTCTTTGCCGTTCTGCAGTGGTGTTTTTCCTTGACCCTTGTGATTCCTTGTTTACAATCCTGCGGAATCTGAAGAAGGTTAAACAGTGGGCAGCAATGAAAAATCTCTCAGGGACTTTATTTGTGCCATATGCAAATATGGTTATTGCTCTTATCTTGATATTTTCTGGCACAGTCTTTACTCTTTTTTTAAAAAAAAAAATAAAAAAATAAAAAGCAAAGAGAAACGTTGAAAGAATTTAACTAGATGCCCTTTCCCCCTTCAGTTCTTCTAAATGGAATGCTTTCAGGTAGACTTTTGCAAGGGTTCAGGTTTTGGCATTTTGTTCGTTCAAAGTGTGAACAAATAACTCAGTGATGGAAGACTTGTTTTGAATAGTTTGGATTTTAGGATCCTACACAGAAAGGTTGGAGAAGAACTTAGAGAGCGTGTTTCCCTAAAAATAAGATCCTGTCTTATATGGTTTTGAATCCTGAAATAAGCGCTTGGCCTTATCGCCTTGCGCTCAAAAGCCCAATTGGGTTTATTATGAGGGGATGTCTTTATTTGGGGGGAAACAGGGTAGGAGTAATCAATGCTGAATGTAGGTACCCATGGTGTCGTTCTTTTGATGTAGCCTCATGCCATTAACTATTTATGTAGAAGTCTGTTGAATTTGTGTTGTTGTTTAGTCATGTCCAAATCTTTGCAGCCCCTTGGACCATAGCACACCAGGCCTCCCACTGTCCTCCCAGAGTTTGCCCAAATTCATGTTCATTATGTTGATGACACTATCTAACCATCTCATCCTCCTCGTCCCCTTCTCCTTTTGTCTTCTATCTTTCCCAACACCAGGGTCTTTTCCAATGAATCCCCTCTCACCTTCAAGCTCAACCTAGAACTGAAAATTCCATTATTTATTTGTTTGTTTTTATATAGGCCTACACTATTAATTACACTCACTTCTTGCAAAACTATAATTGCCGTTTTTAAACCTTCCTTTACAAGCAGCAAACGTTTGCTTTGAGTGCATGTGGCAAAATAATCTCTCTGGGCAAATAAAATAATGAAATTATTCAGGAATAATTTTAATGGAGTATTTTAAAGGAGTAGGTTCTAAGTATTTGGTTTTAGAAGTGATCTATTTCCGTGTCAGTAATTGGAGATAATTACCAGAGCTGATTTAACGTGTTATGTAATGACTGCATTTTTTGAGATGGGGCAGTTAAAGGGAAGATTTAAATAATAAAGCAGTGTGATTGGAAAAGAAAAGAGTGGTGGTGTCTCAGAATCTGAAATATGGGTTAAGCAATAAAATACAGTATCAAGAGGAATGTTTTTGGAGAACAAGTGAATCACAGGTTAAATGAACTGAAAGCCAGCATACCTAGATTAAAAGAAATACAGGTAGTCCTCAAGTTACGACACCAATTGCACCCAAAATTTATGTTTCTAAGTGAAACATTTGTTAAGTGAATTTTGCCCCCTTTTACGAATTTTCTTGCCACAGTTGATAAGTGAATCATTGCATATGTTAAGTTAGTAATACGGTTGTTAAGTGAATCCGGCTTCCCCATTGACTTTGCTTGTCAGAAGGTCTCAAAAGCCTATCACATGACCCCATGAAATTTGATCATGTGACCATGAGGGTCCTGCAGTGGTCCTTCCTTGTGTGAAAAACAGCCGTAAGTCATTTTTTTCAGTGCTGTTGTAACTTTGAAAAGTCACAAAGTGAACTGTTGTAAGTTGAGAACTACCGTAAGTGGTTTTTGTACTGAAAGGCGAGTTTGGGATACCATACTAATGTCAGTCCATTGCTTACGTTATTTGGAGTCAAATTTAAGTTTATTTATTCGTGAAGCATATATAAGATTACAGGTGAAAAGTATAAACATAATTTGGATACAGGAAAAGAGTAAATAAAAAGGAATATTAGGACAGGAACAGTAGGCACGCTGATGCACTAATGCACGCCCCTTACAGACTCAGAAGCTAAGCAGGATTGGATCTGATGAGTACTTGAATGGCAGACTTTGAGTGAGCATTAGGACTGTAGGCAGGATCAGGAAATCAAAGAATTCCAGAAGAAATGATGGGAAACCTTCATATTGCTGCTAAGACAACTACATTGATGTGCTCATAAAGTTATCAGCATATCAAGTTGAGTTTTATATTACAGAGTCATTCCCACCCACCACCCGCCACCCAGTTTTTACCAGAGATACAAGTAATTTAATGGCTGTGACAAGGATGAAATAAGGCAAGTAAGAAGAACATAATAACTTGTTGAAATGAAGCTTTAACCTTTTTAGCTGCTTGACCTGACTTAAGACAAATCAATGCTATGGAAGGCAAGTTGATGGACATCTTCCTAGCGTATTCCCACAAGTGCAGGGTCCGCTTTTCGGATCATTGAATGCCATTTTACACGGTCAGCTGCGTCTCCAGGGCGCCAGGACCATGGCTTGCATATCTTTGTTGATGGTGTCTTGCCATCTCTGTTTTGGGCACCCGTGAGGTCGCCGGCCATTGACTTCTAATTGGTAGGCAGTCTTGGCAACGGTGGAAGGTGCTGCTCTCAGGACATGTCCATACCAGCGGAGCCGGTCTTCTCTCATCTTCTCTACAATTGGTGCCACACCAAAATGCTGTCGAATGGTGTCATTTGTGATGTGGTCAAGATGGGAGATGCCCGATATCCAACGGAGTATTCGCATTTCCATGGCATGGAGAGAGCTTTCGGTCCCTGTTGTTGCTGCCCAGCATTCATTGCAAGGATGGGTTCTAAAATTTTTTACTACTGGTTCTGTGGGCGTGGCTTATTTTGTGGGCGTGGCTTGATGGTCATGTGACAATTATTTCGGATTTAGCAGAGGTACTGGTCTACCAGGCTTTTAACTGCTTGCAGAGCTGTACCAATCTACCCATTTATTTTTGCAGGCACTGATCTGCTCATGTATTTTTGCAGGCACTGGTCTACCCATTTATTTTTGCAGGCACTGATCTACTCATGTATTTTTGCAGGCATTGGTCTACCCATTTATTTTTGCAGGCACTGATCTACTCGTGTATTTTTACAGGCACCGATCTACTCATTTGTTTTCTTTAACACTGATCAGCTGTAGGGCGGCCCTTTGAAGCCCCGCAGCAAGAGTTTAAACAGTTTTTTCCCCTCTAGCCATCAGCTGGGATTCAGGAGGCAGCAATATATTGGGGGTGGGGCCAAATAAAAGGTAAGAATAACGTGGGAGTGGGGGGGCAGAACCAGTTCGGTGACGTCATATCGTCACTACTACCGGCTCAGTGGAACCTGGCCGAACTGGGAGGAACCCACCACTGATTCAGTGCCATACAGTGCAACAGGGCGGATGGTTGTCTTGTAAATTTTAGATTTGAGACAGGTTGGCATCCGTCTGTCACATAACACACCAGTGAGTTCTCACCAACGCATCCAGGCTTCATTCACCTTTTCTCGCACCTTGCCACTGATGTCGCCATTGCCTTAGAGATGGGATCCCGGATACCGAAAAATGTCCACCTTCTTTAGGCTTTCTCCATTGATTTGAAGCATTCCAGGGGTGGAATGGAGGTATGCAAAATAAAAAGATGCAAGGAATGGAGAAGTTGTAGTCTCTCTACTTTAATTTAATTAGTGGAGGAACTGTTTGAATGATTTTGATCCTGCAGAGATCTAAGTAGCTACTTCCATTTAAGCAATCTCCTACAGGTCTGCTGCTTTTTCTTGACTAAAATGGATGATTGACTCAGGGAAGGCACAAAAAGCAAGCAGTTCTGACCTCTTCTGCAACAAAAGAGCTCTACGAGCTCTACGAGAAAAAGTGTTAGGTACAAAGAATCAAGACTATGCTTGTAGATTGCAGCAGACAATTTACTGCAGCACAAGAATCTGGTCAATTAATGATCAGCACTAAATTGGCACTAAATAAAGGCCAATTTGGAATTGAGTCTCTTTTGGCAATGCAAGGATTCTAAACTGATGATACATTTTACTCTACCCTCTAGCTCTGCCTGCTCTTCTCTTATACAAATGTATGAACAAGATTGCTTCCGGTTCCGCTGGCGACAGACTTTGATCGGGCTAGCTCTGGCCCCAGAGTCTGATCCCCCCCATCTGGAGGCCCTTTGGGCCAAGCGCCCCATTATTGGGGCGTTTGCCGTTTGAGGGCGGCTCGCCAGGGGTCCCCTGCCTCACTTCCAGGGGCCGGGAGGCCGATGCTGGCGCGCCCGAGGCTCCAGAGGGGGCGGGAGGCGATCGGCGGCTTTTTTTCGAGGCCACCGAGGCGCCACAGCGCCTAAGGGGACTGGTGCTACCTAAGAAAGCACAACGGACTGTACTGACTGATTGCAGAGTGGAGCAGGCATCCTGGAGGCGAGAGGGGGGGGTTGGAGTTCCCCCCCCCCCCTTGTAGCTGGAAAGGTGCCATGGCAGAGAACTAGGGGGAAGGAGATGGGGTGAAACCCCTTACCTTTCTGACTTTTCCTTGGAGGATGGCTGTGGCAGAGCTTCTTGGAGAGGTCTGGTGGCCCCTCCCCCCGGCAGACAATGGCGGCGATCTGACTTCCTGCTTCTTTATTTATGATTGAAGACAACATTCTCCTCTGGCTTCCTGTTTGACCTACTCTATACTTCGGACTCGTTGCTCCTGTGAGCGCCCACTGGTGGACAGTTGAAAAATTACTTAGATTGCGAATCCCTCTTTCTTCTCTGGAGGTTTGCCCTTTGATTTCTCATCTTCTACTGATCTAAGATGGCTAAGGGCCACAAATCAGCAGCAACTGACATGGCGAAAATTTTGGAAAGACTGGCAATATTGGACCAAAAGTTGGACAAGTTAGATGACGTCCAAAAAGGATTATCTGAAATTAAATCTGAAATGACACTTATGAAAAAAGATTTAAATGATGTTCAACAGCTGGCAGAGCAAAACAAGAAGAAGATGGGGGGTCTGGAGGGGGAGGTACGGGCACTCCAGAAGGTGGAGGATGGGAGAGGAAATGCAATGTTAACCTTACAATTGGATAAGATGTCTTATTTTCTCAGGTTCCAAAACGTGGAACAACTTGACCAGGAAAATTTGAGAGAAGTGATGGTTAAAATGTTGGGTGAATTTTTAGAAAGAGATTTGGAGTCTATTGGAAGGGATGTGGACTTGGTGTACAGAGTAAACTCACAATTTGCAATTTTACATAATCTACCAAGAGAGATTCATATTAAATTTGTGAGAAGGGAACTGAGAGATGAGATATTGAGAAAACAAAGACTGGGGGCGCTGGTGTACAGGGGCAAGGAGATCACCATCCTGAAGCAGATTCCCAGACAGGTACGAGAATTAAGAAGAAAATATTATTTTTTATCAAATAAGCTGTACCTCAAGGGAGTAGGTTTTAGGTGGTTGATTCCGGAGGGCTTGATGATTTTTTGGGAGGACAGTAAGAAGAAAATTAATAATGTAACGGAAGCTAAGGCTTTTTTTGACCAACATAAATCCTTCCTAAGTGGAGAAGATACAGGAGCCGAAGAGGGGGAAGTATCAGATGATCAAGGAGCGGAGGCGGACGGAGCTGTTGCGGCCCGGGAGGGGGAGGGAAGCCAGACCATGGTTTTAAGAGCCAGAACTAGGAAATGAAGAAAGGAGGGGAATCTATTGTTTAAGGTTTTTTTAATTGACATTTTTCTTTTCTCTCTCTTCTTTTATTGTATTTTGTATAACACTCCTTTTTTTTTGTTTATATAATTTTTATATAACCTGGTTGTTTGTTTTGATTTAAGATAATAATGTCTGTTGTGTGAGAAATTTAAAAAAAGAAAATAATAATTGAAATATCTTTTCATAAAGATATTGAAAATTCAACATATTGTAAACTATAATATTGTATATTCTTAACCAATAAAAACTTTTTATTAAAAAAAAAAAAGATTGCTGAGAGAAGGATAGTCCAGCTTTACCTCTTCCGTTAGGCTATAGGTGTCTCATTTGTCTCGGTAGAAACCAAAATATGGAGAGGAATTTGTTTTTTAATGAAATTAATTAATCACAGGAATAGGTTAGCTGCATCCCAGTCACCAATTTCACATCCAATACAAACCTCTCAAGATCACCGTGCCAAAATTCAAAAGAGTCAGTCAATCAAGATGCTTGGCTCCCACATTCCAACATTAAGCTTCAAATATATCCTGTTAAAAGTCCCCACTATCACACACGTACATCGATCCCTCAAAAATTCAAATTGGAAAGGACAAAAAATGCAAGCGTAACACCTTCTTGAGATATGACATCATTGTCATATCCTTTGTGGCAGTGGTGAAATCCAAATTTTTTTACTACCGGTTCGGTGGGCGTGGCTTGGTGGGTGTGGCAGGAGAAGGATACTGTAAAATCTCCATTCCCACCCCACTCCAGGAGAAGGATACTGTAAAATCCCCATACCACCCCACTCTGGGGCCAGCCAGAGATGGTATTTGCCGGTTCTCCAAACTACTCAAAATTTCTGCTACCGGTTCTCTGAACTGCTCAAAATTTCTGCTACCGGTTCTCCAGAACCTGCTGTATTTCACCCCTGCTTTGTGGCCTGGAGAAGACAAAGGTAGATAACCCATATGACCTCTGACCTCCGAAAAATTGTCCTCTGAAATATTTAGCAATTACCATGTCAATACTGTTGGTTTTTTTTAAAGGACAGGTGAGGGTTGGCAGACAGTACAAGAAATAATTATACTAAATCGTCTTCATAATCCAAAAGAGAGCCAGTCTGGTAAGGTGGTTAAGGCACCAGGTTAGAAACTGGGAGACTGTGAGATCTTATCCCGCCTTAGGCATGAAGCTAGCTGGGTGACCTTGGGCCAGTCATCCTGTCAGCTCTGGAAAGAAAGCATAACAATTTCCATTTCTGGAAAACCTTGTTAAGAAAATTGCAAGGACTAGTCCAGGCAGTTGGTGGGATCAAAAACTGGCTCAAAGACACACTCACATACACTTTCATAAATGTAAAATAATCTCCAAATGGAAGGTATGTATCTGCTTATGATTCACCATGTTGATTAGGTGGCACAACCTCATGGATAGCTTGGCTCAGAGTTGTTGCCAATGTTAACTTGCGAAACAAATAGGAATTAATATACTAATTCTCTTTTGTGTATGTATGTGGGGTTTTTTTTTTATTTTATTCAAGACAAAGTTAAAATAGAAAACTCCGAAAAATCCCCAAAAAAAGGACAAAAAAAGAAAGAAAACACAAACAATGAAGATATTAAAAAAGGGAAAAAAACATATTCACATATTATCCCCCTAGTTGAATAGCAATACCACTTAAATGTATATACTGTTTCACAATGCTTTACAGCCCTCTCTAAGCAGTTTACAGAGTCAGCATATTGCCCCCACATTTTACCGACCTCGAAAGGATGGAAGGCTGTATCAACCTTGAGCCGGTGAAACTCAAACTGCTGACAGTTGGCAGTCAGCAGAATTAGCCTGCAATACTGCATTCTAACCACTGCACCACCACAGCGCTAATGAATACTGAGTAAATACTTTATTTATTTATTTATTTATTTATTTATCCATCCATCCATCCATCCAATTTATATACCGCCCTTCTCCCGAGGGACTCAGGGCGGTGTACAGCCAAAAGTAAAAGCACACAAATATAAAATTTAAAAGCATATTAAATAATTTGGCCCAGCTAATCAAATTATTGCAACATTGGTTCCCATCTCCTGTGAAACAGCCCCCCCCAATTGAAAACTTGTAAATCTATTTGCAAATTATTGACCTGTCTTCTATATATTATATTAGTGACAAAATAGTTAACAAGAAGGAGAAGAATATGAAAATATTAATATAGTTCTCAAAGAGAGGATGTTGGCATGAAGTCTGAAAAGGCAGCATTACATCTCCTCAGTTAATTATCCTTCTTCTCATTTTGTGGCTCCAATCTGGGCAAATGTCTCAGCAAAATTATTTTGTCCTCCATCTATGTTTGCCTCCCTTTTTTTTTTTCATTCCTCATTCTTCTTACCTGTTGCAAAATTGCCAGGCATCTAACTGCAAAAAAAAAAAAAAAAAAGCAGCCCTGAGGTAAATACAAGAGCTTAATTGCACCCTAGTTTGAGCTTCGTCATATCCCTTAATCCTGTTTAATGATTTTAGTCATACTCCCATCTTTTTTTTAGAGATAGTGCTGGACAATATTTAACTACAAAATGCTACCACTCTGGCCTGTGACTGGACATGATTCACCAGAGATTATAATGTTTTACTTCCATGTAGTCAGATTCTTCAAGGTCTTCTAATCTAATGAAATGCCAGTGTGCTGTAATCCGATTTTGTCAGATTGGGTGACTCAGCGATTGGCAGGTGTGTTTTACAGGTTCGCACCACATTTGATTAGATTGAGTATAAATGTCTCTACTGTCATAGAGAGCTAGATCTATGCCTTTTCTTGTTTCTTCTAATTTCCAAGCTCCTAAGACTAGTGTGAGCCCTGTTTCTTGACACACATAACTGATCTAATGAATGCACTACAGGTAGTCCTCGAATTACGAATGAAATGGAGCCTGCCCATTCCATTCGTAACCCGAAGATTTGTGAGAGTGAATCTCGTACCTTGAACAGGATCACTCCCTCCTTTCGCCCACACATTCGCTAATAGAATGTGAGGCTCGTTAAGTGCACATGAGGTATTTCAGGGTGGGGAAGGCCATGTGGAGGCCTACTGATGGAACAGGCCACCTGCCTAAGACCACCCAAGACATCCCCAACCCATTGAAATACCTCATGCTCCCCACAATTGCTTTCCCCCCCACAACCTGCCGTGCCAGGTCACTGAACCTTGTGAAGATCTAGCAAGCAGTCTCCTCTCCAGCCTCTCAGCCACGTGCCCCTCTGCAGTTCCATTCGGGTCTCCGCAAACCTGGCCCCACAGGTTGCCAGCCACAATGGAGCTTCTGAGGGGTGAATCCGGCCTTCCGACACTGTTCAGCTCTCTGCAGGCTTTCCCCGTCCTGTTACAGGCTAAAATGGAGCCTCTGGGGGCCGGATCTGGTCCTCTGACACTTCTTAGAGGCTGATCCGCCCCTCAGAAGCTCCATTTTGGCCAGCAACATTCAAGACAAATGTTGAAAGCCTCTGCGATTGTTCGTAAGGGCACACAACTGCCGCAGTGCTGCAAAATTCGTAGTTTTGGGCCTTGTTCGCAAATGCTAGGGGACGCTTATCACGTAACTTCGAACATTTGCTAAGGGAACTCGCGTAATCCAGGAATTACCTGTACTCTAATCCAGTCAGCTAACTCTGGCAACTTGTCTAGAAGATCTTGTATAAAATGAGTCAGAACACTTTAAGATAAAGCTAATTCACCCATCACCTGTTACAGTGTTGGCGAACCTTTTCGGCATTGAGTGCTGAAATGGGAGTGCGTGTGTGCTGGAATCCAGAAAGCTGCACGGTGCGCATGCGCACACTGGGAAGATTATCTTCTGGTTTCCGGTGCGCAGCTGGTCTTCCAGTTTCTGGCACGCATGCACACGCGAAGACCAACTGGCTGGTGCGCATGCATGCGACAGAAACCAGAAGATCAGCTTCCCAGCATGCCCATGCACACCAGGCGGCTGCTCTTCTGTTTTTCAGCATTCCTGTGCATGTGAAGACCAGCTGGCCAGTGCACCACAACCCATAAGAGCAACAGGCGACGGCTCGCATGTCCGGAGAGATGGCTCTGCGTGCCACTTCCAGCACATGTGCCATAGGTTCACCATCATGGACCTATCAGTTGGGGTGTCCAGAGACAACTGAGAGGTTTAGCAGAGGGCTTAATTATTTTCCTCACTCCCAGAATAGAAATGAAGCCCCAAAAATAGCTTTTCCAGGTGTCCTGTCTCCTCTTCATTATTTTACCACCACATGGTGGTGATGGAAAAGCACCAGAACAGGATGGTTACAAGTATTCTCTCTGGTATTCAGTGATGGAAGAGCCAATCCAATCCACCACATTTGTATCTTCTATTTTTTTCATTTCTAAATCCAAGGGTGGGGAACAGATGTGTCTTAACAGCTTCCCAGTCTACCTTGAAACAACCGGAGTGACATAAACGTCTGTTCTTCATTTCTGCAGGAGAACTATTTACAGTTTCTTGCAGTCTTAAACTGAAGAGGACCTGATTTGGAAAGTAGAGTTCAAGTAGCATTCCTTGTAGCCATAAGCTGTGCCAGAAATGTCAGAAATAGATGCTCTTCTTGTTCAAAAAAGAGTTATTTGTTATCCAGTTAGTACTCTCTAGTTTGGACCCAAACTTCATAAGAAGTGAATTTGATTTGTTACCAGTGCCTGAAAGCAGTCCTCCCTTCTTTCTGCTCCAATTCCGATGAAAGGGAAATTGGCACATACTGAACATCTGGCAATCAATCAAAATCTACCTAAGCAGAGCAGGAATTTGGAGCTTCAAATGGCTTTCTTTCAACAGCTGTACTTAAACTACAAAGATTCACTGACCGTGGCCTCCCAAGTGGATGAGATGGACATCAGACTAGACTAGGAAGATTCAGAAGAAGCTTGCGCCACAAGGAATTGTGGTCCATTCCATTAAAAGCCCACATTAGCTACCCTCGATATTAATATACCTTGTGGCAGATATCTGTAGGGTTGCCACGGGATTTTCCATGTCCTCCTTGACAAACGCCTCCTTCAGCAGGACTGTAGAAAAATCATTTGAAGCAGGGACTGATTGCAAGATGACATCCCCATGGACCTATCCCACAGTCAAATATTCTGACTCCATTGTAGGAAACTAATATGTTGGATTTAACCATGGAAGTACTTTTTGTAGAGCTGAGATTGACCACCTAGCTCACCCAAATGCAAGAGGGAGAGAGGGATCAATGTTTACAGATAAATGTTCATAGTCTCAAATTACCTTTTCTCCTTTTTTCCCAGTATTTCTCAAGTTCTCAACCCACTGTGTCCTATTCCTAGCTTGTCACTCCAAAATTAGGCCAGGAGGTATTACTCTATTTTTTGGAGTATAAAACGCTCTGCAGTATAAGACACACCTACCTTTTTGGGGGAAGGAAAACAAGAAAAAAAAATCTGCCTCTGCCTCCCAGCAATTTGCCTTGTTACAGCAAACAGCCTGCTTTAGTTTCATTTTCATTTTCATCACAGCCTGATTAGCACCAGAAAAAAAAAATCTGCCTCCCAGCAATTTGCCTCCTTGCAGCAAACAGCGGAGGCCCGCACGGCAATAGGCAATGGCAATCTCTGCAACCTGAAACAGCTGAGGGTCGGGAGGCTGATCCAACCAACAGTCAACTGCTTGTGCTAATCAGGCTGTGCTGAAGCTGAAACTGGCTGTTTGCTGCAAGGAGGTAAATTGCTGGGAGGCAGAGGCCAAAGGGTGGGGAGCAGCAGGTGGGTGGGGCTACATTCAGTGTATAAGATGCACCCAAATTTTCACCCTCTTTTAGGGAGGAAAAAAGTGCATCTTATACTCCAAAAAATACAGTAACTCCTAACAAAATCAAGCACATTGCCAATTTTTTAAAAAAATGCTTAGCCCTGCTTCCTAACCAAGATAACTTCTGTTTGGATGCCTATCTCTGCTATAGAAGGTCCTTCATGATAAGTCCACTATATTAAGTTTCCATAAGAGAGATGGTACAGGATAAAGGTCTTAGATAAGGAAAGCAGATTTCATTGGAAAGTTGGGGAAAACTTTATAAAAAAGAGCCACTCAAGGGTAGGATTAACAATCTAAGGAGGTGGTAGGATTCCTCTCATTGGATCAATTTAATGTAAGGTTGGACAGCTCTCAGAAAGCTATAATGAAGGTTCCTGCTTTGATCAGGACAGATATAATCAACAGAAACAATAATCTTGAGGAACAAGAGGAAGAGCTACAACCAAGCCAACAGTCAGGTAAAAGAAATTTGAACCCAGAACAGGAATGTAATTTGAGAAAGAGTCTCACACATGACCCTCTGTAGTTCTCATGAAGGAAAAAGGATCAGGGAAAGCACTTCCAGACTTGCAAGATTCTTTTACTATATCCTTACTTTAAAAAGTAGTATTAGCTTCTGTGTCTTTGGTTTCCAAATTAATCTATCTTGGAGGGCTGACATCAGTAGACTATAAAATGGCCTGAATCATTGTCTTTTAATGACCCCATAATCCCTTGCGGGGTGGAGTCTGGGCAACTGAATGGAGCTGAGTGTTTACTGGCCAGATGCCCTTCCTATCGCCAATGTGAAGTTATATTCAGCAGATAAATTCTCATCGTGCCCAGAGAGAGAAATATCTGCCTCTACCTAGGATCGAACTCACAGCCTCCTGATTGTGAAGCGAGAGCTTCACCTCTAGGCCACCGCACCACTCTGTAAGATGGCCTGAATGGGTCCCTTTGAATTCTGTGATTCTGAGAGCATCAACATGTTTCTTCTATTGCGTACCTGTTCCCTGATGTTTATCATTCATCTCCCCTCCTCCAAACTATAGTCTGTATATTTGGGTTCCCCTTTCCTTGATTCCATCAGCTTTGCTTTACTTTTTAAGAGAACGATTTCTCTATAAAGCAGTTAGCAGGGAATTACACAGTCATTTTAGTATAACCCGTTGCAGTTGCAGCCCTTTCTGGATCGGGACGCCTTGCGCACGGTCACTCATGCCCTTGTCACCTCCCGGCTGGACTACTGTAATGCTCTCTACATGGGGCTCCCCTTGAAGAGCACTCGGAGGCTCCAACTGGTCCAGAATGCGGCCGCGCGGGTGGTTATCGGCGCAACCCGTTGTGCCCACATGACACCCCTCCTGCATGAGCTGCACTGGCTCCCAGTGGTCTTCCGGGTGCGATTCAAGGTGTTGGTTACCACCTTTAAAGTGCTCCATGGCATAGGACCCGGGTACCTTCGAGACCGCCTTCTGCCACCAATAGCCTCCCACCGGCCAGTTCACTCACACAGAGAGGGTCTCCTCAGGGTGCCATCGGCCAAGCTATGCCGGCTGGTGACACCCAGGGGGAGGGCCTTCTCTGTGGGGGCCCCAGCCCTGTGGAATGAACTGCCCCCGGAAATGCGTAAGATCTCCGACCTCCGGGTATTTCGCTGTGCCCTTAAGACCCTGTTGTTCCGCCAGGCTGGGTTATCAATGTAAAAATTTTAAATCGGGTGTTTTAAATTTTTGGGGTCTTAAACTAAGCTGAAATTATTTAATAATTTTAATTATTTTAATTGATGTTTGTCTTGTGCTTTTAATAGGCTGTACACCGCCCTGAGTCCTTCGGGAGAAGGGCGGTATAGAAATAAAATAATAATAATAATTATTATTATTGTTATTGTTATTGTTATTATTATTATTACCCCAGATTTGTAGGGCAGGGAAGAAAAACGAGCATTGATTTAAATGCATCCAGGTTTTTGTAAAGGAATCCGGCCCTGCCATGCCTCAGACACGGGAAACCTTGCAATTTCAATTTAATGGAGTTGCGAGATTTTTAAAAATTGAGTGTTTATTTGTTTTGCCAATCTTATTTTTCATTCCTTGGAATGTAGCCCAGTCTCTTGTCTTGTCAGTTCTCTGTAACAACATATAGGTACTCTCCGTCTAATGGCCATTCGTTTAGCAACTGTTGGAAGTTACAATGGTGCTGAAAAAGCGACTTACCATTGTCCTCTCAATAATGAACATTACAGTACCTTTGTGGTCACATGATTGCGATCTGAATACTCAACAACAAGCTGGATTTTCAACCGTCGTGTGATCTTCATTTGCAACCTTCCCAGCCAGCTTGCAACCAGCAAAAGTCAATGGGGAAGCCGGAAGGAATTTGCAAGTTGGGATCACATGATATTTTGCTTTACAAGCCATCTGCGTAATGACGGCGGCAAAAGTTGTAAAATCAGGTGCAGTCTCATTTACTGTATTTTTCGGAGTATAAGGTGCATTGGACTATACAACACACCTACCTTTTTTGGTGAGGAAATCAAGAAAAAGAAATCTGCCTCTGCCTCACAGCAATTTACCTCCTTGCAGCAAGCAGCAGAGGCCTGCGCAGCATAAGCAATGGCAATCCCTGCAGCCTGAAACAGCTGAGAATCAGGAGGCCGAATCAAAGGACAATCAACTTGTGCTAATTAGGCTGTGCTGAAGCTGAAATGGGGCTGTTTCTTCTTGCTGCTTGGTGCAAGGAGGTAAATTGCTGGGAGGCAGAGCCCAAAGGGTGGGGACCAGTGGGTGGGCGGGGCTACATTCGGTGGATAAGATGCACCCAAATTTTCATCCCCTTTTAAGGGGGAAAAAGGTGCGTCTTATATTCTGAAAAATACGGTAATCACTGCACCGCTTAATGACAAATTCTCCAGTCCCTATGTGATCATAAGTCAAGGACTACCTGTATATCTTTTGGACAGGCTACCAAGTTGCACTTTGACGTGAAAGTAGCAAATGCCAAATCGGGAGTTCATATCCATTTTAAAGGCACAGTGTAAAATTGCTCAAGTTACTACTGCCAAAGATTATCAGAGTAACTTACTCCTAGTGTTATTTGATAGCACGGAAGAACATATCCTCTCTCGCTTCAAAATATAGCCAATAATCAGAGCCTTCAAACTTAGAAGGATTGCTGCTGCCTGTCATTTCTTGGAAAGTTATATGAGGCATTGAGCTAAAAATAAACAGGATAAGGGCAGCGCCAGTGAAGTATAGCATCAGTAATATTCATGCTAGCTATTTTTTGTTTTGTTTTTTAGCAAGTTGCTCCTGAGTAATCGGAAACAGTTTAACTAAAGCCTGGCTGGCAAAGTATAACACCCTTTTCTTATCAAATCTTCTTTCCCCTTTGGATGAAATGTTGGCAAAGGGTGTCTTGCCCAATCAAAATTCTTGCGTGTGATGAAAATGTTTCATGAGCCAAAGAGGGACACCACCCATTGTGCAAGAGTTTTCAGGCAGAAAAGAAAAAGGATCACTCACATGGTTAATCATATGGGAGATTAAAGGGGGGCCAAAAGCTTGCAACACAGTTTTTGTTTAAAGCAGCTTTCAACAACCAAAGTCTATTTACTCAATAGCATAACTCGCTTGATTTAAATTGGATTTGGGTATTTAGAATAGCAGCCGCTATGCGCTTATTAATAGCAGGAAGCGGAATTAAAAAAGATTTCTCTTAATAGGCTAGAAAATGTCCAAGAGAAAAGTACAAAGAACAGGCAACCTCAGAGGTTTTTCAGCCAAATTTCCACCAGCAGGAAGGACAATTTAATTGCAGCACCAGCAAACATAGATATGAGATGATTTTAGGTGGCAGGGATGCTATTAGCCGTAATGTTGAAACTGATGATGAATCTATTTTGATTCTGTCATTGTCTGTAGTTGATATTGTTAACAAAACGCCACCATGAAACGGACTTTTATTCTTTTATGAATTTTTGCCGTTCCTTCTTTCACTGAATTGCTTTGATTTGTTATGGTGCCTCTTTTAAAAGAAATGACACAGTATTATTTGCCTTCAGCCAAAATAAGTGTAGATGGTTGGTTTTGAAAATAAATTGTGTACAGCTACTGCAGGTATACAGAAGTGAAAAAACAGTGTGTTTTCTTCTCCATACTATTTTATTATTTTATTTTAATGGAAGAATTGTCTCAGATTTGCTGGCAGTAAGTCAGTGAAGGCAGGCTATCATCTCTGTCTAATACTCTTTTTGGAGTGGGCAAATTGTGTCTTCCTTTTGAGCATCAATGCATATATAACCATCCTTCCCTGCTTCAAGTCTTTTCTCTCTTCTAACATTAAATAACGTTTACAAGGCAGGTAATACTTGCCACTTGAATTGCTACCCAGCTCTTCTACTGAAATTCAGTGTAAATTCAGTGTAAATTATGACACTGATCAAGAGCTAATTAAGGGGATTGATATTATGAGCAAGGTTTTCGTCAGGTGTAGGTCAAACTCAAGGCCCGTGGGCCAGATCTGGCCCACGAGCCGCTCTGGAAACAGTGAAGGGCCAGCCTGCGATGCCTCTGGCAGCAAAAACGGAGCTCGGGAGGGCCACATGCGGTGGCCTTTTTCGCTGGCAGAGGGCTGCAGGAGGCTGTCACAGCTGCAAATGGAGCCCGGGAAGGCTGTGTGAGATCCCCGAGCTCCATTTTTGCTGGCAGAGTGCTAGCAAAAGAAACTACTAGCAAAGGTGGGTCCTCCCCAGCCCCGTCCGGCCCACCACAGGTGCCCCCCAACACAAGTGACGTTGAGCTGGCCACGGCCACCCAGACCCCTGAGGTCAAACACAACCCTGATGCAGCCTTCAATGAAATCGAGTTTGACGCCCCTGGTGTAGTTGAAGTCCAACTGAGTAAGATTTCAAGCTAGTTTTGTTCACTAAGAAGCTGAAGAGATCGAAGCCTCTTAAGTTTCCCGAAGAGGATTATTCAAAAGACTCTATTTCATGCTACAATATATTTTAACAGGTGGGCTGGTATCCAGAGAACCTTGGAACTGGTTGCCTGACTCTAAAAGGGCATTTTTAGTAATTACTTTTGCAAGTGACAGATGTTTTAGAATTGGCTTGCAATATGTCAAGGTGGCAATGATAGAGGGGGAGAAAATTTATTGCAACAATAGAGCCGAGGTGGCGCAGTGGTTAGAGTGCAGTACTGCAGCTACTTCAGCTGACTGCTAGTTCAGCAGATCAGCGGATCAAATCTCACCGGCTCAAGGTTGACTCAGCCTTCCATCCTTCCAAGATGGGTAAAATGAGGACCCAGATTGTTGGGGGCAATTAATATACTATCTATTAATATACTATCTTTGGTGTAAGCTGCCCAGAGTCCTTGGAGAGTGGGCGGCATAGAAATATGACTTAATAATAATAATAATAATAATAATAATAATAATAATAATAATAATAGATTCTACTAGGTTTTGATCTTTTGGTATCATCATGAGCATTATCTTATCTTCTTATCTTCTCTTGAAGTAGCCTTCACGGTGTGACTCCCACATATCTTTTTTCTACCCTGGCAACAGTTGTTGGAAATTGTGGTCATTGTCTTCTTCTGTTTTGATTTGGCAAGGCCATCATATTTTGCATTGTCACTTTGCCGCCACTGTACCTTCAACCTTCTCCATATAGTACGCATGTTCTCCAACTATCAAAATGGCACCTCCCATCTGCATGCATTTGATTCTGCTCCAAAGTCCTCTGGAACTCATCTTCCATAACTTTTTAGGGGACCATCCTAGCAGGCACATAGTCATATGAGCAGCCCTGGTGGTGCGGTGGTTAGTATGCAGTATTGGAAGGAAATTCTGCCTGCAGCCAGGAATTCGATCCTGACTGGGCTCAAGGCTGACTCAGCCTTCTATCCTTCCAGTAAAATGAGGACTCAGATTGTTGGGGGCAATAGGCTGACTCTGTAAACAACTGAGAGAGGGCTGTAAAGCACTGTGAAGCGGTATATAAATCTAAGTGCTACTGCTATTGCTTATTCTGCCGACTGCCAGCAGTTTGATTATCACCGGTTCAAGATTGACTCTGCCTTCCATCCTTGCAAGGTCAGTAAAATCAGGACCCAGACTGTTAGGGGTAATTTGCTAACCCTGTACTTTGAAGCAGTATGTAAGTCTAACTGCTATTACTCAGAGTCCCACTTTCTGTTGTGCTCCTTGACTTACTATACTTGCAGTTCATTTGCATTTTTAGTGATTAGAGTACATGATGTAATATTTAGTGCATGTCCTAAAATCAAAAGCGATTAGGAAAATTAATCCATCACAAAGGATACACTCCATTGCACTTGAAGATTGTTTGAACTCTATTAATTATCTCTCCTTTTTAAACCAATCCAAGAACAAATGGGGTTCGGACCAGGGGTGAAATTCACTTACCTTCCCTACCGTTTTGCAAATGTGCTCATGCGCAAAGCCTTCTGCGCATGCACAGAGGCTGAATTTATCAGAAAAAAAGGGATGTCGTGACATCCGTGCAGGTGGGTGGAGCCTCCCACAGCCGCCGCTACCAGTTCGCTCAAGCCTGATAGAACCGGCTGAATTTCACCCCGGTCGGACCCATCCCTCTTATTTTATGCTCCCTCCTTGGACTATCCTAGATGTGCCTCATTTCAGGAAAAGAAAACACAGTGCTTGATGCTTTCATCCTGCTTTATGTATTGATTGCTTTATTTGTCTTGCAGTGTCCCATCCGGCTTTGAAGGGATGAAGCAGCAGGAAATCTGTAACAAAATCATGGTCCACCTACTAGAAAACTACAGTCTCTTGTTTGAATGGGAGCATCCGAAGAAAGAAGGAGGACACAAGGAGTCACCGAAAATTATATTGGTGAAAGTGAGTGTTGGAAAGCTGAATGGTGCTTTTGAACCATATCCCCCACTGTGATTTACTACAGTGTTTCCCCAAAAATAAGACTTCCCCGGATAATAAGCCCAATCGGGCTTTTGAGCATATGCGCTAAAATAAGCCCCCCCCCAAAAAAATAAGTCCTTCCCGAAAATATTTAAATGCATGTGCAGCCAGTCCCTACCATTTCCTCTGGTTAGGATTAGGGAGACAGAGCTGGAAATCAGGTAAGACGGCAAGAGGAGCCCCATCTTGCTCCATGCACCGCAAAATAATAAGACCTCCCCGAAAATAAGGCCAAGCGCTTATTTTGGGGTTCAAAAAAATATAAGACAGGGTCTTATTTTTGGGAAAATACGGGTGTAAACAAGGTTAGTTTAGTAAGTGTCAGAGTAACATGTTTGGTGTGAACTCTGACCCTGAAAAGAGATTCAGGCTTGAGGGGCTCTTAATTTTTTTGTACTTTTTCATTGATCCAAACCATACGTCACTCGCTTTTCTGTTGTTGTTTTGTTGTCGTGCATGTTCACCTATGTGTGAGCATGTATATCTGCCTCCAGGAACCTGTTTGGCAATCAGAATACAGCTCCAGGAAGCAACTATCAAAGAAATAGAAGAAAAACAGTGCAGAGGAACTATTTTGTTGATCTGGGCTAAAATTCTGAGCAGGAAGTACAGTGATACTTCGGTACTCATTGTTAATTGGTTCCAGGAAGCACAATGAGTAGCAAAAACAATGAGTGCCAAACAATTTTTTTCCCCATAAGGAATAATGTAGTGAGTCACAAGGCAGCCGACACCAACAATAGCAATAGCAGACTTAGACTTATATACCACTTCACAATGTTTTATAGCCCTCTCTAAGTGGTTTACAGAGCCAACATATTGTACTCCCAACAATCTGGGTCCTCATTTTACTGACCTGGGAAGGATGGAAGGCTGAATCAACCTTGAGCCCGATGAGAATTGAACTGCCAAACTGCTGGCAGTCAGTAGAAGTAGCCTGCAGTACTGCATTCTAACCACTGCGCCACCAGGACTCTTAGCTTAGTTCTAGTTTGTGCATTGAGTAGCAGACAATGAGTACCAGGACAAATTTGTTTTGTGTCAAAATGCATTGAGCCCCAAATTTGATGAGTTTCAAAGTGTCTGAATACCAAGGTTCCAATGTATTGCAAAAGAAAAAGGGTAGAAGCTTAACGAGAGTGCTATCCTTAAAGGAGTAGTAAAATGCCATATTACAGCTGAAATCATGTTGTTGGATGCCAATTGTTTGGTTCTGAGTCTAATGAGAAGTTGAAAGCCAATAGGAAAATACCATGGCTACAGCTAAATAGCTCTCTTCTCTGCCTTTGCCAGTGAATTTCTTGTCAAATTCCCTTCTGTTCTCTCTCAGTTCGTCAGCCCTTTTTCTTTAGCTTCTTTAGCTCATCCTTAACTTCTGTACCTAATGATCCCCAGCTCCAGACCTTTTAAGAATGGAATCCGATTTCAGAAGATTATAACTGATAAAAGAGAATATTTGTAGCTCAGGGTTGATGTGTGGGGTCCTTGGTGCTCTCTGAGCTTGCTTGTTTTCTTGCAGACATGTTATTACTCAAACTAGCCCTAGCACTGATGATGTTATCTAGTTTGGTAATGAAACACCTGCAAGAAAACAAGCAAGCTCAGAGAGCACCAAAGGCGTTTTGCTATCCCAGTCATTTAGGAGCTCATGTCTAGTTATTCAACATTTGGATCACTAGCAGAGTTTGCAAACTTCCTGAAACCTTTCCATTTGGGCAGATTTCCCAATAATATTAAATTCTCCGCTCTACTTAAACGCTAATAGGAACAGATGACTCACAGTCGCCCATCAAAAGCCAACAATTATATTTTGCCCAAACAAACCTATGCAATCCATCCCTGGCTTTGCTCTTATCCTCCAAAATCATTTTGCCTTTTTCCTTTCCCTTCTCCAGTTCTAACCCATTTCTTATTAGCTCTGGCTTAACCATGTGCCCAAAATGCAGGTTTAAAACAGACTACTGACGCCAGATTATCAAAAAAATAAAATATGTGTAAACATTGATGCAATTTATTATGCTTCGTGGCACAGTCAGCCAGATATTTAGACTGGATTTGGTATTTTTATCCGTCTATGGAGTCCTTCCTAAGGACTTGGAATGAGGAGATACTGTTTGATAGTGTTAATTAAACATATCATCGCAAGATGTAAGCTGTTCCAAGTAAAGTTGTTGTGATCGTTACTTAGCACTTAACGTTTGTGCTGTTCAGTTGTGTACGAAGCAGTGTCTTTTATCTTTACAAGTGCTGGTTAATCTGAGATTCAGACCATTGTTTAAGTTGAATAGGAAGCAGTCTTGGAAAATAAGATACGTCCTTGACTGGTGTTACGTCCAAACGAAAACCAGCAGCTATGTAAATGGAGTTGTTTTGGGGCTTTTTAGCACTTGGGATAATGATGTGAAACAATTTGCTTCTGGCTATCATCCATGCAGCAAACTATCTTGGAGACTGTTTTGTAAACCAAGAGACAAATACACATAAATACATGCGAGAAAGGCATCACTTGAAAATTGTTGGTTTTTTTAATTTTTCACCTCTCTTTAAGCTTTTGTTGTTGTTGTTGTTGTTGTTGTTTTTATTCTTATTTATATGCCGCCCTTCTCCGGAGACTCAGGGCGGCTTACAATGTGTTAAGCAATAGCCTTCATACTTTTGTATATTTTATACAAAGTCAGCTTATTGCCCCCACAAACGGGTCCTCATTTTACCCACCTTAGAAAGGATGGAAGGCTGAGTCAACCTTGAGCCTGTTGAGATTCGAACTTACAGTAATTGCAGGCAGCTGGATGTTAAATGCATTAGCCTCCTACGCCACTCAGGCTCCTTGTTCTTGTTACTGATTAAATTGATGGGGAAATAAAAACCTGGTGAGAGGGAGAGGAATGTGTTTGGAAGGAGAATAGTTGATCAGGGAGAATGAATCTTTATTTGCTTGCTTATTTGGTGTTGTTGTTGTTAGTTGCAAATTCATGTCCGACTCATCGCAACCCCATGGACAATGTTCCTCCAGGCCTTCCTGTCCTCTACCATCCTCTGGAGTCCATTTAAGCTCACGCCAACTGCTTCAGTGACTCCATCCAGCCACCTCATTCTCTGTCTTTCCATTCTTTTTTTGCCCTCAATTTTTCCTAGCATTAGGCTCTTCTCCAGTGAGTCCTTCCTTCTCATTAGGTGGCCAAAGTATTTGAGTTTCATCTTCAGGATCTGGCCTTCTAAAGAGCAGTCAGGGTTGATCTCCTCTAGGACTGACCGGTTTGATCGCCTTGCAGTCCAAGGGACTCACAGGAGTCTTCTCCAGCACCAGCTTATTTGGTAAGATCGTTTAATTTTTGATTGGTGACACTATAGCCATGGAACTCAAGAAAGACCATGAAAACAACTGTGTTAAAGTCATACCGTATTTTCCGGCGTATAAGACGACTGGGCGTATAAGATGACCCCCTACTTTTCCTATTAAAATATAGGGTTTGGGCTATACTTGCCGTATAAGACTACCCGTCAATATTGTCGGCGCTCCCGTAGCGTCATCGGTCAGCGCCGGCAACTCAGATTCAGGAAGCTGTGCCGATCTCGTCAAGGCTGCATGCCGCTGAATGCTGGACCCAGCTGGTTGCTGCACGGAGCTTCCCCCACCGTCCCAGGCATCCAGGTGGATATTACCGACACTCTGACTTCCCCAGACAGCTGTGGCTCGCCATCACTGGGGGTCAGCTGGGGAAGTCGGAGCGTCGGTAGGCTTATACCCGGCGTATAAGATGACCCCCGACTTTTGAGAGGATTTTCCTGTGTTAAAAAGTAGTCTTATACGCCAGAAAATAGGGTACATTCTTACTTGATTCTTAAATAAGCAGAACCTTAGGAGGTGACAGGAATGCCATGAAATAAAACACTGCACAGATATTCCAGGGTTTCTTTTTAAAGCATTAAAAATTTATTTTTGTAATCTAGTTCTCGAATATACACATTGATTAAAAAAAAAAAGCTTGACATACAGGAATACAATCAATCTGGGAGACAAGGTGATGTTATTTCAGATTGTCTGTTCGTGAGTGTATGTCCAACATAAGACATTAACTAATAAGTAAATATTAGACTAGGAAACTATAAAAGGAGAACTTATGCTAAAACACCTTTTAAAACGACAGCACAGAGTTTTATTTATGCATAGTTGAGATAGTCCTGTTAGGCAATCACGGTCTTGAAATAGAAACATGTTAGTTATTTGAAATGGTAGCTTCTAATGTTCTGTTTGTGTGTTAACCTGTAATGAGTTTATATTTTAATTAAGAAGTGTGAGAAAGACCCTCGTTGACTTTCTACCACATGTGGTGGACCTGTCCTAAGATTAGGAAATTTGGGGGCAAGATTAAAAAATGGCTGGATGAAATAACAGGACAGAAGATAGTAAGAAAGCTGGAACAGTTTCTCCTGGGTATTCTGGAAGGGAAAATGCAGAAAAGTATACAATATATCATATTACACATACTAACGGCAAGTAGAATTGTGATAGCACAAAATTGGGAACCACCAGTCACCTCTCCAGATCAAATCATAATTTAAAAAATATACGAATGTGCAGAGATGGACAGATTATCTATAGAAATGAAGGAGAGGGAGGACACCGAGTACTATTTAATATGGAATAAATGGTATTCCTGGCTGGAGAGTAAAACATAAAATTTAAGGGATGTTTTTGTTAAGGAGATCGAATTGTAAATAGAAATCTAGATAATTTAAATAAAGATGTAAGTTTAAGTTAGAGATATTTAGAAGTAGAATTTGTGTAAAGAGGTTAGAGATACTGATGCAGAAAAGTTGTTATTAGTATTGAAATTTTGATATGTTTGTTTTTGGTTCTTTATGTCTTTTGTGTGTGTGTATGTGTGTTTCTTGCTTTTTTGTGTGTGTATTATGTTTCTTTTTGTACTGTGTATTTTAATCTTTGGAAATTTAATAAATATTATTTTAATAAAAAAGAGAGAGAGGGAGAGAAAGACCTCAGTTAAGTCTCCAGAGAAGCTTGACAAAGTATTTCAAAAAGAATTAAGTTTGTATGGTAAGGGTAGTGGTTTAACTATAACAGAGACATATAAACAGATTGGCTAATAAAGAACAGTTGCTCACATTTTGCTGAATTGGTTGGATTAGAGAAAAGAGCAAATGAACCTGGCTTAGTACATGTTATATTTTCCACAGCATTGTGCCAATTTTTTTTTCTCTGTAGTATGTCTTCCTCCCCACCCCTCCTTCCTGTTGCTGGTAAAAGCATTTACCATAAGGCAATTGGTCGTTGTCTGGTAATAACTCCTTCCTTGTCAAATGTAATGTAATGTATTCCAAATGTTAATTTAACTAAGAAAACTTCCAGGTCACATTTTTGGGTTGATGCAAGAAATGCCATCTAATCACTTGTGTGCATTTACCCATAAGACTAAATTACATTTTTCAACTAAAATTGCTAAAACTGCCTGGTTCATGTATAATACTAAGCCACAATAATTGAGCTTCAGGGCAGTGTTGAGATCAAACATAAAGCCATGTTTTAACATGGCTTAGGGTTATAAGTAAACCTGGCTTTGAGTTGACTATCATTGCTACTGCACGGTTGACATATGTTGGTTCTATTAGGGGAACAGATTAAACCTGAAAGATACATAGTAAAGCTGAGCATATTTAGCATTATGAACAAAATTTTGATTTTTCAAGAGAACATTTTATTCTTGCAGATCATTTAGTATTTCGTTGAGCAGATGGATATATTTTTCTAAAAAAAATTAGAAGAACAAAGGGAAAAAAAATCCATTGGGATATTCTTCCCTAGTGACGTTAAAATACATTCCTTTCTAGATGAAAGTTTATGAGCTCATGTGGTCTTTCCTTTAGCATCCTGAACAGCTCCCAAGGAGAGTGATATTGTTTTATTTTATTTCACTGTCATCGTTTTGACATGTCTTTCCAATGTTACTGCGGCTCTAAATAACTTCCCCCTATTATTTTCTATGAATTACGTGCCATCAGATTTATTTATACAACTTATAGGCTGCCCAACTCCCAACAATGGTGAGTGGCTTACAATTAAAAATCAGGGGAAACCATAAAAAAAATCATAAGCAGCCTGAATCCAAATAAACCAGGTATGTCAAACTCGATTTCATTGAGGGCAACATCAGGGTTGTGTTTGACCTCGGAGGGCCGGGGTGAGCGTGGCCAGCTCTACATCATGTCGGGGGCGGCTGTGGTGGCCCACGTGCTCTGCCAGCAAAAACGGACTCCCAAGCTATGGCAGCATCCTGCAACCCTCTGCCAGCGAAAACAGAGGCAGAGGGTTGCCTCTCCGTTTTCTCTGTTTCTCTGCCAGAGGCACCACAGGCCAATCCTTTGCTGTTTCCAGGGCAGCCCTGCGGGCCAGATCTAAGCACTCCACTGGCCAGATCCAGCCTCTGGGCCTTGAGTTTGACACCCTGAAATAAACAAACAGATCCTGGTGACTTCATAAAATAATCCTTCTCAAAGATTGATTCCTCACATAATAAATGCAAAATATGGCCATTTGAGCATGGTGACTTGTGCCTCGGGTGAGAACTCTGGCTTGAGTTTCCTTTGTTTACTTGACTATTGATAATAATATATTGTAGCATGAAAGGATAATATTTTTTTTTTTACTTTTATAGAGTTATTACAGGAAAATCATTTCCTGCATGATTCTGATCTTTATAAGTAGCTTTAGAGTTTTATAGAGAAAGCTATATGTCTTAACCACTGCATTAGAGGAGCCCTGGTGGTGCGGTAGTTAGACTGCAGTATTGCAGGCAAACTCTGCCCGCAGCCTGGAGTTTGATCTTGTTGGAGCTCAACATTAAATCAGCTTTCCATCCTTCTGAGGTTGGTAGAACAATGTCAGCATATTGGCTCCAGATTGTTGGGGGCAATATGCTGACATTGTAAACCGCCCACAGAGTGCTATAAAGCACTATAGGGCGGTATATAAGTCTAAGTGCTATTGCTATATGTTACAGATTCTGAATATCTTTCCAAAGTATATAAATAATTTTTTTCCTTATCAATAATTTTGAGGAGAGCACTGTCAAACTGCAGCTAAGTTGTGCTATCACACAACACTGTACCACGGATGGATAATGATCTGAACTTTTATGTACCCTATTTCCCCCAAAATAAGACATCCTCTGATAATAAGCCCAATCGGGCTTTTGAGCGCATGGCAATAAGGCCAAGTGCATTTTTCAGGGTTCAAAAAAATATAAGACAGGGTCTTATTTTCGGGAAAACACGGTATTGAAGAAGCAAGCAATGGTTCCACATTGTTTCTCTGTTTTAGACTTAGAATAACTTTATTGTCATTTTGAATGTACACTAATCGGCATACATTAAAATGAAATTTCATTGTGTTCGTTTTGGCCATTAAGCCCTTCTGATATTCACTATCGTAAATTATTTCTCCCATGAAGGTTCTGTAGTTTTTCTTCTATGGTTAATCCATCAGAATATGACAACATCATGTAATCCCAGCCCCTGTCTCACAAACCTAGTGTACCCTACAAATCTTAAAGCAAATCACAACGTTAAGATCTGCTTGATATGTTGGCAATATGGCAGTTCTATATACTTGAATTCAGTTAATATAAATACTAGCCTACTGCTAAGCTTGGATTTCCAATTGCAACTTTTGATGAAGTCCATCAGGAATGCTGGAGCTTTGTTTTGAGATGTCTCTTTTTGGTCAGTCCAATCATTTCACACAAGTGGAAGAGAACATTTCAATATATATCTGTATCTGAAGCTCAAATGCCTGTCAAGTGAACCTGTAGTCTGTTCTTGTTCCAGGATGTATCTCCAGACATATTTTTATGAATTGCTTTTGATGTTTCCTGATAGGAGGCTACCTGCAAGACATCTCCACCAATCTTGCTGAAGAACCTTGAGACAGAAACACCCAAGCCAAAACCAAGAACAAAGGTACAGAAAAATAAGGGTATTACTCTTTTTGGTGGCTGCTTTTCATTTTTCTTTTATCTGCACTATTTATTAAATTTAAATGCCACCCATCTCACTGTCCAAAATGACTCTGAGTAGCATACAATGTAATAAAATAGAAATATAAAAACAATTGTAAATGTTTTTAGAAGCATTTGGGCATACTGGAACAGATTCAGAGAAGGGCAATGAGAATAAACAGGAAACTAGAAACTAACTTTTGGGAAGAAAAATTGAAGGAGCTGAGCAACTTTAGCCTTTCAAAAGGTAGCTCTGGGAGAAGATATAATAGCACTCTTCAAATACCTGAAAGAAAATGTAATGGTATGTGAGAATGGCCTTGGGAGGCAGGAGGAAGAGCGGCAGATAGGCAGAAGTCAATTAAGAGACAGCTAAGCCTGCAGAAGGTCAGAAGAGACCTTCCATAGTTTCATGGACTGTAAAGGTAAGCGGAGAAATAGGTTCTTTCATTCTTCGAGAATCCTGTTAATGTAAACCAACAACAAAGATAGAGCTGGTGCTTCTTGGTGCCCAAGGTCATTCTTGTCTGTCTCACAAGACTGGCAGAATATGACTTAAAAGCCAAGACTTGTAACACCAGTGTTCCCAGATGCAGGACACAAAATCATTGAATTTGCTTAAAAGCAGATTCCAGTTGCATGTTTAAACAAAAAACTAAAGGTCAAAGCAGTTCAAACTGTTGAAACAAACATTTGGGGAAATTTTGCTCTTCCCTTCATTGGGGGAAAGCCCAACAGCCACCTGTCATGGATGCTTTAATTTTGGCTTCCTGCACTGAGCAGTAATTTGGATTAAATTGTCTAAATGCTTTCTTCTAACTCTAGGATCAGATGGCCTGTTTTGTGACTCCCACTAATTCGCGCTCATCTTTTGTGGATTGCTTCAGAGTAAATACATTCTTGAACACCAGTTTCTTAAATAACCAGACAAATAATGAACGTTTCTTAGAAATGATCCCATCTGCAGTAGGTTTTGTTCTGTAAACACCTACTTGCTAAGCGTGTGCACATACACGCAATGCTTTGATAAAATTCCAAGGTATTTTAGCCATGCCACACTTGTATCAGTGTTTGGGAACTGAATTAAATTTTGGCATCAATGCTTTATTGACCCACCCATCAAAAATATATAACCCAGTGTTCATTAGTATTGTGCACTCTACAGTTTTGCTGCACTCAGTGTCTGTTCCTAGGACAACTATCAGCCTCCGCTTTCATTGCTTGCTTGCTCGGCTGCCATTGTAACGGGAGGGGGGAGGAACTACTGGAATGCCTGCGAGGGGGGGAAGTGAGTTGGTGGAGAAGAGAAGAGAAAGTTTTCTTCAGCGTTTTCTTTGAAGCTGATAACAACTCAAGGTCGATCGTCGTGGCGTAGCAGGAGGATGGCACCATCGGACGTTGCATCCCACATGACCCCTGGGAGGAATGTGGATTGGATAATTTTCGCTGGACGGTTGGGGGACGGATTTTGGGGATGCTTTCTATATGTAATTTTCGCACCTTTTGCCTCAGACCTTGCTTTTCTTTGGTTGCCTTCAGTTCATGCTCAGTAAAAGTACCTTTCTCAATGAAAATGGAGTCGGGATTTTTCTTTCTTGAGTATTGAAAGGAGGCATGCCTGACATTAAGCAAGGTCTGAATTAAAAGCTTTTGAAGGTATAAAGAACAGGCACGATAAAAAAGGTAGAGATAGGCTTGCTAGATACAGATATCATCTTCTGGAATCCCAGTGAATTTGGAATGACCTCAATTAGATATTTGCCTTACAAGAGAGAAAGGAATGTCCTATAAGATTTGTCCTTTCAGTTGAGAATCAGTTTGAAGGACCAATAAGCAACTAGCCTTGAAATGTTGGCAATGTCTTCTTTTCAAACGGAGAATTGAAAAGTTCAATTTTTGGGTGGAGCAGATTGTTTAAATCCTCAGTAGCACTTTGTTCATACATCTAATTTGTCAGAAATCTGATTTACACTGATTTTAGGTTGCAGGATTTGTCGTAGCTATACTTGAACAGGCTTGCTAACATTGATTTTAAATGCTACCGTTAAGTCGGATTTTACGTGGCATCAGAGACAAATAATTCAATTATCTTGTTTTTAGAAACATTTGGGTTTGAGTTGGATTTGTTAGGTGTATAGCCTAGCTTTTCTCCAGAAACTTAAAGCAGTTTTCCAAAGGATCTTCGTTCGTTTTATCATGGCGATGAGTTGGGGTAAAAGGCAATGATTAGGGCTTCTCATTGGGGATGTTGTAGAAAGAAAGCCATGTTAGTCTAAAGCAGCCAAAATTTATTTATTTATCTATTTATCTGTCTATCTATCTATCCATCCATCCATCCATCCATCCATCCATCCAAAGGCGTAGCCTTTTGTGATTTTAATAAAACTTGTTAGTTGGAAAAGGTGCTCCCAGACTCCTTGAGGTTGTTTTTGAATGACCAAAAGTCTTCTGTGAGCTTTCGTGATTAAAAATAAACTTGAAACTCACCTCTTCAGTTTTAGTCCACTACATGAATCACCATACTACAAATTGTTGATTGCTGATTATTCCTGATTAGTAATATGAATCCAATCAGCTGTGACTTAATTAGTAAACACCAGGTTAGCAAATCATCAAAGTGCAATTTATGAACCCAATTTAATTTTCTTAAGTTTTATGGGCTGTTTTGAATGCTTGGGGAGGGGGAGGGGGAAGTAATGACATAAATATTGCATCTCCAATGGTATAATTCAGAAATTATAATAGAATATGTGTCCCAATATGTGCCTTCTTTACTTTTTCTGTCAGCTTGGACAAGCTGGCTTACCGCTGCATATTGCAAAAGCAACCAAACCCACTTAATATATCTGGGATTACTTTTCTCAGGACCTTCCAACCTTTAGATACGTTGCAGGGGGAAATATCCATTGGAGTCTTAATACATAGAGCTAGAAGTTTGCACTTGCTTGTGGTTTGAGGCAATTTGAACTTGACTTGTGCAAATTTGTGGTTATTGTTTTACATGGAAACATTCTCATAAATCAAAGCTTTATTGCTACATCTTTTAGCCTGCATGCACAAAAGCCAACTTTTGGGTAATTTCCCAGCCTAACTCTCCCCTTTTCTCCTCCCACCAGCCTTTCTTGGAACAGAGATATCAAATTATAGTGGGAAACGAAGCGGACTTTATTTCATGTTTTACCAGCCTACAGCTTTTCCCCCCACCCAAGTTTAAAATTGTAAGCTTGTTCACTTGTATTAATATAACAGACACGATAGTTGGCAAAACAGAGGCATACAGACGAATGTATGTTAAAAGACGAATGTCATATTAACTATACAGCTAGTAGTAGAAATCTTCAGGTTTGATTGCCCAATCTTTAAAAAGCTTTTTCTCTGTCTTTGGATACATAATATAATGCAAAGAGTTTGGAGCAGAAAAATAGAGTTGTATCTTCAGGTTTTTTTTCCACATGTGCTTTGTAGCTACGACTTAAGAGAGGGAGATGGTTGGATCAGATCTAGAAGAGTTGAAATTTGCCAATCCAAAATTGGTTTGCAGGTCGGTTTTGTTTTGTTTGGAAAGATGAAATTGAATTTGTACTTCAGAGGGGGAGAGAGAGAGGCCTGTAAGCCCTTCACTTGATTTGTGGCCTGTTGTATGTTGTATGCATGAATGTTTATTTCAGTTCTTTGCCAGCTTTTCTGCAACAACCTTCACTATTAACCTTTCTTTTGTTTATTAAAGCAAAAGTTCATTTCCTTAGTTAGCAAGAGTGTCTCTGCCTTCTCCTGAGTGCTTGACAGATGACAGTTGTTCTTTCAATTGGTACGTTAGAAGAAGAAAAAAACATCTGTCCAACAACAGTAGGAGAGGTTGCCTCTATTTGCCCTGCAATTTCTGTTCTCATAGTCAAGGCAGGGCCACGAATTGTACAGGCCTCAAATCTGAGCCTAGTTCATCATTTCTCCAGATGTTGGAATTGGCCAGCATTTTTCTTTCCTTTGATGTGTTCCTGTTCCTCTGCTTTGTCTTCGGTTGGCGCACACAATGTTTTTTGGGGGGCCAAGGGCCATCCTAGACTTTGAGGGCCATGTTGGGCCTTTCATAGCAAATGGAGGGATGAAACCATGTTAGAAAATGTTAAAAATGGGAAGGAGGAGGAAAATTAAAATAATTAACAACTGTACATTGATATTATTTTAAACTGTCGGTTTGTTTATAAAATGTTTTGGCCACCCATCTTATCACAGGGTAACTGTGGATGGCTTACAGTCATAAAAGATATATATATATATATATAAATATGTATGCACGCACACACAAAAACCATAAATAAGTTAGTAGAGATTCTCAGTCATCCAGGTCATGGTTGTCCCAAAGGTGCTTTTTCAGGAGGCAACTGGACTTTCTTGTTTTTTTCTTTTGAAGACGTTTTGCTTCTCATCCAAGAAGCTTCTTCAGCACTGACAGGATAGTGGGGAATGGAAGGATTTATATTCCTTGCTGACAGCTGGTCATCTGCACCCTTTTAGAGGATCGTTGAAGCAGTTGGAGGTTTATCTGTGAACTCAGGGTCACCTGAGTAGTGCAAATGGTTCCTCTAGTCTGCAATATTTTCCTCTGGAAATACATTAATATTCCCACATGTTCTGCCCCAGCTAGGGACCCCAAAGAATGCAGCACACACAAAGTTCGTTCAAACCTTAAAGACTAAAGGAGTCTTTTACAACAATGGCTGTTAATTAACTGCATTAACAGCCGCCAAGAATTCAAAGAATAATAACTGAAAGCTTACTGTGGTTGGCAGAATGCCCAAAAGCAATTTGCAGGAAGCTGATAAGATAAGCAAGACAAGACACGAAGGTATGTGAACGAAATTGTTCCCTGCAAATTGCTTCAGTCGGTGTTCCTCCTTAAATAGGCTAAGGGAGTGGCCAATTAGCCCCAAGCCTTACTCTCGAGGAGACTTCCTCCTGAGGAGCCACTCCTGCCTTTTGGCAGCTCTGAGCGCCCGTGCATCAAGAAGAGGCTCCTCCTCTTCTTCCTCTTCACCCATGGAAGCTTCTGGAGGTTCTGAAGGCCCTGGCTGAATCCCCGCCTCTGGCACCACATCTTCTCCAGCCTCCTCATTGTCCGACTCGAGTGCCAGCTGCACAGGCTGCTGGCACAGCACCACACCAGCCTCCTCGCTGTCTGAATCAGCTACTAGCTGCACAGGCCGCGTACAGGCCACAACACCACATGAGCTGAAGAAGCTTCTTGGATGAGAATCGAAACATCTTCAAAAGAAAAAACAAAGTCCAGTTGCCTCCTGAAAAAGCACCTTTGGGACATAAATAAGTTAATACAAGCTAAACACTATGATCAAATTCAAGATGGGGAAGTTGGGGACAGGATGGGCAGGGGAGGTAGGATCTGTTGTTAATTGATCAACCACATCCATTATGATGCTCCCACATTGGAATCCGAAGCTAACTGGCAGATCCAGGTCTTTAGGCTCCAATATATGGAAGATCAGGAGGGTTGGAGGCAACCTCACAGTGGTGTGCAAGACATTCCAGAGGAGAGGTACAATGAAGGCCTTTTCCTGGACCGTGCCAGCTGGCATAATCGGGTTGATGGGGCCTGCAGTGTGCCTCCTCTGTCAGCATGGGTAAAATGTGTCAATCCCAATGGGATGAGACAGTCCCTCAAGTACAGTTATAAACTATATAACAGTTACCTTTAAATAGGCATGCTGACATACATTTGTATGCTTGCGTGCGTACATACACATCGTGATCTCCATCCTCTGACATCTCAGCTGATTCTCGGGATTATAACATGATTCTCCCAAATTATTCTGTCTTGAACATATTCCCTGTCTTCACACAACCAACATGTATGTATATACACCAGCGGTGAAATCTACTTACCTTCGCTACTGGTTTGGGTGTGCTCCCGCATGGGAGCACGCGTGCACTATGCGCGCATGCACCTCTTCTGCGCATGCACAGATGGTTAAAAAAGGGGACGTATTGACGTCCCAGCCACCACCGGTGCTACTGGTTCAGCAAGCCAGATAGAACCGGGGGGGGGGGGATTTCACCACTGATATACACATATCTGTGCAGAGGAGATGGCAGGATGAAGCAGAGGAAAGTTTTGTAGCTATGTGGGGTTTTGTTGCTAATTAGAAAAAATGTCTGGGGAATGTAGGAGGCCATGTGCAATTAAGATTAAGGTTCTGGTGTAGAACTGAGGTCAACGGGAGAAAGAGAATAGAAAAATAGCATGAATCCTGCAGTCATTAACTCAGAGGTGATCTTTTACACAGAAATACACTTCCAGATACACAATAGTAAGATAGATCAAGGTGAAAATAACAGAGAGCTGAATCGCTTCAGGACCCATTTCACTGCCAAAAACTATAATAATGCTGGATCCAGCCAGAAAAACAGATCACCTTGTCAACTCTCCAAAGACTTTGCATAAATTATTCCCCAGAGCAGGGGTGAAGTCCTCCTGGTTCGGACCGGATCAGGCGATCCAGTAGCAATTTTGGCAGGTGGTTCGGAGAATCAGTAGCGATGGTGGCGTGAGGCTCCACCCACCCGCCCGGGTGTCGTTACTTCCTGGTTTTAACCAGGAAGTAATATGTTTTTTACACACATGCACACACTTCTGAACCAGTAAGGAAGGTAAGTAGATTTCACCTCTGCCCCAGAGCAAGGAGGTAACTCCTGGAGCAAGCTTTCCCCTCCAACTCAGTGGTGGGTTGCTACCAGTTCACCCCGGCTTAAGCGAACCGGTAGCGGTGACAGGAGGCTCTGCCCAGACGTCATCAAATACGATATGCGCATGTGCAGATGGGGTGCGCGTGTGAGCGAACTGGTAGCAAAGGTAAGTAAAACCACCCCTGCTCCAACTACATCACTAAACCTTTCCAGAAATCTTGCCTTCTGACTGCAAAAATTTTAATTTTAATATTGCAACGATTAAATGAAATTGCAGCCAAGGTGGACAACCTTTAACAAGCTCCAATCCTCCATGGTAATCAAGGGGTTAATATGATAGCATGAGTCAGCCACCTCAGCACTAGGACAGCCAATGTTTCCAAGGCATCAAAAGCAGTTAATTTAGCCAACCACCGCCATGTGCTCCAGAAAAAACAACAACTCCTTCCAATCCATTGGAACGGTCACAGATGGAAAAATCAGAAGGGTATAGTGACCTCTCTGTCTCACCTCCTAAACTGCCAAAGTGGAGCAATTTATTTGGAATATTTTCACTATCTAGCTCATGAAGTGCCAAGTGTCTATAATTAACTTCATCAACTGTTTCTTCCTTCTGAACAATCTCTGAACAGAGAGCAATCCATAACGTTAAAAAGGATCCTTTTTTTAAGAAACAGTATTGTTTTGTAGCTGATGAAAGCATTACCTGGAGTATTCAAATCCTGTTGAAAAGTCTAGCATCTAAGAACTAGCTAGATGTGACCCCACTTAGCCTTTTCAAAATCAATCAAGGTGAACCAGGTGCTGTATTCCGCAATGACATAATGTGTACCAATATAAAAATCCCGTACTTGGAGCAGAATTTCTCCCTTTTTAAACTCTTCAGCCTCTCACACGGTATCATAATAATTTCATAATATTGTTAATACTCTGGGTCTTTTTGTGTTCTCTTTCCTGGGAAAGAATTTGAATACAGAAAGTGGTGTGTTTGTTTCCTCAATCAATCTTTGTTGTGAGATTAAACAAAATGAAGTTAGATATTAAACTGTATCGTGGAAGTTCACCATCATGAGGTCTTAAGTACAGGTAGCAAGGCTTATTAAAGAACAGGTACAACTCCTTCCTAATCTTATCTGATAGTTAAACTTTCACACATTAGCACCATTTTTCATTCATCTTATCTTTTAACTTTCATTTTTAATTTTTACTTATTCGGGGCTGCTCTTTTACCATTTACCCTTCTTTATTTTGCCACAACCTTTCTTCTTCTCCTCTCCTTCTCTTCCTCCCTCTTATCTCCTCCTACTTTCTTCGTTCTTCTTCTCCTCCTCTTTCCTACTTCCCCTTCCCTTCCTCCACTCCTCTCTTCTTCCCCGCTTCTAACCTTCTCTCCTACTCCTCTTTCCTCTCCCTTTTCTTCTTCTCCTTTTCCCTTTCTTCTCTCTCCCCCTCTCCTCTCCTCTCTTCTCCCTTCCTTTCTCTCTACTCCTTCCCCTCTCTCTTGATTCCCTTTTCAGTTCAATCTAGAATGGTATTCGAGCAGCCCCGATTTTCTATTTATCTCTATTCTCATTTCAATTTCTTATTTGATTAATATTTATATCTATTTCATCATTTGTGTACATTTTTATAATAATTTCACTTTTTCCCTTTTACCCTCCCTCCCCTTTCTCCTTTTACCTAGGTATCATCTGGGTTTCTATTTTTCTGATTATTTTCTCCCATCTTTTCTCTATCTATTTTATCTTCATACCCTTAATCATATTTCCTTTCTAACCTGTTAAGGATATTGATGTTGTTTTACCAACCAGCAGAGTAACTGCACAAGGAAACGTTGAGAGCAATGAATAAGAAAACTGGTTTAGCAAAAGTGTACTTTATCGTAGGAAAAAGCAGTAGCGTAGTCATAAACAAATCCCAAGTCTTCACCAATAAATCAGTCCAATAAATCAGTCCAAACAACTCACTCTGGTTAACAAACCACGATGGTAGCAGATCCATCAACAGATAGCAACTCCTTCACAACAGCAGCTTCTTCACAACAGTTCATAGCAGTTCAGTCACAATAGCAGTAGCAGTTCATAGCAGCAGCAGCAGTTCCCCACAGACCAGGTTACAATACTTTGTTTAAATATACTCCTAACTAGTCATTATCCCATTACAGCATGACTCAGCAAGAAGGTAACATTTACAGCTTAAAGTTACAGTATATATATATTGCCTGGACAACTGGTTCTAACATTATATACATCATATAGAATCCTAACATAACCAATCATAAAATTTACCCCATGTCCTGAAATACATTGACTCCTTTTTATCTTTTATTCTCAATGTTAATCTATTCATTTCTGCACATTCTAAAATTTTCTTTATAATTTCTCCTTCCAACGGGATTTTATCTGAAACACAAGCAATTTTTACCGGTTTAGCGTTATTAAGTCTCATGACCAATTTTATAGATTTGATAACTTACCACCATCCTATCAGTTCTGTTCCCTAACCAAACAATTCTTGGCAGAGTTTCCACAACTTTTGGGCCTGGTGGATATTTTTGAAATGTTGAGAACATCTGGATTTTCTGGTAAAATACCTGCTGGGAGTTTGAATACTCACCACATAGGCATGTTGGCTGCAAAGCACTAATTGATCAAAGTGCTACCCACCCTCTACTCTTCTCACCATGCTTTTGCAAAATAGTCTCTCCTACCTCTGCTTATTGTTGCTTTTTGCTCAAAATGATTGGCACATTGAAAAAAAAAATGAACAGCCATTTTTGTTTTCATAGTGGGCCAATTTGGCACTCAGAGATATGACTTCAGGAAGCCAACTAAATAAAATTAATTGAATTACTGCATGCCACATGTACAATAATTTTCCCCATTTGTCTCACTAAAATATCAAGACAACTTTTGGTGGAGCACTCAAGCTACAATCAAGACTCCGAATAGCAATATGTGACCGGGGTCTCCTATCTGTTCTAGAGGTCTGCTCAGCAAACCTTGACTTGCTGAGGTTCATCAGGGGTGAAGCTTTGTAGTTCATCAAACCAAAGACCCGGTTAGAGCCCCAGTGAATGAACACAACGCATCTTGAAAATCACAACACTCCAAACTTCTTAAACATCCTAAGAGTTACGTTGTACTTTCCTATTTTCCCATTATAAAAACTGTCATTTTAGCAGCATGAAGTCTCTTTTCCTCTCCCAGGAGGGTTTTGAAAAACTGTATACTGTGAAAGGAAAGACTTGCTTAGGAGAGAGATGGCTTTTTGCCAGTAACAAAAACCTGACTAATTTTGTCTTTCTGAAAATCAGCAGGAAGTAAGGAGAGATGGGGTGAGAGCAATGGATTTGAAGAAGTAAAACAAGCCGTCAGTCTCTGCAGCAGTCTGTGACTGCCCAAGACTGTTACTAAAATCCTGTGCAATCATGAATCAACTATTGTCAATACCTCCTTTATACGACCCTATAATCCCTTAATTCGTGGTAGTGTCTGGGCAGCTGGATGGAGCTGAGTGTTTACTGGCCAACTGTTATCAACAATGCATCAAAATGCATAAAAATTACTTTTGAAAAGCATTTGCGCAATGCTATGCTTTTAGAAGAATCCTGAATATTTGCAAACATTTATTAATAGGTATATATACCATGAGATATTCAGCGTGCTGGATACCGTTACATCACAACTGGTATCCAAATAATTTAGTAGTTTATACTGTCAAAACATTTTATCTTGGCTCTCAAAAGCAAAAAGAGTTATTGATCTGTTTTTTTGAACTGCAGATTTTACAGGCTTCCTTCTCTTTTTTTGCAAGAGTTCTGGTGGCGCTTTGTGTAAATCCCATCTGCATTCATTTCTGTGAGATTGCTTATTAAAGGGGGGGGACAGAAAACTTATTTGTTATGACCCGATGGGTCACCTCTTTTGCTTGGATAAAGTCTTTAATTCCTATTTCCAAAATACGGCAAGAATTAAAAGCTTCACCTGAAGTTCCAGACCTGGGAAATTATTTCGTATCAGGCCTGTTGGTGGATTATTGGGCCTCTACTCTGCTGATAATTGACTTTCCATGGTCTTATCAGTAGACATCCTGCATGTGTTTCTTCTGATATATGTTCTTTGTCCTTAGCTCCTATGCTACTGTGAAACCATTCAAGTAGTATTTATTTATTTATTTGTTTGTTTATTTATTTATTTATTTAATCAAATTTATATGTCACCCTTCTCCCGTAGGACTCGGGGCGGCTCACAGAATAGAAACAACATAACAATAAAATAGTGCTAAAACAAGCCAATTTAAAATCCCCAGACAATTAAAACCTCTCGACAGATTTTTTTTTTTAATTTGATTTATATGCCGCCCTTCTCCAGAGACTCAGGGTGGCTTACAATGCGCTAAGCAATAGCCTTCTTCTGATCAGGGAATTTGCTGAAAAAGCCATGTCTTCAGGTCGGCATGGAAAGTGCGGAGGTCGGGGGCCATCCAGAGCCCAGTGGGTAACGCATTCCAGAGGGTTGGTGCGACCACAGAGAACGCCCTCATTCTGGGGGCCGCCAGCTGACATTGTCTGGGCGACGGCAGCCAGAGGAGGGCAGTCCTATGTGAGCGCACTGGGCAGTGGGAGTAGTAGTAGCTAAATGTCTGCGGAGATTCTCAATCATCCAGGTCATGGTTGTCCCCAATGTGCTTTTTCAAAAGGCAACTGGACTTTGTTTTTCCTTGAAGACATTTCGCTTCTCATCCAAGAAGCTTCTTCAGTTCTAAACAAGTTTCTTGGATGGGAAGCAAAACGTCTTTAAGGAAAAACAAAGTCCAGTTGACTGTTGAAAAAGCACCTTTGGGACATTCAAGTAGTACCATGTTTCCCCAAAAGTAAAGACCCTGTCTTATATTTTTTTAAACCCTGAAATAAGCCCTTGGCCTTATTGCTATGCGCTCAAAATCCCAATTGGATTATTATCAGGGGATGTCTTATTTTGGAGGAAACAGGGTACCCTATTTTCTGGTGTATAAGACTACTTTTTAACACAGGAAAATCCTCTCAAAAGTCGGGGGTCGTCTTATACGCCGGATATAAGCCTACCGACGCTCCGACTTCCCCAGCTGACCCCCAGTGATGGCGAGCCACAGCTGTCTGGGGAAGTCGGAGTGTCGGTAATATCCACCTGGATGCCTGGGACGGTGGGGGAAGCTCCGCGCAGCAACCAGCTGGGTCCAGCATTCAGCGGCATGCAGCCTTGACAAGATCGGCACAGCTTCCTGAATCTGAGTTGCCGGCGCTGACCGATGACGCTACGGGAGCGCCGACAACATTGAGGGGTAGTCTTATACGGCAAGTATAGCCCAAACCCTATATTTTAATAGGAAAAGTAGGGGGTCGTCTTATACGCCCAGTCGTCTTATACGCCGGAAAATACGGTAGTTATAACCAGCGGTGGGTTTCCAATATTCTTACCACCGGTTCGCCACATGCGTGCACGCTCACTTCACGCGCATCTTCTGTACATGTACCCAGCCTTCCATGCATGCGCCCAGCCTCAAAATCATGTCTAAATAGGACAGCATAGAGGCGGGGCGGGTGGGCAGACACACCCATGATCTACGCTACCAGTTCGCCTGAACCAGTACGAACTGGCTGAATACCACTTCTGGTTATAACCGATTGGAGGGGCATGGAGAGAAGAAGGAGGTTTCCTTTTACCACTTGCTGTAATCTCAAGAACTATCAGCCTGCTGCCTCGGCAGTTATAAATATTGAATGGGTATTAAATGAAAAGATGCATTGAACCTCTGACGGTATGTGGTTTGCCTTTATTTGCCTTGAGTCTGGGAACCGCTTCTAGCGTGCTATTTTTGAAAGAGGAAACAAATGTGCTGGTGGAGAAATTGTTTTGTCAGATTAAATTAGGATCATAGCCTTGGAAAGAGTTCTTTTAGGTTGTTGAACCAAACCTCCGCTGAAACAGAAATTCTTATTAAAGGGTCCAAAATAAATGGCTCTCTAGCCTCCGTTTGAATGCACCCAATGAAGGGAACCCTGGGAATTCGGTTCCACTTTCAAATCAATTTGAACTCCTATCCTTAGGAGTTCATCCAGAACGCGACTCCTTGTAATGTCAACCTATTAATCTGTGTCTTGCTTGCTAGTACAGCAGAGATGAGCTTTCGCTGTTCAGTAAAACACCACTTCAGTAGCTGAAAAATTCTGTTGTAACCTCACTTAGGTGTCTTGGTGCAAGGCTTAAGATAATCACTATTTTGTCTCCTCAAGAAACTTAGTGTTTGCCCTTGATTAGGCTTAATGGCCATTCTTTGCACCGTTCTACGTCTAGAAACCTAGAGTGCAGTGACAGGAAATGGACAGATTGCTACAGGAAAAAATAGAAAGGTTCATAACTTTGGCCCTAAATTATGTGGTGGAATAAGAGAGAATTTAAAGTGAAAATATCTTTACAAGAGGTTTTTCCATACTCACATGCACACACTGTTTTTCTCACACAAACACACATATAATTGGGGATGGGGTGTGTAGTCTTCCCTGTCTTCAATTATTGCACAACCAAACCATATCATCTTACATCAGTGGTGAAATCCAATTTTTTTTACTACTGGTTCTGTGGGCGTGGCTTGGTGGGCATGGTGTGGCTTGGTGGGCGTGGCAGGGGAAGGATACTGCAAAATCTCCATTCCCACCCCACTCCAGGGGAAGGATACTGCAAAATCCCCATTCCCTCCCCACTCCTGGGGGAAGGATATTGCAAAATCTCCATTCCCACCCCACTCTGGGGCCAGCCAGAGGTGGTATTTGGCGGTTCTGCGAACTACTCTTGAATTTCATTAACTCTTATCTAGCGTCAATTTAGTTCTGAGCGTAACATGACAAGATGCTTATGTATAGGCATGAGCAATAAATCATCTTAATTGGAACTTAATGTATGGTTGTGACTCTTCTCACCAGACAAGAAGTCCACATGAAAGAGTATTCCTCCATTTAAAACAAGGACCTCTCTCCCTCTGTGCACACTGTTGTGGCCCACCAGCTGCCAGCAGAGCTGGCCGCAGACTCAGACGATGAGGAGGTTGGGGAGGAACTTGGGCCAGTTCTGGAGTCTGGGGAAGGCTCTGATAGATGCTCTGCGTCGGATGCAGAGATAGAGCCAAGGCCATCCAACATTTCCTAGCCACCGGAGAGGCAGCTGCCTTTGGAGGCTGATATGAGTGAGGAGGAGGAACAGTTGGGGCCTGTTCCAGATGCACGTATGCACAGAGCAGTTAGGAGAGGTGAACGATAGAGGACAAGGAGTCGACTCGGGAAGCAAAGTACATGGAGGCAACAGTTTGTATTTCTGAAGATTGTGCTCATTGTGTTTCGTGCCACAAAGACTGCTTGCCAGAACTTAATTTGCAGCTTTTCGGCTGGGGGCTCACGGCCTTGCAACAATTATCGCAAGGAGCTGATAAGGTCTGTTACTGCAGTTAACTCCTTGAAGGACTATTGCCTGGACTTTTCGGTGGGTGAATGCAATTAATTTACAAGAGGTAAATAAAGAGGGTTTTTTCGTGACAAGGAATCTGTTTCTTGCTTCTGCTAAGGCTGGGCCAGAACAGCACACAGTGCATCATGAGGAATTATGGATGACAATTTATAAACACTAAAGCTAAAAGAAGTGTTCAATATCAGAGCAAAAATAGGATGGTTGGATAGGTTATTAAACAATAAAGTAAGCTCCTTTCTGATTCCATTCCCCACCAACCCAATATTTGCAAATAGACATGCAGAGGTCACTAGAATAATGAAGAGAGATGGCTGTTTCCCCCGATACCCTTAATTTCTAGTCACTTAAAGATGATGGGAAGCAGAAGTCTACAGTATTTATACAAACTGTCAGTGGCTCTTGAAAAAACCTGCATATTTTTGCTTGATTTAGCGTGCCATGTATAACAATGCCAACAATGTAAGTGAGACACCTAAATTCTTTCATTAAGCAGTAATTCAGTATCATGGATATTAAGTATAAGACTACCATAAATGGAAATGGTTTCCCCAGTAAAGCATTCTGGCCCATTTGGGTGTATATACGTGGACTTGAGCAACATAATCTTTCATTATGGCATTGGCATTAGCTTTGTGAGCAGACTAAACTTCTCAAGGACTTTTTCCATACTGAAGACAAAAACTGATGCTTTGAGGGAACAATGATGGATATGATCAGCGTATTTAAAAAGTTGTGTGAAAGTGCAAGCGTGTGACCCAAGAAATCACTACTATAAGAAGCTCTGTGTAATTATTTATGCCATTGAGTCACAATGCACATAGTACTCAAGACCTATAGGCTATGGTGATAGTAGTAATTGTTGTAATACTAGTAGTAGTAACTGTAATAGTTATCATAGCGGCATCAGGAGCAATAATAAAAATGACCTTAGTGACAAATGTTTTGGATTTATTGCTGTGGAAAAATAATTTGGTCTGGTAACATACAATAGTTGTTAGAGTGGACAGGGTTAAACTGTTCCTGTATCAGCCATGCTTGCTATGGAAATATATTTGGCTTATTGACACCTGACAAAATGGTGTGTGTGGATTTTTCCTGTCACAGAAAACAAGAAATTAAAATCAGGAAAGGGAGAGGAGGGTTCAGAAAGCCATTTTGATATGCTACCTGATGGCTCCACAGGAGCTATTCGTAAATCAAAATAGAGGTAATCCTCAACTTACAACAATTCGTTTAGTGACCGTTCAAAGTTATAACATCACTGAAAAAAGTGCCTTATGACCACTTTTCACACTTACGACCGTTGCAGCATCCACATCATGGTCACATGATTTGCATTTGGATGCTTGAAAACTGGTTCATATTTATGACGGTTGCAGTGTCCCAAAGTCATGTGATCATCTTTTGCAAACTTCTGGCAAGCAAAGTTCATAGGGAAGCCAGATTCATTTAACAACCAGGTTACTAATTTAACAACTGCAGTGATTCACTTAACAAATGTGGCAAGAAAAGTTGTAAAATGGGGCAGAACTCACTTAACAAATTTCTCACTTAGCAACTTAAACTCTGGGCTCATAAGAGCAACTTAAACTCTGTGGTCATAAGTTAAGGACTACCTGTAGCTTCTTTTTCCTACAGAGGATCTGAAAATGTGGTGTTCAGGACTCTTGTTAATTTTTGGAGCTACTCTGGTTGATTTTTAAGAGAGCACTTCATTCATTCTGTCCCTGCAGTGACTTTACTTAAACTTTTCATTGTCTTGTATTGAAGGTTGAGAGAAGATGCTGTCTTTGCCTTTTACAAGTGGGCTGCAATACTCTTCTCTCTCTTTTTCTATAAGCTTGTTACTCCTTTTCTATCAGACGTTGCTGCATTCATTTGTGAAATAATTTGTGAAGTCCTTTCGGGTCTCATGAATTGTTCCCAAATCTTATTAATTATTGCTGTATAAGTACAACGTACGTGGTCTCAACTTACGATCACTATTGGGGCTGAAATCTTGATCCTTGAGCAAAGTGGTCATTAAGAAAGATGCCTATGTGACTGCTTCTCCAATGACCCTGATCCTGGTACTCTCAGTTGTAGTCATTTAGCAATCTTGTGGGTCATTAAGTGGAGAGAGTTCCAGATAAGTAGTGCAGGGTGCCTCAGGAGGGTGGGGAAAACCCTAGGAAGCATCATTCATTCAGCAGCTGAAAATACTGAAATATGAACAGGATTTTCAGCCGTTGACTGGAGAGACACTCATGAGTGGCCATCACCGGGCAGTGGTGAAATCTGAACCTGTTTGCCACCAGTTTGCTGGCTGCACATGCACGCTGCACACCAAATGTGCGGTGCATGCACAGCATGCGCCAAAAGCATGCTGCATGTGCATGCACACCAAACACACACTTTGCATGGAAAAAGAAGACTTCACTAGGTAAATAGAACAGCGAGGGGGGAACAGCTGTGTTGCACAATTTAGCTTTGCTAGAAAGTAGGATTTCCTGCTTTGTAGCAAACTGATTGTCAGAAATACCAGTTCAGATGAACCGGTAGCTTTTTTAAACTACCGCTTCAAATGAAGCGGTAGCTTTTTTTTACTACCAGTTCGCCCGAACCGGTAGTTTTTATCACTACCGGTTCTCCCGAACCGGGGCGAACCGGTAGCATTTCATTCCTGTTACCAGGCCTCCTTCATCCATCTGAGGCACTACGCACTTCTTACCATACCGTGTCTCCACTCTCTGCTTGGATTTTGGCTGCCTGTTGAAGGAATTCAAGTGCCTTCCATGTACAAAAAGGAACTCCTTTGGCAGGGTACAGGAATGGACGTAAAGTCTTCAGGTTTTCAGCTCCGTTTCTGCAGCCTGCCAAAGGAATTCAGCTGCCTTCGGCAGGCAGCTCTTTCAGGCAGTCCCCAGTGGTGAAAGGGCAGACAGGCAGCAGGAGTTTTCAACATACCCTGCCAGCTTTCCCATTGACTTCTTGTAAATCAAGGACTGCCTATAATTTTGCTGTTGTGAAAAGGTTCTTGAGGGTGGGTGGATGGATTTATTCATTTATTTAGACAGGCCTCAGATGCTAACAGAAGTTGGCTTTATTTACATGCTCTGTGGGTGAACTTCTGCAGGCTGGGCTGTTGTTTTGGGGTTTTTTTTGTTTCCCATTGTCACCATGAGCCATCCCCCTTGAGAAAGCAAACAAGGCAGCGAGAATTTCTTAAAGTTATCCAACTTCTACAGTAGGTCTCTGTACGTCGGCTTCAGGGCTCATGTGTCTTAGCAGTGCAGGTGCCAAAATATTTCCTCAGGAGGCCTGTTAATAGGCCCGAGATTACATAAATTCAATACTCCGGGTTCCCTCTTCTTTCCAAAATAGACTACAAATTAACACTGTGGCTGGAGCAGTGCCTAAAAGCTTGGAAATGTTTTTATAATGCAGCTTTAATCATAAGTCATGGGTCCTTTAAGATGTCAACTGGCCACAAACAAACGGAAAAAACGAGTGATTCAGTATCAGTTACGCTGATACAGACTGCAGTTGCCCTTTTAGTCATAACTATAGTTCTGCATTCAGTCTACAGGTACTCCTGGACTTACGACCACAATTGAGCCCAAAATATCTGTTGCTAAGTGAGACAATGGTTAAATGAGTTTTGTCCCATTTTACGACCTTTCTTGCCACAGTTGTTTCCTATTGAAGATAGATTTAATATTGAATGGAATAGAACAGTGATGGCTAATCTTTTTGTTGTCTTGTGCGAAAAGTGTGCGCGCGTGTGCAAGAACATGTGTGCGTGCCTGCACTCATAATGTAATGCCCGCACGACACCACCCCGTGTGACACCCGCCCTCCCATGCATGTACGCGCAAACCCACCCCCGCCCCGTTTTGGGCCTAGTAGGCCTCCCTGCAGCCATGGCCCGTTTTTGGTCCCAGGAGGCTGTAGGGAGGCCTGTAGGTCCAAAACGCTGGGGGCGGGGGCACCGCACCCCCCCCACATGCTCCCCCTGCACACGCGACCCCCCCCAGGCATGTGCACACATCTCCCACAGGCGCCCTGCGCATGCGTGGCAAAGACCCGAAAATCAGCTGGCTGGCAGGAGGCACGCATGCTCGTGTGCCCGCAGAGAGGGCTCCGCATGCCACCTGTGGCATGGCGTGCCATAGGTTCACCATCACGGGAATAGAATAACAGATTTGGAAGGGACCTTGGAGGTCTTCTAGTCCAACCCCCTGCTTAGGCAGGAAACCCTATAGCATTTCAGATAAATGGCTACCCAATCTCTTCTTAAAAACTTCCAGTGTTGGAGCATTTATATTGATTAGTCCAGATGACAGCACAGAAAGATAAAAAGACTTTCTGCCTCCAGCCCCCATTGACAAGATTACTGAATATCATTATGGCTAGACATGAAGGTTTAGAACTTAGTTTCTCTTCTCTTTGTGCTCAAGCTAACCCTGTTAATACCAGCCTGCATGAGACTGAAAAGAGGCTGTATTGGTTGGAAGACGGTGAGAAGTCTCTCAATAGATTCTCAGCACAATTAACTACAGGTAGTCCTCGACTTATGACCACAGTCGAGCCCAAAATTTCTGTGGCTAAGTGAGACATTTGCTACGTGAGTTTTGCCCCCTTTTATGACCTTTCTTGACACAGTTGTTAAGTGAATCACTGCAGTTGTTAAAGTTAGTAACTTGGTTAACATTAAATGAATCTGACTCCCCATTGACTTTGCTTGTCAGAAGGTCACAGAAGGCTAATGTTGACCCCAAGACACTGCAACCATCATAAATATGAGTCAGTTGCCAAGCGCTGAATTTTGATGACATGACCACGGAGATGCCACAGTGATCATAAGTGAAAAACCATCACAAGTCACTTTTTTCAGTGCTCTTGTAATTTCAAAAGGTCACTAAAGAAACTGTTGTGAGTTCAAGGATTACCTGTATGACCATATAGAAACCTGATTTCCTAGGTCAAATATGGTTTTCCTGCTCATTTCAGATTCCTTTGCAAGAGCTCATTAAATTCTTTAATAAGATCTATCTTTTGCTTGCAATCTGCTTTTGGGATAAAAAAAAAGGAAGAAAGAAGAGGATGTCAGATTGGAATGGGAACCGCATTTGTATTGATGCTCCCAAAAATGTATTCTTGATACTATTTTTTTTATTTTTCATTAGTATTTTCCCACAAATGCAGAGTTCACTTTTTTCAGATCAACCAAACGGTAGTACCGTGTTTCCCCGAAAATAAGACCCTGTCTTATATTTTTTTGAACCCCAAAATAAGCGCTTGGCCTTATTTTCAAGGAAGTCTTATTATTTTGGGGCACTTGGAGCAAAACGGGGCTCCTCTTGCTGTCTTACCTGATTTCCAGCTCTGTCTCCCTAACCCTAACCAGAGGAAATGGAGGGGACCAGCTGCTCATGCGTTTAAATATTTTCGCGGAGGGCTTATTTTCGGGGGAGGGCTTATTTTCAGGAGGGGGCTTATTATCCAGGGTGGTCTTATTTCAGGGAAACATGGTAATATAAAAGCACATCTGTGCCTTTTCTAGATTATATTTAAAATGCCTACCTGGAAGGGTCATTTCAAGAAGAGTTCAGCTTGGGACAGCCATTTTACTGAAATACATTTTTGGAAGCTGACATCTTGCTGCTCAAACTGAGGTCGGGGCAAATCTCTCAGTTTGCTGACCATGTCTGCCAAGTGAATAAATCACTTTATACATGTAACTGTAGAGGCCAAGGTGTGTCTAAAGCAGTGTTATTCAACCTTGGCAACTTTAAGAAGTGTGGACTTCAGCTCCCAGAATTCCCCAACCAGCTCATGCTGCCTGGAGAATTCTGAGAGTTAAAAGTCCACACATCTTAAAGTTTCCAAGGTTGAATAACACAAAAGTGTGGTGTGTTTTCAATGAGGGACTGAAATGCGGTACATGAGAGGGGCGGTCAGAATTTTGAAATTGGGTGGTTAGTACCTTTTCAGGGGTCCATTAGAATTGGATGGTAATTAAGCAACCAGTCATATAAATTATATCTGTACAGTCTGGGTGTAATGGGACCAAGAAGCAACTCCTTAAACAGAAACATCATATCAAGCTGACATGAAATAAAGTTGAGCTGCTTTAATAAGATGGTTTCCCTACCTAATGTCGTGTAACAATTATATAACGTAAGCTTTTGGTTGTGACCTTGTGTTCCAAACTGGAAATAAATGTTTTCAGCCAGGCTACCCAGTTTCTGTATATTTATGAATTGCAGGAAAGGGCAGTTAAAATGGTGGTGGTGGTGATGAAGAAGAAGAATTGGAGGAAAGGGTGTTCTAGTATTTATTCTTACATAATAATAGGGGTTGTTTTTCAAGTAAGTAAGCACAAATAAAACGTTTGTTTATTATTCAACTTCTATGCTGCCTGTTTCGCTGAGGCGGCTTACAATTAAAAAACCATATAAAACATTAAAACAATTTAAATACATTTAAAATTCAGTTATATTTCTGTATGATATTCAGATGTCAACCAGATTTACAGTATTGCCAGGAAGAATACAATAAATGTAGTTGAGTCACCATTAGGCAGCTATTAACTCCACTTGCATAATGTACATAATAACACCTCTAATGTGTGTTGATATTTCGGTAATAGCAGTCTAGCACTCTTTCTATCAGATAAATCATCATCTCATCCTTTATTTGGGGAGTTTAACACAAGGTAGAAGAGAATGGAAAAGCGAACACACACAAAAATGCGTAATACACTTTTCTCTGAAGCTATTTATTTAATCACATTTCCAGCTTGTTGATTTTTTTTGTTTTGTTTTGTTTTGTTTTAACACTTCAATGCAATGCAAGACTTTTGTTAGATGTTCCCTGCTGCGGCTGTATGCTTTTATGCTTACCTTATAACAGAAGGTGTGTGTTTTTGGGGGTGGGGGAATTGCTGAGTCATTCTTTGCTGGGATTTAAAAAAATAAAAATCCACTCTACCTGTGCTCAAAAATGAGCTGGGAAAATTCCTCTGTCCCTTAACAGCGGTGCATTTTCTTTGATTTGCTTTTTCTAGATCGTAAAGTCCAAACCAGAAAGACCATCTCTGACGCCTTTAATGCTGCAGCCGAGACTGTCAGATGGAATTCCTCGGGTTAGCATCCATTTAACGGATAGTTTGCGTCCCAAGGAGATGGAGTTAGCGGATGAAATCTCCTTCCTAAGCAGTGCTGCGTTCTTCACCAGGTTAGTGTCTCTTCTTTCTGCATCAGAGGCAAGCTTAGTATCCAGATCACCTTCGTGGGAGCGTTATTGTGTTTGTGGGTACACAAAGCCGCAGCTTAAGAGCACTGCAGCAGAATGCCAAGTGCTGTAAGAAATCTTAAATGCTGAGCAGCCAGCCATGGCTACCTTCAATTAGACACTCGTTTTGTTTATTATTAATAGCAAAGCACTGCTTTTGCTTACGTGCATGCCAACAACTCTGCAGTGCTAACAGAACTATTAGAAATCATTCCAGCAGATGTCTGTGATTTTTTTGCGTTGTGCTTCAAGTTAATGATCTTCAGGAAAAATTAGAGCAGTTGATAACGCACCGCAACCATGCCTGTGACAAATTAGATTTAGTGAAATAGATAATAATTCTTTTCGGCATTAGCATTAGCAAGACTCGAGTAAATTAAAGGAATGCTTCCGTTTGTTAGATGTGTTTTTAATGAAACAAGATGATACTGGAATGTGCTCTTATCTTGGCTCTGTTTCAATACTTGTAATGTGAGATTGGGGAGGGGGGGAGAGAAAAAAACCCATAACCTTAACAATTCCTTCCTCTGACCTGCTTTAGCGGCAGGAAAATAAGCAGATAAGTCTTACAGTCTGCCAGAGAGGCAAAAATGTAGAGCTTTTTCCACTTGAAGCCTGTAATTTTTTTAAAAATCCTGGTCGATGTGCCAAAAGGAGGTAAATGAAGATGCCGGCAAAAAGGCAAGCTAGACTAAATTAGAATGTCATTGAAACCAAAGATCCTGAATGAACCTGAAAAGATTTGTATTATAGCCAAGTAGAATGAAAAGGGGGCACTTTGCAGAGTACGGTAGCCCTGATTCCAGGTGCTAGAGATGTTTTGAGGTAGTGCCGTGTCATAGAAGACACACTGTCTGCTCAGAAGTGCTGAAGCAGCTGATGAAAAGTGCTGAAGTCGGAATCTGGCTGTGGGGGAAAATGTGCTATCTGGGTTCACTGAAGTGGCTAGTGTAGAGTTGTGTGTTGGTTCCATGCAGCACTTAGGGCTACCTTGAAGGATTACCTGGATAAACCTGACCAAAGCAAGACGCCCGTCTCAATTTCACACAAGTCTAAACCTAAGTCATGGTATCATCAACCATGGTGTACCAATACTTCCCGTGTGAAGTGTATGCCAGAAAAGGTAAAAAATAGATAACCTTTGACTTGCGACCGCATTTGGGCCCAAAATTTCTCCTGCTAAGCAAGACATTTGTTCAGTCATTTTTGCCCCATTTTACAACCTTTCTTGCCACAGTTAGTAAGTGGATCACTGCAGCTGTTAAGTTATTAAAACGGTTGTTAAGTGAATCTGGTGGCCACATTGATTTTACTTGTCCGAAGATTGCAAAAGGTGATCACATGATCCCAGGATACTGCAATAGTCAGTTGCCAAGGTCTGAATTTTGATCACGTGACCGTGGGGATGCTGTAAAGGTTGTATCTGTGGAAAAATGATCCTAAATTACTTTTTCAGTGCTGTTGTAACTTTGGACAATCACTTGATTAACTATTGTAGGTTGAGGACTACCTGTATTTCTGTAGACATGAGTTACTTATCACAAGGACCAACAGCAAATTCAAATCCCCTTAAAACAGAAAAGTAGTATTTTCAACAGAAATCAAATCTATTGAATTAAAGCACATTAGAACAAATTTTATGCTTCCCAGTATTGCTTTTGCTTCTTTATTTATATGAAATATATTTTTGGAAAAGATACTGCACTGCCTTTGTTTTAGGAATAAATCTTAAATAAAACACAAAATATCTTGGCTTCCTCCCTACAAAGTAATGTTCTTTGTTTCTAGGAACATGTAATTTTTGTCTCCATGGTAGTCAAGACAAATTTTCCTATTGCTATTGTTGTTAAGATTTGCTAGGAATAGAACTGATGAAAGAAGAAACTGCTTTCTCAGCTTTTTTGGTATCTGTAAATCTAGAAAGAAAGTAGAATATTTGTAGCTCAGGGTTGAAATGAGGGCTCCTTGGTGCTCTCTGAGCTTGCTTGTTTTCTTGCAGATGTTGCATTACCCTAACTAGTAACATCATCAGTACTAGACTAGCACTGATGATGTTATCTAGTTAGGGTAATGCAACATCTGCAAGAAAACAAGCAAGCTCAGAGAGCACCAAGGACCCCTCGGAAAATCTGTAGTTTGGAAACCAGAAGTTAGATCCCACATATAAGCAAATTATCCGGGATGACCATTTGTCTTTGCCATTCTATTTTTATGAAGTTGAAGTTGAAGTTGAAGTTTATTTAATTTGTATACCGCCTTCCTCCCGAAGGACTCGGGGCGGTGAACAGCCATAAATAAAACATATAAATACAACGTTTAAAACCCACTAAAATCCAATTAAATAAGTTTGGCCATAGAAATATTAAAACCCCAATAATTTAAAACAAATTAAAATTTATAGTATTATTTAGGAAAGGGGAATCAGGCCAGTCCTGCCTGACAAAATAAAAAGGTCTTAAGAGCGCGGCGAAAGGTGCGTAGGTCCGGGATCCTCCGAATCTCCGGGGGGAGCTCATTCCAGATAGTAGGTGCCCCCACAGAGAAGGCTCTCCCCCTGGGGGCCGCCAGTAGACATTGTTTGGCCGATGGCACCCGGAGGAGGCCCTCTCTATGAGAGTGTACCGGCCGGTGAGAGGCCACTGGTGGCAGTAGGCGGTCTCTTAAATAACCAGGTCCTAAGCCATGATGTAAGGGTACCATAATTGCCTACAAAACTAAAGCGCCGTAAGTTGGGTAGTCTACATGATGACTCCATTTTCCTCTTAATGTGACTTTTCCCAATTCAGTCCCTTTCAGTTTGTTATGACTGCTGTGCCTATCTTCCCAGCCAACACAGCTAAGATCAGATTTAACGTGACATGTAACTTACTTAGCATTTATTCCACTGTAGTGAATAACCTTGGAGAACGCTAAGTCTTATGATGGTAGATGATTAGGGGACTAGAGACTAAAACAGTGATGGCGAACCTTTTAGACACCGAGTGCCCAAAATGCGCATGTGCACATGCCCAAACTGAAAGGTGTGCACACGCGAATGCATGCATGCGTAGACATGCATGCATGCGCAGATGTGTGCATGTGCAAACATAAGATCTTTTTCTTTCGTGAGCTTCTGTTGCGTCATTTGCAGGGAAACAGAACCTCACAAAAGAAACGCCACGGAGATCTGAGCTGGGGTGATGGCATGCGTGCCAGCAGAGAGGACTCTGCGTGTCACTTCTGGCACATGTGCCATAGGTTCACCATCATGAGACTGAAACATACAATGAATGGTTACAGGAACTGGGCATGGCTAGTCTAGTGAAGAGAAGGACCAGGGGAGACATGATAGCAGTGTTCCAATATTTGAGGGGCTGACCCAGACAGGAAGGGGGTCAAGCTATTTTCCAAGGCATCCGAAGGCCAGAGAAGGAATAATGGATGGAAACTGATCAAGGAGAGATTCAACCTAGAAATAAGGAGAAATTTTCTGACAGTGAGAACAATCAACCCATGGAACAGAAGTTGCCTTCGGAAGTTGTTGGAACTTCATCACTGGAGGCTTTCAAGAAGAGATTGGACTGCCATTTGTCAGAAATGGTGTAAGGTCTCCTGCTTGGATGGGGGGTTGGACTAGATGACCTACAAGGTCCCTTCCAACTCTGTTAATCTGTTTGTTCTCCTAAAGCGTGGGTATCTGTATCACGTAGCATCTCGTTGTAGTTGCTGCTGCCACTGCAAATCATAGATGTGTATGCACTATTGTGATCTGTTTTATAATTGTACAAATAGTGGTGGTAAATGCCAATAGTACACAATGCCAATCATACACACACACACACACACACACAGTATATAATTTGTTCAAGTATAAGGTCATTCACTCAAGAATTAGTGTTTTGCCCCAATCACTTATTAATTGGTGGTTTTGCAAGCTAGCTTTCTCTCTTTTCTGGATGTGAGTGCTGCAGAGCTGCCAGGAGCCCTAGCCAGCCTAGCCACTGGCAATTTTTAAAATTGTACTCTAAAACACCATATTTTCTGCTGACCCTGCAGAAATCATTTCCAGACTTCCAAAAGTCAAAGTGACTTTCCCCTTTTTCTTTTATAACCCTAGCCTAGAAGTTTGCATTGTTATACAAGGCAGGTAATCCTCGACTTACGACCACAGTTGAGCCCAAAATTTCGGTTGTTAAGTGAGTCTTGCCCCATTTTACAACTTTTCTTGCCCCAGTTGTTAAGCGAATCCCTGCAGTTGATAGGTTAGTAACACGGTTGTTAAGTGAATCTGGCTTCCCCGTGGATTTTGTTTATTCAAAGGTTGCAGCAGGTGATCACATGACCTCAGGACACAGCAACAGTCATAAGTATGAACCAGTTGCCAAGCATCTGAATTTTGATCACATGATCATGGGGATGCTACAAAGGTCGTAAGTGTGAAAAATGATCCTAAGTCACCTTTTTCAGTCCTGCTGTAACTTTGAACGGTCACTAAATGAACTGTTGTAAGTCAAGGACTCCCTGCACTTAATAGACCTCTGACATCTCGTAGCCATTGCTACAAAACCTTTCATCTTTTTGACTTAAATATAAAATGATGGCTCTCATACCTACTTCACTCTCATTGCATTCTGGTCTTACTTACAAAATATATAGTAAATTCGTAACCTAAATACTTTTATTATGTAATTATAACATATTGCATAATACGCAATAAACATTTTTTATGTAACTTGTTCCTTAAGTAGCAATGTCTCTAAATGTCAGGTTGATCTGCAGTAAGACATCTATCATTTATGATGATCAGGTAACCTACTGCGCAGAAAGTCCGTGGATGGTTAGAATATTGCTATGCCAATTTTGTCTATTTAAGTATGCAGTGATGGAATTCAGCTTCGGAAGCTGTTAGACAAAATCTTTTGGCCCATTTATTTCCAGGAAGCTGGCATTGGACATTGAAGCTGCTTTGGTCCTTGTGATAGATCTGTTGAGAAAGAGACAAAGAAATTTGTTGAGTCTCTCTAATCTCTTAGCAGCTTTCAATATCATTTACTGTAATATCTTTCTGGGCTGGCTTTAGGGGTTAAGTTTGGGTTTCAAAGTAATATAGCTGTTTATAAGGTAACCCTAATGGAAATCTATCAGATCCCGTGACATTTAAGCCGAAGGATCCTGAAAGGATGTATCTTACACTTTTTGCTCCATACATTAAAACAGGACCGGTCAAATAAAATATAATAAATTGAACTCTTAAGAACAGCCTACATTGATTTTAGATTAATTGATTGATAGCTGGCTTTTTAAAAACTGTTCTCATTGTTATAATTTCCTTAACAAGGTTTTCTTAGCCATCCTTTCTAGAGACAGGATTAGATCAGAAGTTAAAACACAGGTGGTCCTCAATTTACAACCACAACTGAGTCCAAAATTTCAGTCGTTAGGTGAAACATTTGTTAAGTGAATTTTGGCCCATTTCACGACTTTTCTTGCCACCGTTGTTAAGTGAATCATTACAGTTGTTAAGTCGGTAACACGGCTGTTAAGTGAATCTGGCTTTCCCATTGATTTTGCTTGTTAGAAGGTCGTAAAAAAGAGATCACATGATCCGAAGACACTGTAACTGTCATAAATATGAGTTGGGTGCCAAGTGTCTGAATTTTGACCACGTGACCACGGGGATGCTGCCACAGTAGTGTGAAAAAACGGTCACTTTTTTTCAGTGCCGTTGTAATTTCAAACGGTCACTAAATGAACGGTTGTAAGTCGAGGACTGGTTTTCTTAGCAAATTAGTAGTTCAGCATTTGTGATATTGGATGTTTTCGTTTTTTTAATTCTGTACAGTGCATGGTTTCAGTAGTGACAAGAGTTGGGTTCAATTTCACTCCATCCTTATTTGTTTGTGTGTTTAAAGATACTTTTGATCAAATCTCATTATTCTCAGTGCTCTGTTTTTCAGGATGTCCTGAATGTTGTTCATACATTTAACATTAACCATTTCATAATAATAATAAAAAAAATACAAAGGCATAGTGCCTGCTTTCTTTACAGTACTTCTAAAAGAAAAAAAAACATAAATTGGATCCAAATAATTGCCAAATCAGTGTACTCCATTATAGATGGATAATAGCTTGCTAAGTTAAGAAAGACTTCTGCTAAAAAAATCACTGTCCTTTTAAATGTTTAGTTCTGATCAGTAATGACTATCCCCATTGATATCAAATAGAATTAAATCAGGGTCCAGCACTTTCTGTGCACGAATTAGCCTTCAATGCATAATTCGTTGTGACCTCAAAATTGTTATCTCCTGCCCTGCTCTGTCTAGAGTTGGCTAGTACAGAGTTCATCGTTTAAGGCTGATAAAATAAGCAGGTTCTTATGTACTCTCAGTGTATTTTGCCAGAGTTCTTAATATGCTGATTTGTGATTACTTGGCTGTACATACACCTATGGCATCTGCCAAGGAAAGCATGTTGTGTCACCTTTAGGGTATGCCTGAACATTTCCCAAGTAAGACTTTGTGCCCACATTCCATTTCCTAGTACAAGAGTGTCAAACTCGATTTCATTTGAGGGCCGCATCAGGGTTGTGTTTGATCTCAAGCAGGGGGGACATCGCCAAGGTGAGCATGGCCGGCATGATGTCACTCATGTCGGGCCTGTGGTGACCCAGATGCTCTGCCAGCGAAAATGGGCTCCAGAGCTCTGTTTTCGGCTGGGACGATCTCCTGCAACCCTCTGCCAGTAAAAACAAAGCACAGGAGGGCCACACATGGCCCTCACGAGCTCCATTTTTGCTGGCAGAGGCACCATGGGCCGGTCCTTTGCTGTTTCCAGGGTAGCCCCGCAGGCCAGATCTAAGCACCCCATGGGCCACATCCAGCCCTCGGTCCTTAAGTTTGACACCCCTGTCCTAATATGACGTATATTGCTTCATATTCTACGAGGAAAGAATTTAGTCACATGTTTCTATAAGACTGCTATAAGCAGAGTGGAGATGTGTGTGTGTGTGTGTGTGTGTGTGTGTGTGTGTGTGTGTGTGTATTGTTGTGCCTTATTCATAAACATTTGGCAGGACTTACCTATCTCAGACTTGTTTATAGGGACTGAAAAGAGTATGACTCAGAATCAGAGGGGATGGTATACAGGTAGACCTTAACTTATGACTACAATTCAGCCCAAAATATCTGTTACTAAGCCAAACAATTGTTAAGTGAATTTTGCCCCATTTTACGACCTTTCTTGCCACCTTTGTTAAGTGAATCATTGCAGTTGTTAAGTTAATAACATGGTTGTTAAGTGAATCTGACTTTCCCATTGACTTTGCTTGTCAGAAGGCCGCAAAAGGGGATCACATGACCCTGGGACAATGTAACTGTCATAAATATGAGTCAGTTCCAAAGCATCTTGATTTTGATCAGCTAACCTTGGTTATGTTGCAACATTCGTAATCGTGAAAAAGTCATGTCACTTTTTCCAGTACCGTTGTAACTTCGAATGGTCACTAAATAAACAGCTCTAAGTCAAGGATTACCTGAGAAATAGTTACAGATATTTACTAATCAAATTTATACAGCCACCCAGCTTACCAAAGGTGACTCAAGGCAGTGCACAACAGTAGATATAAACCACCAATTATATTTTATTCCAAATGCTAAGCAATATTAGTACATGATTCTAATTTTTTTTTCTCCCATAATCCTGACTTTTCAAGTTGGTACATAAAAATTGAACTTTTTTAAAGGTGGTGATGCTCAAATTTTGTGTTGCTAGAAAACTCTGCCTCAAAGAGGAAGGAAAATAACACCAAACGTTTAAGTCTTTTTTCTTCATTTAAAAAAAAAGTTGGACTGGAACCAATCCCTCAAATATGTATCACAGGAGCCTTTGTTGTTGCCCAAGGATTTTGAAAAATATGAACTTTTTTTTTCAAAAACTCAGTTATGTAACATTATTCATGGTGCCAGCATCCCACGATGGAATAAAGAATGGGATTGATTGCCTGGGAGGGTGGAGACAAATGTACTCAAAATTTAAAGTGAGTCAGCTTGGAAAAACTAACGCAATGACAGCCTAAAGCATGGGGAGAAAGAACACTTCAATTAAATTGTTTTGGGTCATGAGATGATTACTTATTAACTGGCAAGGAGGGCAACTTCTCAAGTGGGCAAGACAATCTATAAATTTATAAAGAAAGGCGCATGTTCCTTGGATCCTTAGCTTCTGTATCATTAAAGTTTAATCTTGCCACTACAACTTTTCCCCAGTTTGAATTCATTATCAGTCCTCATTGCCAACGTGCTCCCAACACCCACCCACCCACCGCCACCATCCCTTACGTAAATTGGATGCAGAATTTGTGTAGCGTCTCTGGTGTGGTTGCAGTATAGAATTACATCGGTTTGATGTTTTTAAAGCAGTTTTAACATGTTCAGTCAACAACCTGTAATTGAATTCTTTTATCACATGCTCCAAATAATGAAAAAGCTATTAAAGGGTTATTTTCCAAATTGAGAAGATGAAAGAGTTGCTAACAAAGAGGGGACAAAAAAAAGCAGTTAACTATGTATTAATGTTATGTGTGTGTGTATGTGTGAAGCATCTTACTACACTGTACTAAAGATAATTGAATTAATATTCAGTAAAATACAGTTCTTGATTTTTGAAACTTGCATAACTTTGCAAGGAATAAAATCTGCTGGGTCTCCAACGATATCATAAAGCAGCAAACTTTGGAGAAAGTTTCACGTGTCTTTTTCCCTTCTCCCCACCCACTATCCCGGCCTTGTCTCCACTTTATCCTGAGTAGTTACTCTCTTTAAAAAAAGAGTCTGTCACTGGTTATCCTGTTTTCTACAAGGCAGACAGGCGACTCTAAAATGGGTATGTTCCACCTGTTCATTCTAGAGACAATGCTTACACATTTTTCTAGTCAGTTTCCTGACTGATGGAAGAGTCCCTTCCCAATTGTGGCCTGCCCAGGGGTGAAATGCTCCCGGTTCGGACCGGATCGCCCGATCCGGTAGTGATGACGGCGGGTGGTTCAGAGAACCGGTAACAAAAGTTCCTCCCCTCCCCCCCAAAAAAAAAAAGCCTCTGATGATCGCGCGGCTCAGCTGGGATCGTCAGAGCCTTTAAAAGCATTTTTTCTACAACCTCTTCAGAGGTTGTAGAAAAAATGCTTTTAAAAGTTTAAAAAGGAAAAAAAAAGTTGGCCACGCCCACCCAGTCACATTACCCCCCCCCCCAAGCCACGTCCACAGAACCGGTAGTAACACATTTTACATTTCAGCACTGGCCCTGCCTTACTCTAGAACACATGGACCTCCATGTGGCCAGAACACCATTTTAAAAGCAGCTAAATCTTCCTTACTTTTATTCATTTATTTATTCGGATTTTATTTCACCTTTATTTATCAGTAACTCCAAGCCACGGACATACCTAATAGTCCTTCCTCCTCCTATTTGTCTCACAACAATAACTCTGTGATGTGATTTGGGATGAGAGAGCTGGCCCAAAGTGACCCAGCAGACTTTTATGCCTAGGCGCCCTCCTATTCCTCCCCCCCTCCGGTCCGTTTTCACTGGCAGAGGGCTAGCAAAACAAACTAAAAACAAAACAAAAGGAGAAATGTTTCCCCTTTTGCATTTGAGCATCCAAGAAGGGACAGGAAAGGAGACAGGGAAAGAGGAAAGACAAAGAAAAAGAAGGGAAGATGGGAAGAGAACGAGGAAGGAAAAAGAGGGGAAGGAAGAAGAAGGGAGAATGAAGAGGGAAGGAAAAAGAAGAAAAGAGGAAGGAAGGAAGGAAGGAAGGAAGGAAGGAAGGAAGGAAGGAAGGAAGGAAGGAAG
>WNWU01000007.1:35508603-35527772 GCA_012654045.1 Ptyas mucosa
CCCCCCCCCCCCCACGCACCCCCGTGTGAGCCAGTGGTCTGCAGCTTCCTTCCTGTGGCAGAAAGGGCTCCTTTGGGCAGCAATTTTTTTTCCCCCATACCGAAAAAAGCCCCCTTGCACAGAACAAACGGTAGAACCATAGAACAAATGGGTTGTTTTTTTTTTTTTAAGGGTCCGACTAGAAGACCTCAAAGATCCCTTCCAACCCTATGATTCTATGCTCCTCGCGCCCCAGGTTCTCATTGCCGTGCAGATCAATGCCCTCTTCCCCTGGCATGGCTGCGCCTTCCTGAGAGTGGGAGTTAGAAAAGGGTGTGTGTGTGTGTGTGTGTCGAACTACAGTAACCATAATCCACTGCCCACGATTTCGGGAGCGGGGCAGAGTGCTTTAACGATTTGGAAGCCGGGCGGTGGGGATACAAAGGAGAGCTGGACTTAGATCACCCTTAATCGGCCTCCCTTGAGCCAGACTATTCCATAGCCCAGGGATGGATCTGGCGACCCACCCACACACACGTGTGTGTGTGTGTGTGTGTGACACACATACACACACGCCTCCTTGAACTCTTCCCAAGAAAAGCGATGCGGGTTAAGCCAAAGGACCTGTTGAAATCGCAGCGGGCGCCTGGTTGCAAATCTACCCCTGGCTGTGCCCCGGGAGGGGTGGGGAAGGTGGCGTCTGCAGTCCCCACGCCTCCAAAAGCGCGTTGAAGGCTGGAGGAAAGGCGAGAGGATCGTTGCGCCTGCCTCTCCAGCTCCGGCGCCCCGATCCATGATTGGCCGGCATTGACAAGCGGGGCGAAGGAAAAGTTTCAAGTTACTCGGGGAGCGGATCGGCTAAACCGGCTGTCCCCGGTTGCGGCACTTAATTGGCTTGCAGGAGGCTGGAGCTGCTGGTGGTTCCTGGGGAACAAAAGTTCAAAGGGAGAGCGCGGTGCCTCCGCGGACAAAAAAAAAGGGGGAAGCCCTCCTGCCGGCTGGTACCTGGCTCCCACTCCGCGCCCCTGTGCAAGACAGACAGCCGCCCGGGCGAGGCTTGGCCAAGCGTGCACGCCGGAAACTGGCAGCCGATCGCCGGAGCAGGAAGGCGAAGCCAAGCCTTTTTTTTTTTTTTTGCAGGGAAGTTGAGAGGTTTGACAAGGCGTCTGGTGCCTGCGGGGCAAAAGGCAATCGTGCGAGGGGTGTGTTGGAGGAGCAGCCTAGTCCGCTGCAAGAGGCGGAAGGAATCAAAAAAGCTCCAAGCACCAGCTCGCTCTCTCTTTCCCGGGATACTTTTCCGGCATGGCTTTGGAGATCGTCTCTCTGCAAAGGTAAAAAAAAAAAGGGGGGGGGAGCCTTAACTTGCGTTTCTGTCTGTTTTGCAAAACAGACAGAATGCAAAGTCCTCGCGCCAATCTGCCTTGCAAAAATATTTTCTCTATTCGGTGTAAAACCTCTGCTATCGATCCCCCCCCCAATCCTCACCCCCTTCCTTATCTTTAGCAGAAAATGAAATCGTTCTGGGTTTGGAGCAACAACAAAAAAAGTCCCCAAAGTGCTTTTTTTTTAAAAAAAAAAAAAGAGGCAACTGGACTTTATGGTTTTTCTTTGAAGGCGTTTCGCTTCTCATCCGAGAAGCTTCTTCAGCTCTGAAATAAGTTGTTTCAGGCCAAAAAAAGAAAGAAAAAGTTTTGTTGGGAGTTCGAACTGTAAAATGGAACGTCCCGTTTTTGTATGAAAAGCGCTCGTTTTCTCGAGGTCGCTTTGATCGTTGATATTGTGTTGGTTTGATTGTGTACCGTGGTCCTGTACTACTGTATGCTAAATGGAATTGGCTCCTAGACAAGGTCATGTTGTATTGAGGCTGTTGTTACAGATGTTTTGCTTCTCCTGTTGTTGTGTTTCTTATTTCCTGCCTCTTTACTGGATATATTTATTTGTTGTTTATTTATTGGTTAGATTTATATGCTGCCCTTCTCCCGAGACTCAGGGCGGCTTACAATGCTTAAGCAATAGCCTTCATACTTTTGCATATGCCTGCTTAATAGGGCTTTTGCCCCCTCCCCCCACCCAGCTGTGTTCTTTTTTATACAAAATCAGCTTATTGCCCCCACAATCCGGGTCCTCATTTTACCTACCTCGGAAGGATGGAAGGCTGAGTCAACCTTGAGCCTGGTGAGATTTGAACTCGCAGTAATTGCAGGCAGCTGGCAGCTAAGTGCTACTTTAACAGCACTTTAGTCTGCTGCGCCACCAAGGCTCCTTGTATTTTGTAGAAATACAGCCGATTGGCTTTTCCTATTAATAAATATAAATGGTATTTTACAGAATAACAAAATAACAGCGTTGAAAGGGACCTTGGAGGTCTTCTAGTCCAACCCCCTGCTCAGGCAGGAGATCCTACCATTCCAGACAAGTGACTGTCCACATCTCTTCTCAAAAGCCTCCGGTGATGGAGCACTCACATCTTCTGAAGGCAAGCCTTTCCACTGGTTAATTGTTCTCACTGTCAGGAAAATTCACCTTAATTCTAATTACTATGGGTAGAACTAAGGTGCGTTTGTACGAACCTAAATACAGAGTTTAATGTTTGGGGAAGAAAAACAGTTTTTACAAGGAGCAAAGAATGCACATTTTTCTCCTTTTTTGCTTCTTTTTCCACAAAGATGCCCATAGGTCTTTTCTCCTTCAGTGTTAGATACAGTTAGTTAGATAGAAATAAATTATCTTTTAATTAAGTAGTGTTCAGTACACATGTCCAAGAGTGAAGTGCAATTTATTATGATGTAACATTATACTGCAAGCAGAGCAGGCGGTTAAGAGCAAGTGTTTGCTCTATGAAATATTACTCTGTTGATCTTTCTTGCCAACTGTTTCTTCTCTAAGTTGCCTTGAGGTTATTTGTGATTATTTAAGTCAGGACAATAGTTTCTTCTCTTACATGTAGTTGAAATTGGAGAGTAAAAGTTTGTACAAAATAGAATATAGTATGATAAACTATGTAAAAAGATAGTTTAAAAGATAGTTTACAAGTTTGTAAACACAATAATTGCTTAATGTGTTGGCCTGGCTGAATTTCCAAGCATACTTATTAGAGCATGTTCCTTTGCCTTGTTTAAATATGACACATAAAGATTGTAATCTGAAGAAAGAAGAAAGTGATATAATATTAATATTGCTTCTTACATAATTTTTTTGAGCTTTTTAATGTTATGGTAAGAAAAAATACATTAAAAATTGCCTGTGTACCTTTCCTTTAGAGCAGTAAGAAAAATTCAGGGATTGACCAACAAACCAGATTCTGCTTTGCAATAATCATATCCTCCAAAAACCTTCATTTTGACTGTATTAATTTGGTTGGTTGGTTTTTTTAAATGAATAACTTTGGTTTGTGCAAAACGTAATTCTTTTTAATTGCTTGACAATCCTGACCAACGTAGACAAAGTGCCTGTTTATCAGCCTTCATTTGAAAACTTATTTGAAAACTTATGAAATACGTTAGTAGCTTTTCTGTGCTGAAAATTTTTCATTTACCTTTTTTTGGTTTTGGAAATGAAATGTTTAGCTTAGAGGTCAGTGTTGGAGTGCCATGTGTTCAAGAAGTAGTCTTCCTGTTTTGTTTTGTAAATGGATATTTCTCTTAAAACTCTCTTAAATTAACTTTTAGTTTATTATTAACTACTATTAACTTTGGCATTTACTATATTTGAGCTGAGGGACAGTATGGTGCGGAATTATTCAGATTTTTGTCAGAAACCGATTGCTCTCCCAAATTTATCTGAATTCTCACAAACTATAGATCTTCCCCCTTTCTGATGAGGTTGATCTTGTAGGTCATGCCATCCCCGCTCCATTGGTGGTCCTGGATGTTTGAAGACCATCCATATCTGAAGCTTTTTGATCTCTGCAGTGGAGGAATCTATGACCTAGTGGCAGGGGTCTCCATATTTAGCAGCTTTCAAAACTATGGACCTCAACTCCCAGGATTCCTCTATTGAAGCATGGACCTCAACTCCCTCAGCATGGCTGGCTGAGGAATTCTGGGAATTGAAGTCTTAACACTCTTAAAGTCGCCAAGTTTGGAGACTTCTGGCCTAGTGCCAGGACAGAAATGTTTCAAAACATAGGTGAAAATTCACTTAATGAAAAATCTTTCCCACAGAAAACTAATATTCAGGGTTGATTTTTCTGATTTACTCTTTTCCTTGGCAGATTCCAGCAGCTAATAAATTTAAGTAGATAAAATTATGTGCATTGTGCAAGGGAATTCTTTTGTATAGCAGAAAATTTAATCACCTTGTTTGCAGATTGGAATAGTGCCTTCCTGAAATCCTCCAGAGGCTTATAGTTTATCTTAAGGAACTGATGAGAAAAGGAGTAAATTGTTATGGCAAAACAGGCCCAGAAAGAGTTCATGGTTTCTTCTTCTGAGTCAAATATTCTTTCTCTTATCAAACTTGGCTTGGCTGTAACATCAGTCATGCTTTGAAACTCATGATGGTAAACATAGCATAATTGCTTTTATAATGCTTACAGATTACTGTGTATGAAAGGGAATGTTTGCTGTCATTATTATTAGTTAGGTCCAATGGTTAATCATTCATTCATACAATACAATTGAAGTGTCATGTATTTATTAGATTTTTATCCTACCTTTATTACTTTATAAGTAACTCAGGACAGTGAACATACATAACACTCCTTCCTCGTCTTTCTGTTTACCCCACAATAACAACCTTGTGAGATGGGTTGCACTGAGGGAGTAACTGGCCCAAAGTCATCCATCTGCCTTTGATGCTTAAAGCAAGGTTAGAATTCACTGCCTCCTCACACCAAATTGGCTCTTCAGTTTATTATTTCCTTGTGTAAGGTAAAAATTGTGTAGGTGAAAAATAGGGATGCTGTGGCTCAGTGGCTAAGATGCTGAGCTTGTCAATCAAAAGGTCGGCAGTTCCGTGTTTTGAATCCCTAGTGCTGCGTAACGGGGTGAGCTCCCGTTACTTGTCCCAGCTTCTACCAACCTAGCAGTTCGAAAGCACGTAAAAAATGCAAGTAGAAAAATAGGGACCACCTTTGGTGGGAAGGTAACAGCGTTCCATGCGCCTTTGGCATTAAGTCATGCCGGCCACATGACCACGGAGATGTCTTCGGACAGTGCTGGCTCTTCGGCTTTGAAACAGAGATGTGCACCGCCCCCTAGAGTTGGGAACGACTAGCACATATGTGCGAGGGGAACCTTTACCTTTACCTTAGGGTAAAAATGGATTTCCTGAAGGAAGTTCCATCAAATGTTTTGGTCTTCACCTCTTATGTCATATTACAATCTTCCCCTCCACACCTATGCCCATAAGACATATTTATTTAACCCTGATTTCAAAATGGGGTCTTTTCAGCCAATTGCATATGTCCTTTTCCATCAGTTGTTCAACGTTTCAGAGCTTTTCTTGCATCCCATCATCCTTTGCCAACATGCAATAAGCCATGCTATTACAATTGGTGGAAGTTGCCATCCATGTATAGGCAGATGGCTCACGGAGTCAGCTGAATTGAGGAAAGAAGTAGAATTCAATAGAGATGTGATTGAAGACACCACCTGGTATAAGTTGCTAATGGAAAACATAAATGCAAGCTTTATAAGCTGCTACCTTCTGGATCCCACCATTTGATATTCCCTGTCCACAGCAGATCAAAGCTTTCACATATGCTGGAGGTGGCCTCTCTTTCTCCTTTTTGTGTATGGGAGCCCAGAGTGAGTATATTTCTGAAATTTGGCTTACAGTTCCCAAGTCTTTTTGAGGCAGAAAATACATAGAATAGCATATGCCCTGGCTTAGCACATTTTAAAAACATTAACACACACACACATACACTCTTGTATTCTCACTCATTTTCTCTTTCTCTCTCTCTTTCTCTTGTATTCTTTCATATTTTCTCTCGTTTTCTCTCACACACACACAGACACACATACACACGCACAGGGAGGGAGGGAGACTGACTCTTTCCCCATGCATGATATGGCTCAAACTATTTTAAGTCATTGCTTGTCACTAAGGCCAAACCAAAATGTTTACCTATGGCACTAATCATCAAAAGTTTGTTACTTTAAAAGTTTTGTTTCATTGGAGTCATTGGGAGCTGAGTCGACTCCAGAGCATCTAACAGCATTCTTCTAGCAACTGTTAGCAAACCTGACAGACATGATGAAACAACCTACGTGACCAAGTAGGTTGTTTTATGGCCACCTGCAAATAATTAAGTTAGAACGCAAGATAATCTAAATAGCTTCAGGCCCATTTTACACTGACTGTATTGGTCACGGAGTTGATTTTTTTTTTACTTGTGACCAATTAAACTGATATGTAATCTACCATCAGTTCTTTAATGGCCCTTCACTTAGAAAAGTGGTGTATATACAGAGGGCACAGGAAATTGGTCTTCTGCTGTCATTATAGTCACTTGTTTTTAACCAGAATTGCAGATTTGTTATTTATACCTGTTTCTTCCAGATAAGCCCAATAACAAATACTTTGAACTTCACTTCTCTGGTTTGTTTGTTTTTTATTATATAATAGTTCGTGAAACCTTTTTAAAAGAAGATACAAACACCGACAAATTAATGTAACACAGAAAAGAGAAAAAGAAATAAAGCAAAAATAAAAAGAAGTTAAACAATAGAAAAAAGATACAAAGCAGTGGCTTCTTATATTCTTCACAGCAGTTATAAAAACAATTATATTTTAGCCTCTCTCTCTAAAGTTATATCACTGTTTATTTGATTTTTATAGGCACCCATCTCAACCAAATGACTCTGACCATTTTACAATTCTAATCTATTAATTCTAATACTCTTCTTTCTATAATCTTAGAAGGAGGAGGATTGGGTTAACTGGCTTTGCAATTCTATTCCACTGCTTGCTGTTGGTTTTGGATGAAACCATAGATGTCACTGAGAAAGCAGAGACTCGTAGAGCTAGAAGTTCATAATCTGATGTTTGTATGGCATGAAAAAGATAAAATAATGTGAATTTCAAAAATAATTTTATTAGATATGCCATATAATGAGATGGTTAAAGACTCTGAGCTTGTCATCTGGAAAGCTGACAATCTGAGTTCAAGGCTCAAGTGCTTTTTGACAAAAAAGGAGTGTTAAGTAATAAAGTAAACTTAAGATTTGCAAAGCCTTTTTTTCCCCATAGGACAATACTAATCTGTGTGAAAAGGGCTTGCTCGCTTATGTGCAATGCAACTTTTTTCTTTTTTTTTTTCTGATTTCTCAAAATCTGAGATTAGCATCCAGAATGAAGTTTTACTGTCTTTGGTGAAAAGTAAACAATTTGCATAAGATTACTACTTCATATCTTAAATCTAATCCAGTTATACATACCGTGTTTCCCCAAAAATAAGACCCTGTCTTATATTTTTTGAACCCCGAAATAAGCGCTTGGCCTTATTGCCATGCGTTCAAAAGCCCGATAGGGTTATTATCAGGGGATGTCTTATTTTGGGGAAAACAGGGCATTAATTGCGCAGTCTAGTCCACTAAGCAAAATTGTCCTTTCCAGAAAGTATGGCAAATCTTTAGAGCTGGGGTTTTGTTTTGTTTTGTTTTTATAGGTTTAAAAACAGCTCATTAGGTCACTTAGGGTAAATTAAAAATTATTTACAGGTGCCCGCGAAGTTACCCAAGAAGTGGGGCACGGTGGGTCAGAGGTTACAGATGTTGAGCTATTCAGCTGGAAAGCTGACATCCTGGGTTCAAGACCCAAACACCACATGACCGGATGAGTTCACGTTAATCACCGCAGCTCCTGCCAACCTAGCAGGTCCAAAGCATGTAAGTGTGAGTAGATAAATAGGTACCACTTTGTTGGGAAGCTAACAGCATTCCATGCACCTGGCCAGTAGTGGGATTCAAATCCCAGCGCTACCGGTTCGCTATCAGTAGCGTGTGGGTGCACGCACTTGCTTTGTGAACGTGTGGCGCTTCTGAGCATGCACAGGAGCTTCTGTGCATGTGCAGAGCGTTTTCTATGATGTCCAGGCGGATAGGCATAGCCTCCCGCCACCACCACTAGCAGTTTGCCCGAACCGGGAGCAACCCACCACTGCACCTGGCCTATAGTCATGCTGGCCACATAACCACAAAAGCATCTTCAGATTCCCAGCTCCCTTGGCTAAGAAACAGAGATGAGCACCACCCCCAAGAGTCGGACATGACTGGTCAGAGGAAACCTTTACCTTAAGAAATAACCACCACCACTACAACAAGAATAGTTATCAGGTTCTGTTCAGATTTATGTCTTGTTGAAAATAGCACTCAAGTTTGAATACATATTGTCAGGAGGCAGAGTGGGGTGGTTTTGTTTTGTTTGGGGGAAAAAAGCTTGACTTTCTTGCTGAAGTACTTATAGCCATAGGCTGTTGGCATTCAACCAGGTTTTTAGAAATAGTTCTGTGGTAACTCTTTGGCTTGCTTGGTAATCTAAAACATACCCTCTTATGCAACATAAGGTTTGGTCTGTATTAACATGCTACTGTTGAATTCAAAGGAAGGGCGCAGCTTGGCTGAAAGGCAGCATCAGTCATTCCTTCCTTTGACCCCCCCCCCTTTTTTTTTTTTTTGGTCTTACCCATCCAGGGAGGCTTGCCAAACTGCAAATAATAAACAGACGTGTCTTTTCCAAGTTGTCTATTACAGTTCTCCTTTGGGTTGTAATTCCTTAAGAAATGAAACAGTAGAAGCTGATTAGCAGGATCCATCACTCCAGGAAAGCAACGGAAGCTGAACAGCACTCACCACAAAAACACATTAGGAGCATCATCTTGTGATTAAAAAAAAAAAGAGTTGATTTCAGGTCTCCCGTAAATAAAGCATTTATCTTAATTAGAATGCTTTTTATGACCTTTTAGATAACTTGGAGTCTAGTTATCCAGTAACTAATGGTTAAACCATATGACCTTCTAGTTCCAATATTATCATGGGAACAGGATTAGCAGATACAAGTAAATGTGCAAGTGTAAGTTTTGAGGGAGAAAGTCGTAAACATGGTGTTATGGCATTTTTGTAGGGTTTGTAGGCAGATGTTTGTCTGCAAATTTTTGATTGTACGTCTGATATTAAGAACTAAAGTCCAGACTTCCGCTGTTGTTGCTTGCCAATTGTCTACCAATTCCCTGAACAGCCTTGGACTACGAGAGGCAACCCCAGCTTTTGTTTGTTTGTTTGTTTGTTTGCAAAACATATGTGGCCATCCATCTGATATGTACACTCTGGGCAGCTAAGGACAATCAAGAAAAAGGATATAGCATACTATAAACCGATCAGAAAATAAAATTAAAATTAAAATTAAAACCATCCTTACTCACGGTCACTCATGCCCTTGTCACCTCCCGCCTGGACTACTGTAATGCTCTCTACATGGGGCTCCCCTTGAGGAGCACCCGGAGGCTCCAGCTGGCGCAGAGTGCAGCCGCGCGGGTGGTGATGGGAGCGACGTGGCGCTCTCATGTGACACCGCTCTTGCGCGAGCTGCACTGGCTCCCGGTGGTCTTCCGGGTGCGCTTCAAAGTGTTGGTTACCACCTTTAAAGCGCTCCATGGCTTAGGACCCGGGTACTTACGGGACCGCCTACTACCTCCAATAGCCTCCCACCGACCGGTACGCTCCCATAGAGAAGGACTCCTCCGGGTGCCGTCGGCCAAACAATGTCGACTGGCGGCCCCCAGGGGGAGAGCCTTCTCTGTGGGAGCACCCACTATCTGGAACGATCTCCCCCCAGAGATTCGGCGGATCCCGGACCTTCGTGCTTTCCGCCGTGAGTTAAAAACTTTTTTATTCCATCAAGCGGGCCTGGCATAGTATCTCCCCTTTTTATAAGAAAATTTTAAATTATATAATCCAAATTTTTAGATCTGGGATTTATATATTTTTTTAAAAAATGGGTTTGAATTGTTGGGCAATTGTTTAATTTGGTTTTAATTCGTTTTTAAATTTTGTATTTATGTTTTTTATCTCTGCCTGTTTACCGCCCTGAGTCCCCTCGGGGAGAAGGGCGGTATATAAATCAAATAAATGATAAACGATAAACGATAGTGCAACAACCAGAGCAAATTGCCTATGAGTGACCTGTGTGTTGAGTAACCCTAACCTTAACCCTAGGGCCATGGTGGTGAACCTATGGCACGCATGCCACAGGTGGCACATGGAGCCATATCTGTGGGCACACGAGTGGTTCCCTAGCTCAGCTCGGCCTTCTGGGCCCATGGGCCATTTCCTGCCTCGGGGGGTGTGTGTGGAAGCCGTTTTTGCTCTCCCCAGGCTTCAAAAAAGCCTCTGGAGCCTGGGGAGGACGAAAAACGGGCCTACTGGGCCAACACATGCCAAAAGGGGGGATCAAATGGGAGGTCGCGCATGCATGCGTGGGGGGCGGGGCACATTGAATTATGGGTGTGGGCACGCACACGTGTGACTCCCCCATGTTCCCCCCGCTTTTGGCACACGACGGCAAAAAGGTTAGCCATCACTCCTCTAGGGTATACCTTGGTTTTCTGAGTTGCTCTGGAGAATGAAGCATCCAAAACAATGTCCCAAAGGTGCTTTTTCAAAAGGCAACTGGACTTTCTAGTTTTTCCTTGAAGATGTTTTGCTTCTCATCCAAGAAGCTTAGAATTCTGGTAAAGCATGCTGACTGGGGAATTCTGGGAGTTGAAGTCCACACATTTTAAAGTTTAATGGTTGAGAAACACGGATCTAAAATATTTGGTGTATCCTTGAGTTACAATAATACAAGTAGTCCTCAATTTACGGCTGCAAATGAGCCCAAAATTTCAGTTGCTAAGCGAGACATTTGTTAAGTGAGCTTTGCCCCGGGTTATGACATTTCTTGCCACCGTTGCTAAGTGAATCACTGCAGTTGATAGGTAGTAACATGATTGTTAAATGAATCTGGCTTCCCCATTGATTTGGCTGGTCAGAAGGTCGCAAAAGGGGATCACATGAACCCGGGACACTGCAACCATCATAAATGTGAGTCAGTTGCTAAGCATCCAAAATGCTGATCACATGACCACAGGGGATGCTGCAAAGGTTGTAAGTGTGAAAAAACTGTCATAAGTCACTTTTTTCAGTGCTGTTGTAACTTTGAACAGTCACAAAATGAACTGTTGTAAGTCAACTGTTGTATCTCTACCTTAGCAAGTCTTTTTTTTTTTCTAGATTGAAAAATGGGAGTGGGAAGAAAGAACTTACATAAGCCCACAATTGAAAAGTATTTTGAAAGTTAGATCAAGTCCCTGGTTTAGGAGAAGAACGCTTTCATTTTTGTTCAGCTAAAAATCCTCTGATAGGATTCCGAAAATGTTCTTTTAAGTCGTTCTGGAAAAAGCCCAGGCATAATAATTATCTGTTTGCAAAAAGGGTTTTACAAAAAAGGTTTGCCAAGGTATCCAACTGATAAGGAGAAAATAAGATCAACAAAACAAAGTTTGCCTTCAGATTAAGCTAAAATCAACACGCTTGCTTTTAACCTGCTGTGCAAAGTGGCAGTGGCAGTGGCAGTTCAAGTCTACAGGGAAAAACAGCATTCCCTCCTGACACCTGCAAATCTAAGAAAATAGTTTGTGTGTGTTTTGGGGGCACAGTTGATGTTTAGAAATGGCTTATACGTGCAGTAGCATGAATGATCTGTGCTACTTCAGCTTGCTAGGTGGGGATCTTGGTTTTAAATGTTTTGTCTTAAGAATCGATGTAAATAAGGAAGCAGGATATCTGGCAAACAACTGATTGCGCAAAGACTCTGTTCATCTGGGAAATAACAAAAATGATAGGTTTCCCCCACCCCCACCCCAATCTGCAAGCTGATGTGCCCGTTCTGCATGTAGAAATTCGGACAATTCATGGCCACTTGTCAGTGGTGTTTTTATTTATTTTTTTCTCTGTGTTCCTGGAAATCAGGTTTATCTAGGGTATTTTAATCTAAGATCAAAGTAGAAAGAATTAAATATAGCACAGCAACCAAAAACAATTGATTTTCAGTACCCAAATATTTAATCAGGATGTCATGGTCAATAAAGTCTTTTTAAACTTTCTGGAAACTGTACAAATATGTGAATCTGGTAGCAGATCCCTTTTTAAACCTTGGTCTTGGCGAGGAGGCTTTTGAACCTTCTGCCCTCAGAAGACATTTGTAGACTATACGGATTATTCACCCTTATAGTTAAGTCAATATTTAACTGTTCCAATAGCTCACACACAACCTTAGAATTTCTTGGAAGAAATTAATGGAAATTACTTTGCTGTAGCATTAGGCTATCAGAATGTCAACCTGAGAGGTGAAATATTCTGAATTTTAACTTAAAGTGCTGGAAGCATCCCTTTAACTTGAAGTCCAGTGTAAGTATGATTTGGATTCTTGTAGCAGTAATGACAGGTGATATGATGGTTCAGTAGTTAAACACGCCGAGCTTGTCAGCTGAAAAGCTGACAACTTGGGTTCAATACCCAAGCGCCTAATGATGGGGTGAGCTCCCATTACTTGGTGCAGCTCCTGTCCACCTAGCAGTTCGAAAGCATGCAAATGCAAGTAGATAAATAGGTACCATTCAGCAATGAAATACACTTACCTTTGCTACCGGATCGAATATGTGAGTGCGTGCTGTTCTTTTGCGCATGCGCAGAACCTCCTGCACATGTACAGAGCGTCAAAAACAGGATGTAATGACGTCCTCGTGGGTGAGCGGAGCCTCCCGCCGCCGGCCCTACCGCCTCGCACAAGCTGGATAGATCTGGCCGGATTTCACCGCTGGTACCATTTCAGTGGGAAGGTAACATTGTTCTGCACACGTTGGCGTATAATCATGCTGGCCACATGATCACGAAAGTGTCATTGGACAATTCTGGGTCTCTCGGCTAAGAAACAGATGACTACTGCCCTTAGAGTTGTACACGACTAAACGGAAAACCTTTACTTTTATCTTTAGCCATAATGGCAAAGCTGACCCATGAACAGTGCCATGTGGCTTGAAAAGATTTTTGCAGCATATAATGTTTACACTTAGCTCACTGATACCGATCTTTCTGTGAGCTTTTTTCCCGCGAGATTCGGCACTTTTAGCTATCAAAAATTCTTCCTTGAAACATCTCCTGTCTCTTTTCTGTTGTTGGCCATATGCTGAAACTCATTTTAGGAAGGCCTACAGACAGCTGCTTTAAGTTGTTCCTTAAAACTCACTTTTTCGAGGCAGGTGTTGGATCATTTTCACAGTTCTGTCAGAAGAGGCAGTCAGTTTGTTAACAAGCCATTTATATAGCAGGGATCTCATTGATTTCAATAGGTTTTTGGCGTGGGCATTGATAAGATGTCCTTGTGGCTAATCATTGAGTGGAACAAACCAGCAAACCTCATATGCATCAAAGACTAGAGAAATCGCCAACAAAGGAAATAGCCCATCATAAAATGTCTATTTCTTTTTTTTAGTCCTAGCGGATTGATATAGGAGGTAGAGATGGAAAAATAAAACGGAGCATCTCTCTTTAGAAGTGATTTTAGTTACTGGAGCAGAGATAAAAGAAAAATCATACCTGAATGCAGTCTGCAGCTAAATAATAGCATTTTAATCTCTGGGTTTCTTCATGTGGTAGCATTTATAATTTTCCTTGCAATGGAATTGCAATTTTTAAGAGAGAGATTGGTGGAGGAAAGTTACCCATCTAGTATAATATACAGTGACCCTGAACTGGAATAAACCATAACACACAGTATTTCTGTAATCATAAACAAATCTAATCATAAAATCCCAGGGTTAAAGTTTAATTTCTTTCGGTTTCAAGCTAAAAATTCAAAAGCAGTTGCCAAGTAGAAACAAAGTTAGACAAAAATATTCTTTTTTAAATCAAAGCAGTCGCTTTTGCTATCCGTGCCAGCTCCATTAATTTCAGCATTCGTTCTTCCATTGCAGGTATTTGTGGTTTCATCTTAAAGAACACAATTTAATATTTAATTTGCTCCTCTCTCTTAACAAGCTGTTGGCTTTAATATCACAAATCAGCATACGGTTGTCTTTGGGCTCTCCTCCTTTCTTCTGATCTGATTTGTGTTGTACCAATTAGCTTGCAAAAAAAGAAATAGAAACGAACATACTAATGACAAGGATGTTTTATTTTGTTTTTAGTTCCCAAGAGGATGAAAGGCCTTTATCACCATTCTATCTGAGGTATTTATAAATATATTTTTTATTTATATTCTGTTTGAAGGCTTGATTCATAACAAAAAGCTGCAGAGGACAATTACTAGCCATTTGCAAAGGTTTGGCTCAAAAACATTTCCTTCCTAGACAATGACTTAAGAGAATGTATAGATCTTCAACAGATAGATATCCACCCACAACATGCAAACAGCATTTGCCCTGCAGTAAGCCATGGTTTCTTCATAGTGGTTTATTGATTGGACCACAATGGGAAAGGTTGATGCTGGTTGTTGTTATTGCTAATTTGTAGGACTGTGTAAGGATATCTTAGTTTAATTTGACTTCACTTCCTTTTTAGTGTTTAAGAATAGAAATATGTGGCTTTGGGCTAGATTGCTAGGAGGAATAAGTTTGTCAGAAAGAGAATGAAGTGGTTGATACTTCACCCCAGAGGTGAAATCCAATTTTTTTACTACCAGCTCGGTGGGCATGGCTCGGTGGGCGTGGTGTGGCTTGGTGGGCATGGCAGGGGAAGGATACTGCAAAATCTCCATTCTCTCCCCACTCCTGAGGGAAGGATATTGCAAAATCTCCATTCCCACCCCACTCGGGGGCCAGCCAGAGGTGGCATTTGCCAGTTCTCCGAACTACTCAAAATTTCCGCTACGGTTCTCCAGAACCTGCTGGATTTCACCCCTGCTTGACCCCTTTTATGCTCTTGTGATGAGAAGCAGATGTTCATATTTAAGTGATTTCCAGCCTTTGCCTTTATAACCTCATTACAAAAATTAAAGAGGAATGGCTTGGGTAGTTTTTGTGCCAGCATCTGTTTTGTTTAGAGCTGCTGTTCTGGCTTGCAAAAAACCAGCTGATCGATAGATGACAGCAAAAAGCAAGTTGCTTTCCCTGTCACCTGGTAGTCTTGTAGACATTTGCAGCCCAGATAACCACAGTGCCAGTCAGCTGTTTATTTTTCCTTTGTTCCCCTTATTGTTTTGTGAACTTCCTGACGCCCAAATTCAACTCACTGTAGACTTATTTGTGTGATATAACAACAGAGCAGTGAATGTAAATATATGAAGGATGTGGGCTGCAACTTATGCAGTACACAAAGTACAGTGATTGAGAGCAGACAGTTATGTAACATACTGGGTGGATGCAGTAGAGACTTGTCCGGATTCCAAGGACCTCACAATGCCTCAAGCTTGCCAATTAGCGGGAACATTGTGTATATATTTTCCCCCCTCCTTCCCCCTCTCCTTGTAAAATCTGTGCTGCAAATGTTGCAGAGTTTTTGAGGAGCACAGGGGCTTGAAAGTGTTCCTGTTGCATACCTTTGTCCTCCACCCAAACAGGCCGAGTAAACCACCTGCATCATATTAAGTACAGTACGGCTGCAAATTTGCCTCATTTGGGATTCCTTTTAGATTTAGATTTGCTTGTAGTTTTCTCTATCCTTGTCGAGGTGGTATGGATCTCACCAGACAGGAACCTTTTGGCTAATTAAATTATCGAGCCAACTTTAAGAGATTTGAGCTGTACGCACTTTTCACAAATCTGTAGATTTTCTCTCCTAGTTTCATGTCTTCCTCTTCCTGTGAAGTGCTCAGCTTCACCATACCTGGTTGTTTATGGAATTAAACCTGATTGAAGCCTTCTTCTTAGCCAGCTGTTTGGTTGGCTTCTTGCAGTCTTCCCCAGCAAAACCATTCCAGCTCCTACGTTAATTTGTCCCTTTATGAGAAAAGTTTGCCCAACAACACACTGAAACTGTTAATAAGAAAGTCACTAAGTCAAAGAGCAAGCACATCCTCAGCAAAGCCTTCTGTGACAAGATGGTATCTGGGTTAGATGAGTCCTAAAGATTAATCCTCCTAGGTATCCCCTGCATTGCTTGGAAATGTTTTTGGAGAAGGTCATAACAGTCCATCCCAAAATTGCAAAATGCAATCTTTGCAGAGATATTTTATAATGGGCATGCTGAATAGGATAAGTGAGACCATTACAGAGAAGCACATATAACAGCATTTTCAGTAGGCAGTATGATAGCACAGGATTGTCCGTGTTAAGTATCAGTTTAAAATGCTTTAAACATTTTTCTGGATACTTACATAAAGTACCAAACTACATGCTTTTTCAGTTTGGATATATTGATATCATGGCTTATATAGTTCTGTATACCTGCCGTGGTAACTTTGAAGAAAAAAAAATTGAGTATCACTAATCACCATGGAAAACCAGTGGCAGGAAACCTTTCATCAGAAACATTGCAGTAATACAAAACTCTGTTTATGTTTCCATTATTAATCCTGTTGGATACCACATTTCGGGAAGTGTACTACTTTTACCTAATAAGAATGATTAAAAAATAAAATACACGACAGAAGAAATGACACCACTGCAAAAAATCTTATTAATGTCCGCTTAGTTGGAGTTGTTTTACATCTTAAAGATTGAAGAGTACTACCGTATTAAGGATTCTGGTACAGTCAGAAGACAATGGGATATGGACACAGCAAACTGCAATGTAACATGGAAAGTTTATTTGTTAAATTTAAATTTATTTGCCTATCTCTAGGGCTACTGTAAGGGATGCGGTGGCTAAGACGCTGAACTTGTCGATCGAAAGGTCAGCAGTTCAGCGGTTCGAATCCCTAGTGCCACGTAACAGGGTGAGCTCCCGTTACTTGTCCCAGCTTCTGCCAACCTAGCAGTTCGAAAGCACGTAAAAATGCAAGTAGAAAAATAGGGACCACCTTTGGTGGGAAGATAACAGCGTTCTGTGCACCTTTGGTGTTTAGTCATGCCGGCCACATGACCACGGACAGCACTGGCTCTTCAGCTTTGAAACGAAGATGAGCACTGCCCCCGAGAGCTGGGAACGACTAGCACATATGTGCGAGGGGAACCTTTACCTTTATGGCTACTCTAGGCAGCTTACAACATGGGTGTCAAACTCGCCGCGTCATATTGCCGTCATGATGTATTGTGACGTTTTTCCCCTTCATGGAGCTGGGATGGGCGTGGCCTGCGCGTGATGCATCCGGGCAGCAGCCGCCAGTGTGACACCCCTGGCTTACAACAATAAAAAGGAAGAAATGAAAAGAGTGTAAACTGAACAAAAGTAAAATACTAGAGCAATAAAACAAGCCATGAAAAAGAACACAACAATACATCAATATGATAACAAAAAGATGGAGTGAGCCCAGAAGGCAGGTGGAGTCTGCCATCAATCCAGCAATCACCTCCAGTGTGATACTGCAACATTGGATTCCCAGGCCAACCAGCAAAGTCAGGTTTTCAGGCTCTTGTGGCAGGATAGGAGGGTGGGGGCAAATCTTACCTTGGAGGGTAAGATGTTCAAAAGGGCAGGTGCTGTAGCAGAGAAGGCTCTTCTTCTGTATCCCAGTTGTCATAATTCTTTGACCAACAAAATCCAAAGCAGGCCCTCTCTGCTGGCACAAGTTATAATTCCACTTATGGCTAACAGTGGAAGAAGGGTGATTTATTTGCGCTTGGAGCTGTCTGCCAGAAGCACCTTCCATATCTGTGTATGAAAAATGTTCTGTGCCTTGCCTTTCACGTGATCAGCTGGCACCACATTGATTAGGTAAACAGGGCATATTTCAAAACAGAATACGAACGTCAAGTGTCAATAGATTATGAATTTAATCCAGGCGGAGCCCAGGGAAAAATGTTTTGCTTGCCCTGATAAAATGTTGGGACTGAAGAAAAGTTGTATTTAGTGTTGCTCTTCATACAGATGCTTTGTGGAGACGGGACAGGTAGAATTTGGCAATAGGTTAATTTTTATTAAACCATCCAATGCCAAAGGAATTCTTTAAATAACATAGAGGAGAGTCCTTTGATGCAACCATTTCTTGTTTATGAAGAAAAATGCTGGCTAGATCCCAGACAAGTGTCCCAACTAAAAATTCACAAGCTAGACGTGATTTCAGTAACATTCTTCACCACATGTTCCTTTGCAAGTGGTGTTATCCAGACACACGCTGTCCCCTATCCAGAGCTAATGGATAGTACAGTAATATTGAATAGTAGCCATTGGTGTTCTTATTCTCCATGAATTTGTTGAATCAGGGCAGAAAGCCCACCGCATAGAAGGCTATCACTATGGTAATACATTTGATAGCAGATATCAGGTATGTTTCTCTGAGGGCACACTGAAATGTTTATTTACTTATTATGCAATTTAAACCGCACCCTTCAACTCTGGCAAGGACTCTGTGGAAATGTCTCCTTCCAATAGCTTTACCATGTGAAGGATCCAAAAGAGGGGGGGAAAATGGTAAAAAATGGCGATCTGTTGCCGGTCTCTCAGTACATAGCAGTTATTACTCTGTTTCAGATGTTATGAAGAAGGTTGAATCTTGTTTTTTATTTTGCATTTTGTATATTTACTGTTTTAAAAGTAATCCACCTTGGGACTACATCAGAAAGATAGTGTGTCAATTACATAAGACATTACTATTATGAGCCCTAGGTTTATTTCTTGCTGGAACAGGTTATTTTGAAATGAAGCCTGTTAAGATATTTAAATTTAGTAGTTGGAGCAGTGGGGTTGTGCAGTGAGCCAGAACACATAGTTATGGTTGATTGGTTGACTACTGGCTCCTGCGTGAGGCAATCTGCACTGTGATTGGTTGCTGTGGGGTGGGGGAGGAGTTTCCCTTTCTTTCCTGCCTTTATTCCGTGTGTCCTGTATGCTCTGTGATTTACCTCAGGATTGTTAAACTACCGTATTTTCCGACATATAAGACGACTGGGAGTATAAGACGACCCCCAACATTTCCTGTTAAAATATAGGGTTTGGGCTATACTCGCCGTATAAGACTACCCCTCTTCCAACGCACACCAAATAAAAATTTAAAAACATCAACTGGCTCACCCACAATGTAAAAGCAGCTGTGCTAGACCCAAAATGGCCCCTCCAACAAGCAGGAACCTCACACAGCCACAAAAAGCCCAAAAAAACAACTTTCACACT
>WNWU01000007.1:35531684-35556334 GCA_012654045.1 Ptyas mucosa
TGATTTATGTTCTTCTCTTTTAAAGCAATTACTTCATATATTACTGACAGGTTTTAAAAGTGTGCGTTTAAATTTTGTGCAAAATATGTGAGACTGGCCAGCTTTTCTTCATCTGCTGTATATATACTTAGGTCTGTCTCAGAAGTTTGGGATTGTTGCCAGTTGCTTTGCTGGAAACAATGGGGAGATCATTATTCCCAGAAAGTCATAATTCTCATATATGTTCTGTCATCATGGTTGTTTCAATACAAATCTGTAATTTTCAAAAAAAAAAAAAAGGATTCTGTTATTTATCTTAAAGAATTGAATAATACGCTTGAACATCTAAACACATTCCACTACGTATGCGCTATTGTTTGGAACCAATTGCTTAATTTTCAGTAAAACTGTGTCTTTAAATATGTCACTTAGCACTTAAATGAACTTATGAACTACTTTTTCTTAATGTTCTTCAAAATTTACACCTAACTTTTTTAACCTCTTTTTATACAGTGCTCACGTATCACAAGTCAACAACATCCCTGCTACTGGAGAGTAAGTAATTCTTTCTCTTTTGTCACTCTGTTCTTTAGTTCTTGTTTTTCCGCATTAAATATCTTGTGATTTGTGTGTGCGTGTGGCAGATGTACCACATCCTTGATAGCACTAGTGGTAGACATAATAGAGGATAAGATTGTGATTGTGTAGTTTGAATGGTTTCTGTTGAAACCTTTTTGTGCACAGCCACCTAATGGAAATAACATATCTTGGGTGTCTGTTAATGATTCCTAAACAGGGTGATTCCTAAACAGGGTGCTGCAATGATCTTTCTAAAAAATGCCAGATGATGTGGATGTTCCTAATTCAGAGGTGTCAAACTCAATTTCATTGAGGGCCTCATCAGGGTTGTATTTTACCTTGGGGAGCTGGGATGGGCGTGGCCAGGGTGGGCGTGGCCAGCTCGACATCACTCATATCGGGGGCACCTGTGGTGGCCCGAGCGTTCTGCCAGCGAAAACGGGCTCCCAAGCTCCGTTTCGGCTGCGATGGCCTCCTGCAACCCTCTGCCAGCAAAAAAAGGAGCTTGGGAGTACTGCCCTTGGCCCTCGCAAGCTCCATTTTTGGCTGCGACGGCCTCCTGCAACCCTCTGCCAGAAAAAAATGGAGCTCAGCAGGGCTGCACACAGCCCTCCTGAGCTCCGTTTTCGCTGGCAGAGGCACTGCAGGCTGGTCCGCTGTTTCCAGGGCAGCCCCCAGGCCAGATCTAAGCACCCTGCAGCCCAGATCTGGCCCCCGGGCCTTGAGTTTGACACCCCTGTTCTAATTGAATGTAATAACCTGCCTGTAGGATAATATCTACAGGTAGTGCTCGACTTATAACCATTCAATTAGTGACAATTTAAAGTTACAACAGCACTGATGAAAGTGACTTACAATCATTTTTCATACTTAAAACTATTGCAACATCCCCATGGTCATGTGATCAGAATTTGGACGCTTGGCAACTGGTATGTATATATGACCGTTCCCAGGATCATGTGATCACCTTTTGGGTCCATCTGAACAAGCGGAGTCAATTTGGAAGCGAAATTCACTTGACAACCACATTACTAATTTAACAACAGCAGGGTTTCACTTAATAATTGTGGTAAAAAATGTCATAAAGTGAGGCAGAACTCACATAACAACGGTCTTGCTTAGGAAATTTTGGGCTCCGTTGTGGTCGTAAATTGAGGCCTACCTGTAGCCAGTTTGACAGTTGCTTGACTTCTTAAGGAAGAGTGTATTTTAAGATGACTTCGAGCCAATTTGACCTGATCTTGTTTCAAGCCAATTAAGTGATCTTATTTCATATTTATTGTACACTCAGGATTTCTTCCACTCAGGTAAGGCCCAGTCCCAGGTTCCCTAGGTTCAGAAAGACTGCATGTCAGTCTTCAGACTACTTTCAACTGCATCTCTCAAAAGAAACAAAAGACCAAAAAGATTGTTTTTCCCCTTGGACTTTTTTTCCTCTTTAAATACTCGGAAACTCAAGGAACCCCTTTTACCCTTAGAAACAAAAACAGAGACACTGTCCCCACTCCCCAAAACTCCCTCAACAAAAGACCTCTCCTCTCTTTTTCACTTGTTGGTCTGCCACAGTATTTTTTTTAAGTAAACGCTACAAGATATTTTTTTTTATCAGTAGAGGGAGCTATATATTAAAAACACACAGTAGGTAAAGAAGGAAAAGGTAGACTATTTGAATGAAGGCAGAGAATCATATGTTTACAGTAACAACAATCATTATAGCATAAGAAAATAAGTGAGCCACAGAAATTTCCTATATAAGCAAGGAAAGTCAGAAGATCAGGCTTCATGATTCCCTGAAGAGTGGATTCAAAAGAACTAAGTTTTGCTCTCCACTTAGCCACATATTTTTCTGGATGAACTTGAGACAGTGTCTCTTTTTCCAACTAACCCTACACAAATAAACATGGGACTCTGAAAGGGAGCCCTGCCCTGTGCCTCACAGAAAAAATGACTACAAATTTGTTTATTAATCAGGTCTGTGCACTCTTCATACAAATACAACCCACAGCTGTTCACTCGAAGAAAGAAAGAGTACAGATCTAATAAAAAAAAATTGGTGAGGGGAAGATAGTATCTGAGGTGTCTGAAAAACATACTTTATTGTGTAAATTCTTTTTATCAAGGACACAGCAAAATGAAAGACATTATAAGCAGCATCCAATTTTGAATTGGGAACATATCTCTATGGAATAGATCTCATATCTCTAAAAAAAAATTCTCCTTTATGTTTTTATTTGTGATGGGGTTTTTTTCTGCCCTCTTTTCTTCATCTATTTTTTTTTAATCAAACATATTTATCCTACCTGTAGTTTAATCAAACTGGGTAGAAAATGCTAGCAAACGTATTTGGATAAACAACCTTCTTAATCTCTTAACATTAAGAGATACAAAAATGCAAAAATGTTTTTATGGGACAAATGACTTAATGAATCTAACCAAGCAAAATAATAAATTCACCAGGAAAAAACAAATGCTGCTGTTTTATGGAATCCTTTCATTCAAACTAGGACAACTCTTAAAGCAGAAGTCCCTTCCTTTCTGTTTTTATGCAGAAGCCTGAAAAAAATTGGTCTTTTAATGAATAAGTAGAACTTAATAGTAGAATTCAAGCCATATTTGAAACCCTGCTTGCAAATCATTTTTGAGGCATGCGCTTATAAATGTGTAAAAATATTAAATGGTTCACATTGGGAATTCATTATTACTTTTTTTAAAAATATATTAATACCTGTGTATATGTATGTGTGTATAACTTATCTTGCTTTGACAGATTCTTAGAAAAGACTATCCGGTCAGCTGTCGAACAACATCTTTTTGATGTCCATGGGTCTAGTGGTCAGAGTTCTGAAGAATCTGAATCTGGAACATCATTAACGTCTTCTGGTGTATCTACTGGGCAGCGCAGGCGACATCATAAAGAACAAGATGAAAGCCGAAAAACCAGAGATAGGTATACTTTTTTCTTCTCTTTTCTTCTTCTTCTCCTATGAGACAGTTTTAGAGCTGTCTGATAGCAATTGTCAGATAGGCTTATAGTAGATTTTCAAAATTCCAGATCTGTCCCTTGGACCCCTTGTTATGCACTAGAGATAGACTCTACAAATTCTTTGAAGAAAATGCCAGGAGATGTAAGGCTATAAGATAACTGAGGAAGTGTAGCGTATAAATATCTTTCTAGAACTTGCAAAGTTAAAATAATTGCTTGGGTTGCGTTTATGAGTAACTAGAAATGATCTGGAACTCTGCCATCTTTTTCCCCCCTCTTCCTATGTAGGGAGGTCATCAATAAAGAGAATATTCCTTCTGGCTTCAGTAGCATTGAAGAGTGTATGTTAAATGCTCAGGAAGTGGAAAAATGCCATGAGAACAGTTCTGGTTACATTGGCGAAAGAAGTAAACCAAAACGTCAGAAATCCAGCACCAAACTAACTGAGTTTAACGACAACCAAGAGAGTTCTTTGGTAAGCAAAATTATGAAAGCCAAGCTTTCAAATGTCACACTGTGACTTGGGTGACTCTGTATGATCCATGGATGCCCAAGTCATAGCATCATCTGAATTTCAAGTGGCTTTGATGATTATTCTTGCTGAATGGTTCTGCAAGCCATTTGAGTGTACCATTAAGTAGAAAAATGCAAGTAGAAAAATAGGGACCACCTTTGGTGAGAAGGCAACAGAGTTCCATGTGCCTTTGCCATTTAGTCATGCTGGCCACATGACCATGGAGACGTCTTCAGACAGCACTGGCTCTTCGGCTTTGAAAGGGAGATGAGCACCGCCCCCTAGAGTTGGGAACGACTAGCACATATATGCGAGGGGAACCTTTACCTTCACCTATTTAGTGACTGAAGTTACATTGGCACTTATGACCATTTTTCACACTTACAACCGTGCAGCATCTCCACGGTCACGTGATCAAAATACAGCCACTTGGCAACTGACTCATATTTATGACCATCGCATATCCTGGGGGGTCATGTGATCACCTTTTTTGACTTTCTGACAAGGAAAGCCAGATTCAGTTAACTGTGTTACTAACTTAACAACTGTAGTGATTCATTTAACAACTGTCTCGCTTAGCAACAGAAATTTTGGGCTCAATTGTGGTCATAAGTCAAGGACAACGTGTATTGGGGTGGGCCCCTGGAGCAGAAACACTTGAGATAACAGAAGTATTTCAGAGGAGGCTTATAAATATTGCACATTTGGAATTCAACCTTCCTATGGATTCCCACTCATTCTAATTCCCCAGAATTCCCTTCCGTGGGAGAAGCAAACTATAATTCATGGTTACCCGTTGCACAGCAATGTGACAATCCACCATCTCTGAATCAGTAGACCACTTGCTAGTGTGTTCTTCGTAGTCCCTTTCTATTTCACTGCCTATATCCGTGATGGCGAACCTATGGCATGCATTCTCGAAGTGGCACGCAGAGCCATTTTTCCTGGCACGCAAGCTGTCGCCCAACTCACTGCAGCTGTGCATGCGCGCATGCCCCAGCTGGTGTCCGGGCCTCCAGTGCGCATGCGCTCAATTCAGGAGACCCAGCTGGTCTTCGGAGCTCTCCTGCACATGCACGCCCATTTGCGATGTGCACAAGAGTACTGGTGTGCAGCAGACGGCGTTTGCGCATGTGCATTGCATGTGCGAAAACCACACATGTGCAGATGGTGTGATTGTGTGCCCGTTAGCACGGATGGCACACAAGCACGCAAAGCACGGACCTGTTCGGCACTTGGTGAGTAAAAGGATCACCACCACTGGTCTATATCATAAATAGCATTTCTCAGTATGGATGGAACACAACTGTGTCCTTCCGTTGAATAGGTGCACTGACAGTTGAAATCCCAATTACGTTTGGAGGTTTTGAGAGGTGATGTTTAAAATGATCATTCTTAGCAATTGTCTTAATGTTTGACAGGCGATGGAAACTTTTGGTTCCTTGAGACACGTAGATGGAAGAGGACCAGATGAAATGGAGGTGTTTTCTGAAGAAAGGTGACTTGCTTAGAATTTATTCTGTTTTAAAATTAAAGATTTTTAAATGTCAGTTAAGGTCTATACTAGAGAATCCAATTATACTTTGAAACCAGTTTCTTTACATAAGGGTGGGGGGAAGCTAACTTTAGATTTCCTATGCCTGTATATCTCCTCCTTTGAAAATGCTGCTATTTTTCAGGTAAAGGTGTTTTAACATTATAATCTTTTAACCTTATAATGAATGCCTTATTTTATATATTCATACTGTATTTCACGCCTGTTAATAGTAGATTGATCTCTTGGCTTTTCTATGCAAGTCTCGAAGAAGGAATTATAAAGCATGACTTGAAATTTTAACTTTTATTTTCATCCGCTTTTTTTAAAAAAATGTGGTTTTATGATTATTAAAAAATGGTTTGTTTTCCTTTATGACATGTTCCTTAATACTTCTTTCTTCTTTTTTGTAGCAAAGACGGCAGAAATGAGGATGATTTGTTAATGCACAATCAGGTTTGTGTCCATTTGTACCGTTTGCAAAATAATAACATATTACTTTCACCATTATTAATGTTGTTACTTTGCTTTTGTTATTACTTTACAACATTAATAATGAAGTGAAAGCAGGGATGCTATTCCACAGGTTCTGACAGGTTCTGGAGAACCGGTAGCGGAAATTTTGAGTAGTTCGGAGAACCGGCAATTACCACCTCTGCCTGGCCCCAGAGTGGGGCGGGAATGGAGATTTTGCAATATCCTTCCCTCAGGAGTGGGGAGGGAATGGGGATTTTGCAGTATCCTTCCCCTGCCACGCCTACCAAGCCACACCATGCCCACCAAGCCTCGCCTACAGAACCAGTAGTAAAAAAATTGAATTCCACCACTGAGTGAAAGTAATCAGAATATGGAATCTAATTAGAGCTACCTTTGTTAGAAACATTCGGATATTGTAGGTTTTGGTTTTTATATGCCAGATTAAAGTACCTTTGATTATTAACATACTTATTTATTGAGTTTATAGATTTCCAAGCACAGATGATTCTGAACTTTAATTTTGATACTAATTAAAATCATTTAATGATATGCAGACATCTTTTATACATGATTTTAAATGAATTTTAATTCATCAAAATTAAATATTTGAATATTTTTGAATTTATTTTAGTACAGTATTATTGTATTTACTGTGTTTCCCCGAAAATAAGACCCTGTCTTGTATTTTTTTTTTGAACCCTGAAATAAACGCTTGGCCTTATTGCCATGTGCTCAAAAGCCTGATTGGGCTTATTATCAGGGGATGTCTTATTTTGGGGGAAACAGGGTAGTACAGTATTATTATATATAAGAAGATACTGGAAAATACTATAAGTAGCAATTAAGAAGACCATTGATCTAGACATTGTCATGAACCAGTTTAGCTGATCGTATTTGGAAATTGGAGAACAGATTTTTGGAAGGGAATCTAAGACCTTGGCCAAGTCTCCTTGAGTCCACTCCTGGAGTCCCCTTTACTTTTAGTCATATTTCTACCCCAGCTTTGGAAGTAAAACTATACAGTTAAAATCCTGCTGGAAATTGGGAGGGGGGGTAAAGTTTAAAAGAAGATTGCTCAGAGTCCCTTACTTGATTCTTGGCAGAGAGAGATTAAATCTGATGATTGGTAGTCTCACGTTCGGAACCCGTTGCTGCTACAGAACGGAGTGAGTTCCCATTCCACGCTCCAGATTCCACCAATCCAACAGCTTGAAAGCAGGCGACCGCAAGTAGATTAATGCAGTGGTCCCCAACCCCGAGTCAGTGGCCCACTAATGGGCTGCAGCCCATTTGGAACTGGGCCATGCGAGTAGTGGGCAAGCGAGCACAGCTCCACTTGCACAAGCAGCAGGCATTCACATTCGTGCGCAAAGCTCCATTTGAGCATGTTCGCACATGCGTGCCTACCATTCACACAGAACTATCCCTTCTCTCCCTCCTGCTGGACTGCCAAGCCGGAAAGGTTGGGGACCGATGGATTAGTGGGTACTTTGATGGGCAACTTCACAAGAGTGTGGAAAGAGTCCCTACCTGTGCAACGGTGATGTCACCGGCAAATTAGTGAACAGTAGTAATAGTAATGCTTCTGTGTCGGAAGCACAGAAATATTACTATTAGTACTGTTCACTAATTTTTGACCTTTTCAATACATTTTTCTCTAATCTTGATGGATATATTTCTTTTCCCTCAATAGTTTCTGAAATTTATTCCTTCCGTTTGGGAATGAGAGGTTAAGAGAGGGCAGACCCATATGTTGAGTGACAGTTCCCTGTCAATTCTGTTTTCCTTTTCTGTCATGATCATTCCTTTCTTTATAGAAATTATCTTTAGCGTATTATTTTCTCAGACGCAGATAACTAGAGATAGAGATGCTTCAGGATGTTATTATCTTTTTTCAAAGAAGCTGGTCTAAGACAGACGAGACAGCAAATAGGAAATAACAAATCGGCTGGCCGTGCAAACATAAAGACTCTTATTTATCTTGCCAATTTGCATTGGATGGCTTTATTTTGCATAATTCATTTTACAGCCACAATCGTGAGAGAGGGAAAGGAATCTTGCTGGTTATTTTTGCCTTACGGATGTCAAAAATCTTTTTAAACATCTTCTCTGAATTTAGGAGATTTTGTCTTTGCCTCTTAAAGCAGTGGCTCCCAACCTTTGGGGAACCAGGGACTGGTTCCGTGGAGAAAAGTTTTTCCGCGGACCAGAAGGGGCATGGTTTCATGTACTACCTGCATCCTGCGGATGAGGCTTTGCTTGTTTGCATGGTCTGGTTTCTGTCATGCTGTGGACTGGTGTCAGTCCACAGACCAGGGGTTGGTCACACACACACACATACTCTCACGCACTGTCTTAAAGCATATCGTGAAAATATATATTTTAGCAAAGGCTTTTTTAAAAAAAAAAATCTTAGAAAGCAGAAGTCTGTGGCTAAATTCACATTCGGTTGGTCTTGGTTATATGGAATTATGGTCTGCTTATAATAGCTTATAAAACAAGCATAACTAGGCAGTGTTAAATTGGAACCGATGTTTTGATCCAATGAGATTGCAGTATGCCAGGGAGGGTCTATATTATACAACAGGAGAAAGACATTTGTGATCGGAGTGTTTGTATTCTTCCCCTTCCAAAAATGTCCTCTCCGCAGGGCGGCCATGTAAATGGGTCCCTGTTGAATAGCTACAATTGGAGGGTTAGGTCAAGATACTGTATATTTAGCAAGAATACAGCTCTCTACCTAATGTTTTTAATTCCATGGCCAAATCCATCGTTAAATATAGCCTTGTCCCCTTTGAGCTGAGTTTATCTGCGATAAATTCATGAACACCTCATCTAGATTTCTAGGCAACAGTAAATTGTTTCTTCTGGAATGCTTTTCTGACTTCCCAGTCTAGTCTCCAGTCCTTGGATTTCTTGGCAATTTGTCACTAAGCTGTACAGCCTTGCTTTTTGAAATCAGCCAAGGTTGACTGAGTGTTTACATAGGCATAAATAAATACGGTTTCTAGGGATTCTCTTGTCTTTCATGATTGCAGAATGCTAGAGACATTCAATAAATGCTTTTACTGGAAAGGTTTCTTGGATCATTGATTGCTATGTCTAATCTTTGTATTTTCTTGCGAGTTTTCATTGCCAGGAAAAATAAACAATCTGGAATGTCCAAAGCATTCTAAAAAGATGCAGAGCCTCTAGTGCCGTGATGGCGAACCTATGGCACGGGTGCCAGAGGTGGCACGCGGGCTGTTGCCCCAGTTCATCCCTGTTGCGCATGCACACACGTCTCCCGCATACATGCACGCACACACTTTGGGCACTCAGTCCAGAAAAGGTTAGCCATCACTGCTCTAGTACTTGGCAAAAGACATGGGTGCTTTAATGATTCAAAGAGAGGTATTTTATTTGTCTTCCCACCTGTTTTAATGCACCTCTTTTGGTTGCTTTGCCCAATAACATTTATCCTAAAATTACGTGTTTTGGGTAATACATAATCAAGAAATGTTAAGATTCTATCCAGATAGTTTTACTTGTTTGGTTAAGGATTTTTATTTCAGAGTAACAACTAATACAAATGAAACTTAAAACAAAAAGAATAGTAAAAAACAATAAAAAGTGCAAGAAGAAAAGAAAGGATATGTTAAAGAAAAAGAAAAGAAATAAAGAAATGAATTCTAACCGTTATTACAAATATGGACCATTTTAATAACTCTTCATCCCATGGGGTTACAAACAGATTTCATTTTGTATCTCATCCCTTAGTTATAAGCAAATCCATAAAATACAAACTTTTCAATCTTGGCGTCAGCAAAAAGTCTATAAAGAGTTTTCAGAACATTGCAGATAAATGGCTAATTTTAATATTGATCAATAAGCTACTTTATACTCGTACCTTTAACTTTTAACAGTGTTAAAAAGAATAGTATAGTGCCAGAAAAATATTTGCCAGTAAGTAGGGAATTGGGGTGTAAGTATGACTAGTAAGATTTAGTAGGAAAACTGTAACCGGTTTGGAGTCTCATTGATGTCTTCTTCTAAAAGGAATTACAACTTGAAAGAAGCAGTGGGGTGATTTCTTAAAGAACATATAAACTTAAAGATATAGTTACAGGCACTTGTAAATATTGCTTTTTCTGCAAGTTAATGGAAATGATAGCGGCTGACTGATTATAGGTGTACCTGGAGAAAATTAATGATAACCTTTATTGTCATTTTTTTTTCTGTGAACACACTGGCACACTTTCATCTTTCACCTCTCATCCAAGAAGCTTCCTCGGTTAATCTTGGATGAGAAGTGAAATGTTTTCAATGGAAGTCTGTAGAGATTTTCAGTCATCCAGGTCATGGTTGTCCCAAAGGTTTTTCAGTGGATAAACAAAAAAGTCCAATTGCCTTTTGGGGAAAAAAAAGCATCTTTGGGAAAACCATGACCTGGATGATTGAGAATCTCCATAGACAACCTGAAGATGCTGTTTAGTGTGACTATGCTATGTCCCCTTATTTGTTGGCAGGACCAGATCATTTCTCAACGCTGGAATTTCTTGGCTTTCCAATAAGCTTCCCACTCTGTCCTCTGTTCTTACAAGCATAGAGAAGGGTGATACCACAGATAGGCATGTCATCATGCTTGAACAGTGGCATCAGAAGCAAAAAATAAAAATACATTTGTTCAGCGAACCATCCATATATGTTTGGAATGCAGCTTCTTTGAATCTAACAAAAGTTTTGTCTGCCCTAGTTTGCAATACAATATTACCGGAGAAGAAGCTTCTCAAGATTAGGTTAAGAGGGGATCCGACTGGGCTTGGAATCAGTGGTTGGCGTCAGCAGAGGGGGTCTGACAGGGGAATCGGTGAGTCAGTGGCAGTGGCGGGAATGAAAAATAATCTTCCATAACCAACCCTGTAGGATTAAAAAAAGACAGGGATCCCCTTTTATTAAACAACATCAACAAAAATCCTTGTTAAATGACATCAGAAACAAAAACGCACCAAGATTTACTAAGGAATAACATTTTGTATATAAATCTGAGGTGGATCCCAGTTGGATTTAATATTGATCAGTGCTCATAAGTTTGATTGAGTGTGCACTATAGCTTTTGGATGTTGCCTTAGAAATATTTGATTCAAAATGTTCTGACTATACATTCTCAATTGATCTGTCCAAGTTTTTATTAACGGCAGATCCTAGTGTCTAGATGTTAGCTAGATTTTATCGCCTGGCTTGGAAAGATCCTTCGTAGTTTTAAATTACAGCGGTGACAGCATAGTGGAGATTAATGGCCTGGTACAGTGTGTCTTGAGGAGAAAAGGGAAGTTCATTTATACCCTATGACAAAACCTGTTCTTCAAATGTTCCTTTAGCTGTCATGTTCCTCCTTCACAGCAGAGTAGGGCTAGAGGGAACAGGACATGTCGTTGACTCTGAAATTTTGTTTTCAATTGCTATGTTTGCTTATCTTTACATGATTTGGATAAAGCAGAGGTCTTCAAACTTGGCAGCTTTAAGACTTGTGGACTTCAATTCTCAGAATTCTGGCTGGAGAATTCTGGGAGTTGAAGTCCACAAATCTTAAAGCTGCCAAGTTTGAAGACTTCTGGGATAAAGGTATGATATTCAAGAAGAATGACTGATTTTTTTTTAAAGTTGCAATATGTTTATCTCTTTTAAACTTGATTTTGTAGAGCAGCAAATGCTTACATATATATTAAGTTGAGAAAAAAGGAAATCAAAAGTTGTGCAATGGGGTGGGTTTATAACAGTTAAAAGGCCAAGTGTTTCAGCTTGAGAGGAAACATCCTTCTCCTGTTAAGCAAACTAGCAATAATGTTATTATTTATTTATTTAGCCCTTTACCAAGGCACAATATAGAACAACAATAACATCATAATGAATTGTAGATCAATCCAATAAAATTAACTCGGAATCCCATAAACAAAAAATAACATTAAAATGTCCAGCATGAAAGCAATACACTTAAAATAGCATCCTGGGATAGCACTGACTATATATACCAGAGGTGAATTTCAGCAGGTTCTGACCAATTCTGGAGAACCAGTAGCAGAAATTTTGAGTATTTCGGAAAACCAGTAAATACCACCTCTGACTGGCCCCGCCCCCATCTATTCTCTGCCTCCCTAGTCCCAGCTTATCAGGAGGAAATGTGGATTTTGCAGTATCCTTCCCCTGCCACACCCACCAAGCCACACCCACAGAATCAGTAGTAAAAAAATTCGAAACCCACCACTGATATATACATCCATAATAATTTAAAGAAAGTGTTATCCTGAAACTATCAGATAGACTGGAACACCCTGATTACAATAGCCGCTAATTAAATATAAAGATCTTTAAACCTCCTTTATATATCATAAAGATGGCCAGATCTCTGAAAGCCTGGTATTGGGAGACCATAACTCTGGAATAAGGAACTAAGAATGTCCTGCAGAAAGGAACATAAAGAATTAGCAGAACTATAGATAGAAATGAGGGCAAATAGATACTGGGAAGTTTGTCACTTAGCACAAGCAAGAATAGTTTAAATTGGGTTCTGGCTCAAAAGGGAGCTAATAAAGAGCTTGCCATGGTATTGAAAGATGAGAATGATATGGAAGGTCCAAGAGAGCCCACATGGCACTATTCCTCACTAAGATCAGTGGATGGAGAGAAGAATCAGAAACACCTGCCAGGAAATTATTACTATATTCAGGCATGAAACAATCAAAGCAGACACCAATTTCAGTGCAATCTCCTCTGCCAAATCCCTTGGATCTTACATATATTCATAAAATGCACCAAATAAAGTTAGAAAATGGGCCAAAGCCAACTGATCATCAAGCAAGACTTGCTTGATGCAGGCAAAAGAAAATGGGGCAGTCCAGGAGCCCAAAATGGGATACTACGTAGAGGATGAGAAGGACAATTGGATACTACGTAGATGATGAGAAGGACAATTGGATCATAAAGCATTGTCATTTCAGTCCTGATGTGATGAAAAGTCCATTAAAGGTTAACATGTATTTTAATCTTGGTCAAGTAAACCATTTTTATATTCCTTCCTTTTACTTCTAGCAAACTTGATTGTTAGTCCCTTCAAATAATGTCCTATAAGTTGATTTCTCTGCTTCTCCTGCATTTTTTTTTAGTTTTTTGGGGAACACAACATCTTCTTTTAGTTCCCTGTAACATTCTTTGAATGGTGCAAGTTGGTTGCTCAATAAAAACATTGCCTTCCCTGTTTCTCTTCTTTTATTTTCTTTCTAGAGGTGATAGCTTTCCCTGGGTGGTGCTTACTCAATTATGATGAGAATCCTATAAGATAGTGTGGCTTTTTGGGTTTTTTTTGCAAAACTCAAAATCGTATGTTATCATAGGTGGTGATAACTAACAGTTTGAATGGGCTGATTATTGATAACTGAATACTCCATCTGGGGTTATAGGCAATGTTCTTTAAACACAAGCTTCTAGTAAGCAGTATGGAAACAGAGGCCATCCTGTTTATGTTCCTGGGCTTCTATTGGACCAGGTGGGTAATTGGCTTCATCTAACAAAGCAGGAGTCTTTGTTCTTAAGGTTTTGTTTATTGTATCATAACAATTCAGCCAAGTGTGGCTAATGGTGCAATATGTGCCTATCAGAACAAGTGTAGACAGAAGAAATGCTATATTGTTTGTGAGGATGTTGACTTTGAAATTTGAGATTGGAATATGTTTTCCCTAAAGAAAATGGGACTATTTTGGATACTGGGTGGAATCTGTTCTCTCATCTCTTTTCTTGGAGCTGGTTTGGCAGAATGAAGCCTGGAGTACAAATATATTATTCCGTAGATTTCTAGAACATCTGTGGTTTGATTGTATGTCACTTTCCTGGCGGCTGGACTGCTCTGGCAACCTTCTTAAACGTGTGTAGTTTTATGGGTCTAATGTGAAATCTAGATTTTATTTCAGCGTCCTGAAACCCTAACCCTATGGGTGGACAAGATTTTATACTTAGGCTGCATTTCTAAATATATAGACGAGGGAGCATAAAGCGGCTGAATAAATATATATAGAATTGTGCTACTCAAGATTTGTTGGTTTTCGTTTGCTTTTGAACTTCCAGGCAACCATCTGAAAGCAGCGCTGATTATTTGCATTACAATCAACAGAGCAAAGTGCAGTTTATTTCCCACCATCCTTTTAATTCAGCGTATTGGCAAATTCCAGAGCGGATTAATTTTAACAGTTCCCACTGCAGATACTGGAAAAAAAGAACGGCAGGGAGTTACACAGAGTTTCAGATGCACGAATAGATTCTGACTGTTCTAAAGAAAGAAATCAGAGTTAAAAATCGGCTGGTACCTTTGTGAGCCGTTCATGTTCTTACAATAGTGTCTGTTAACTTGCTTTTAACTCTTCCCCTAGTATTTCTGCCCTTTCTAATTGTATTTCAGGAGTCTCTAAGTTTCTCTTGCCATTTTTCCTTCCCTGTCTCTTTTCTCCCCAAGTTACAAGTAAAGACCTTATATGTACGCCTACATCAGGCATGTTCCTCTGATACTCCCTTCGCATTAAGTTTCTCTGCATTTTGCAAATGAAAACCGCGTGCTCTGGTGCCCAAAACATAAAGTCAGACAGGATAAGTGTACAAAGCCAGGAACAAGAGGGCAGAGGATTTAATCTGTCCAGACACACAGGACATATCGGGTATCTGGTGAGTGGGCACGGTGCAAAATGCTTTCGTTTCTTTCTTCAAGCGTACATTATAGATCATCTCAGCAGTTTTTAGCTTGGGGATTGAGAGAGAGAGTGAGAGAGTGATGAAGATTTGTTGGAACGGAAAGCATTCCTGGTCTGTGGCTTACTCTGCAGGCCCCTACCCCTTCCAGTTATTAAATGCCAAAAGCCCGTTATGATTTCAGTTTGCGCAACAGCGGCTTGTAATATCCCAGAGCTCCTCCATAAATAGGCCTGCTTTCCCCACACCCAACTAGAAAACAACCACAGGAAGCCAAGGACGTGAAAGCCAAGCCAGACCAACTCCGCTTGCATTCATTCGGAGAGCTATACCGCAGCACAGCTTGCTGGAGAGAGCCTTTGCGTACCTTCCCTTCTGCTGCCGTCTGCAGCAAGAAAACTCCTCTTCCTCCAGGGAAGAAGAAAGACAGGAGTATCCTCAATTTCCAAGAGAGATTTTGTCGCACGCTGTAGCCTTAGCAACAGCAGCCTCTTAGGTGATGCATTTTTGGGGGGGAAGTCAGAACTTTAAGGGAAAAGGCAGTCTTTGTTCTCATTGCTTTGCCTTTTCAAGCCGTTCAAGTATAAACTCTTACCAATCGCTTACTCAGTTGGAGGGAAGCAACTTCTGAGCTCCTTTCTCTGTTTCAAAAAGTTTTATTTATTTATTTTTTAAACTAGTGTAAGTGATCCGTGAGCATTGAAGGGAGTAATTGGGGAAAAAGACTGGATACTGAAAGGCTCCCATTTCTCAGCTTGTCTAATAGAAAGGAAAAGGGCTGTTTTTTGTGCGCGTGTGATTATTTACATCTGTACTTCCCGTTTTTATACTGAATTTTGCAAAAAGGTTTTTGTTCTTTGGGGGGGATGTGTTGCAGAGCTCAAGTATGAAGATCCAGGAACATCCCGGCGTTCCTGAAGTCAAATTACAGAGGAACCAAGAAATAGATGGCCAGGAAGACACTTTCATATCAGAAGTGCCTCGTCTGGACCTGTCAACTTTATGCAGTGACAACTGGGAAGGTAGGATTGCTTGTTGAGCATGAATGAGACAGCTCTTATTTCAGCAGGACTGCATGTTTTACTTCTGTCTTTGACTTTCCCTCTTGTTTCTGGGATGATAAGTGACAGTTTTCCCCAGCCTGTTACCGTTCAGATGTAACTTCTCAATCCACATGCCTGTTGAGTTGCTCGTGTGAAGAAAAACACTGATCTGGGGAAAGTTAATCTGTAGAAACTAATAAACTTTTTGAATGCAAGAGCTGAACTTATGCTGCAAAAGATGCCATTGCACATTCTTTTCAGGAACATAACATAAGAAAAAGAAATGTTTTTGTCGTGTTCAGTTGATTGCTAACATTTTGCAGTTTAAAGGTCTCCCTTCTGGCAAATCAGCTAAAAGATACCTTAATAAATCCCTGAGTCCTTCTATAGGGAGCATATTTGTCCCTAGGTTCAGATAATACACATGTATTGTCTGAGGGAATAATAGCTTGCTTAAATTGGTATTTTTTGTATTCCTGCTTAACTGTCTTAAATTTTTAAAAATCTATTCCCATGTATAATATTGTTCAGTTAAGAGAATTCTCCCCACCATTTTTTAAGGATCTTAAAATCATTGATTCACCCAAGGTAAATGGGTGTAACCAATATTCTGATTTCTTTTTCTGTGTAGCAAGGCAGAGATATTTAGCATTAGCAGTTCTAACTGATTGCATAAACGAATACATACTTTTATTGTCTGCTGTGGAATAAGGGGGAATAGAATTACTTTCATTTGTTTACATTATCTTTACAAGGAAAGGAATATAGTATTAGTGTGTTTTTTCCCCTAGCAAACTGTTTTGTTGGTATCCACTAATTTAAATGGCACAGAGTGCTTTAAGTCATGCTACTGAAAACAGTGATTGGAAACTTTGGAAGAACATTGCTACCACACATTTTGGTTCTTTAGAGAACCTAGTGCCCCCCCCCCCCCCCCCCCCCCCCAAGTGCTTAAGGACATTTTATTACTGCATTTTTGGATTTTGGTATTTGGGGGTGGAACTGAAAAGTTTGTTCGTTAATAGCAGTTCCTTTCACTAGGAAGAGCCGTGTATCTCAAATTTGACAACTTGAAGATGAGTGGACTTCAACTCCCAGAATTCCCCAGCTAGCAAGGGTAGAGGGTTGGATGATGTACGTGATCCCTTCCAACTCTTACATTCTGTGACTCTATGGAAATGTTCAATGTATCTGTCTATCTGGACCAAAGCCTTTTGGAATTGATGCCAAGTTGTGCCCACATTCTATTTTTGTATCAGTTCAGAATTCTAAAGCAGGCTCAAATAGACTAGCTGATATGCAAACCTGCCCCATCAGCTGCTGTGGATATTTGTGATGGGAATATACCAGATGATACAACTTTCTTTTTACAGTTTGATAGTATATTAGATGCTCTTCCCTTAGATCTAAAGAATCCCTCCAGCCACGTTTATTTCCTTGTATATTCTAATCAGCTCTGCTCCAAAAAGGTTCATTTTGTTGTTACATTTTCAAAGGCAATCTGAATAAAGTTGCATTGTGGTTTTAGCAGTCAGGGGTGACATGAGAAAATTTTTTTCTTATTTAATGAAAAATTTGGAAAGACTACAGAATGGATGATTGTTCTCTTAATTTCTTACATTGCTTGATGCAAATTCCACTTTAGGACATTTTAGAAGTGAGAGCAAAGAATACAGCTTACTTCTGAAATGTACCGCTATTTGTTTGGGATATTGATGATAGAATTTATACACTACCCAGTACTTCTGAATATGATGTATAAATAAATAAATAGAACAAAATCATGTGGAAAGAGAGGTCAGTGAACATTACAGGTAGCATAATCTCATCTGACTATTTTCTAATCATGAACCATGGATTGATAAATCATGATACTCATGATTTAGTTGTTAGGTAGGTGAAGAGATTTAGAAGTATTTGATTTAGCCGCACGTATTCCTTGTCTTGTCTCACAATCTAAACAGCAGTATGGATTGTCCCTATTCTGAATCATGGATAATTGAACAGAGAGTTGGAATAGCATTACCTAGGCTAGTCATCAACCTCAGCGACTTTAAGATGTGTACACTTAAATTCTGCGAATTGAAGTCCATAATCTGAAAGTTGCTGGGGTTGAGATACATTGGCTTAGGCCAGCAATGTGAATATTCTACATGTATCTTTGCTCATTTTCTACTGAATGAATAATCTATTTTAGACACTCTCCGAATTCAAAGAAGTAAAAATGGAAATTTAGTAAGTAATTATGGATACTCATAGTCCATTCGCCGAAAAGTTTGTTTAATGTAGAGTATAGAATTGTGTAGGGATGCGGTGGCTCAGTGGCTAAGATGCTGAGCTTGTCAATCGGAAGGTCGGCAGTTCGAATCCCTAGTGCCGTGTAACGGGGTGAGCTCCCGTTACTTGTCCCAGCTTCTGCCAACCTAGCAATTCGAAAGCTCTTTTAAAAAAATGCAAGTAGAAAAAAAGGGACCACTTTGATGGGAAGGTAACAGCGCTCCGTGCACCTTTGGCATTGAGTCATGCCAGCCACATGAACATGAAGACGTCTTCAGACAGCGCTGGCTCTTTGGCTTAGAAACAGAGATGAGCATCACCCCTAGAGCTGGAAACGACTAGCACACATCTTATAAAATTGTGTAGCGCTTTTTACTTTTTTTAGATGAAAGTTAAGGAGATCAAATTCCAGCACTATCCTCATACAATCAAATGAGAATATTTGGCAGGTCACAACACAGATTGTGAATGTCCCTAGAGAAAATTTTCTGTTCTGTTTTGTGGCCATTGAAACTCTCCTTTAACTTCCATTATACTGTGCCCTACAATTTGGGATGATTAAGATTAAGGCCTTTTTCTTATGACAATTCTTCATATACTTGAAGAATGCTGTCATAATATCCATTTTTAATCTTCCTACAAATATTTTCCAAAGTCCTTCATTCTAAGGAATTATAACATTAGGGAAGTTTGGAAGTAGACATAAATGTTCTCAAAAATATAAAATCAATACTCAATACAAACTATTTTACCATTTTTCTCTCTTTTGTATGCTAGTTTTAATTTATGCTAGGTATGCTTTGTTAGCTTTAATTTATGCCAGCAGTATGATTTGTTATATCTTTGAGGCATTTTATGGCACAGATGTCATATCTCTGTGTAATATTTTAGATTTTCACAAATTAAATATACCCAAGAGGAGGACTTATGATCAGTGGCATAGTTTTCTTAGTTGACAGGAAATTTTTCGGTCCTCTGAATTTGTGCTGTATTACCTCACATGCTCTTAATGCCTTCAACACTGTTAATATTGACACTTTCTGGAACATTTTGATTGCAGAAGTTAACACTCTAATAACCACCTACACGGCGCTATATAAGAATGAATAGCAGATGGCATGAACACATGCTATCTAACTTTTCAGCAGAATTTTGTTTCGTTTTGTTTTGTTTTTACAATCATGAGGTATGAAATCCTCTCCATTTTTCTCCAGTTATTTGTTCTTATAAATAAACAAAAAACAATTGATCGATAAGGGTTGGGGGTTGTTTTTGTTTTTAAGAAGCAGTGGTGATGTTTGTGCATTGCTAATGTGCTTACTAGAAAGATTTATTATGTTAGTGATCTCAAGAAACAGGGATATTTTCTCTGTGATATCTCAATTCTAAGAAACTACCCTTCCTTCAAATTTTATTTTTCCTTGACTGAAATGAAATGGGACTTAAAGAACACGATGTCCTACTTTATTTTTAAATCAATAAATCCCCATCTTTATTCTGTAAACTGGAATTATTTTTGCTGTTATTTTCATTCTAAATACCCTCTTTCCCCCAAAATAAGACATACCCTGATAATAACCCCAATCGGGCTTTTGAGCGCATGGCAATAAGGCCAAGCACTTATTTTAGGGTTCAAAAAAAATACAAGACAGGGTCTTATTTTCAGGGAAACACAGTATATACAATAATACTGTACTAAAATAAATTCAAAAATATTCAAATATTTAATTTTGAAGAATTAAAATTCATTTAAAATGCAGGGTCTTATTTTCGGGGAAACATGGTATGTTATTTAGTGAATTATATTTCTCGTGTTCTAATTTAAATATGTTTGCCCCTAAAGGAAGTGCTTCCTCACTCAATATAAATAAGGTAAAACAAAATTTCTGGTCATGTTTGAGTAGAAGAAATGATAAGAATGATTTACTTGGCTTGCCTCTGCTGGCATATTTTATAAGAGTAAACAACTAAACATTACCCTGTTGGATCATATTTAGAAAAAGTTCAATCCAGGGATAAAATTCAAAATTTTTCTCTACCAGTTTTGTGGGCGTGGCTTGGTGGGCGTGGCAGGGAAAAGATATTGCAAAATCTCCATTCCCACCCCACTCCAGGGGAAGGATACTGCAAAATCTCCATTCCCTCCCCTCCTGGGGGAAGGATATTGCAAAATCTCCATTCCCACCCCACTCTGGGGCCAGCCAAAGGTGGTATTTGCCAGTTCTCTGAACTACTCAAAATTTCTGCTACCGATTCTCCAGAATCTGTTAGAACCTGCTGGATTTCACCCCTGCTTCAATCTGTATGTGACAAACAGATATCTCCCTCAAACTCTGAAGTAGAGCTTTGTGGAATCAACCATCATTAATGATATCTACAAGCATCTGGTACTTGAAGATCAGTTGCTTGAACAGGAACTTTACGTAATTCGTTAATTTTTTAATCCCTTTTTCACAGTTATAAAGTATTGCCCAAATCCTCTACTCTGTACTTTTTAAGAATAAATTCGTCCAGATCAAATTCTTCCCCACTTGTGCATTGACTCATTTTCATGGAAGATGTCCACTATCTTCCCTTCTTCCTCAATAGTGTCGATTTCATGCTTTTGCCCAAAAGCCTTGTTTCTCCCTCATGTAGGAAAGAGAAATGAGGAAATACTGGACCTATGGAATCTTTGAGGCATAATGGTTCTTTGTTTGCGGAATGCCAACTCAAAATCTAGGGAAAAAAGGATATTGCACTTGAGCATAGATGGAACATAACTATTATGGCAAACTATTGAGCCTCCTCCCAAATTTTAATTAATATCTTACTTTTGATAGCCATCTGACTCAGTTCTATTCCTGATGGGGTATTAAAATGATACACAAGGTCATTGGCAGTAAGTATTTTAGGGTGGTTTACCCGTCCATAAAAATTGAACAGTGATGTTTTTCTGAAATGGTGTAGGACCGTGATGGCGAACCTATGGCACGGGTGCCACAGGTGGCACGCGGAGCCATATTGGTGGGCACGCGAGTGTTGCCCTAGCTCAGCTCCAGCGCGCATGCGCGCCCCGGCCAGCTGATGTTCAGGCCTTCCGGTCGCACCGGAAGTCAGGAAACTGGCTGTTTCCGGCTTCCGGAAGGCCAGGGAGATAAGAAAAGCTGTTTTTGCCCTCCCCAGACTTCTAGAAAGCCTCTGGAGCCTGGGGAGGGGGGAAAACAGGCCTACTGGCCCACCGTGCCATCATGTGCCAAAAGCAGGGGGAAGTGGGGGGGGTCACGTGCGCATGTGCGGGAAGGCCAGGCGCATTGAATTATGGATGTGGGCATATGCACCTGCGACCCCCCACGCTCCCCACGCTCTTGGCACGTGACGGCAAAAAGGTTAGCCATCACTGGTGTAGGATATCCTGCTTGAGCAGGGGGTTGGCGGGTCACAAAACAAGGCAACTTGAGGTTGTAAGAAGAAATATGGACACTTGACAGCATAACTCCCTGCATTAAAGTAGACCTGGCTGATCATTCTTGACATGCTGTTGTTTTTTCTCATTCAGAAAGTTTTATTCGTGGGGCAATATTATCATGTTATATTGGTATGGATCTGGAAAATGTCTACTTATTCCTAGATTTTTATGAATATGTAGGCCAAAACACCAGTAATCTTATAAGAGAAAGTTGGCAGTGATTTTGGAATGAGTTTTAGGAATGTAAGGTTTGGTTGCTGGCTTATGCATGATCAGAAGTAAGCACCTTCATATGCTTTCCCTCCTAAAGCTCTAGAAAGAGCTTTTACAGCAGTTCTTTATTTCTAATTTATTTATAATTTTCCTTATAGCCTGAACTTTAAATTTGGTCAATTAAGCGAAATGGCAAAATTGAGATAATTATTACTTTCTGATAGTACTTTGAAATTAAGTTCGGTTAAGTAAACATGGGATGAGTTGAATCTGAATAGTTATAGCTTGTAATTTATAAAAACAAATGAGCAATCGAAAAGGGAAGGATATTGATGTTGGATAAATTCGCTTACCTGGTCATTTGAAAGTAATCAGAACTTAGTTACAGATGCAGAATAGTAGAATAAGATTTGATGATGTCACAATAGAAAGAAGAAGAGTTAAACAGAACAAGAGGTATGACTGGCCTCTCCATAGGGAAGAGGGTGTAGAAAGACCCATACAAGGCCAAAACGTTAGTGGTCCCAACAATTTGAGGAGTCTTTTAGTATTCCTATAGATTCTTAAAAATTAAAATATAAAAATGCATTATATTGCATGTTGACGAATAGAAGGCTATTGGTCTTCCCAGATCTTTGTCTGCCTTTTCTAAACCGTGTATTTTTCTAACCCCTTTTTTAAACATTTCTGCAGACTAAACGAAGGACTTAATTCATACAGAGGTCTTTTGCTGCCACAAATTATGCTTTTAATTATTATATATAATTATAATTACAGATTTTGCACCTGTATCCATTCAGAAACTATAGGGTGATTGTTTCTTGCTTTCTTTTAAAAAGAAGTTCCCAACCCTTTCATTTATGTGGCTCATTACATCATCACAGGATTTTGGAGGAGCACCTTTAAGATAGGAGTCCACATTGCAACATCTGCAGGCACTATGACACACAAGTCTTCGGATGGCATTTGCAAAATCCCAAAATAGAATAATTTTGGTTTTTAAAAAAATAGCCAACTAGATTACAGTAGAGATTATCAAATCTCACAGCATGTCAATGTTAGTATCTAAAATCTAAAAAATGTTGGCCAAGAAAGCTAAAGCAAAGAAGGACCAGGTCCTGGTGTTTTTGGAAGTGGTTTCTGTTCTGGAAGTTGCTTTATGAAGGAGTAGATTTGGCAGTACTATATTGCAAAATGGTGAGAACATGCTGTGGGAGAATCCAAAATAGTATTTCCTTCCAGACCCTCTTAAGTCCTAGTATATCCCACGGGAATACTCTCTGTAAGTTCATAAACATTCTTTTGACTTCTGAAGGGCAGAAATTTCAGCAGTTATAAAAAATGGTTCATGTTAAATGCCTTCTCTCTGGCCAAATATAGTGCTCGCAAGTCTGTTTAGAAGCAGATATATTCTGAATTTTGAAAATGTAGCGAAAGGGCACAGAGGTTGCAAAGGGAACATAAATATCATAGCCGCCAAATTATCTGCAGTTTGTTTGCTGCCCTTGAAAATAATCTACTTCTTGGACTTAGACAATGTCCCTTTATTTCTAATTCTACCAAGGATCCAGAACTAACAAGTAACACCCAGTTTACATTAATGGATAGTAGTTAATAAGATTATTGGAGTGAAATTAAGAACTTAATAGGCACTAATATTATAATATAAGCTTTCTTGCATTTATTTGTTTCCAGTGTGTTTCTGGACCAATTCAAATTACTGTATTAAGTTTGACCTCTGCAGAGTTTAACCTTCGTAACTAATTCAACACCTGCCGTGTGCTTACCTTAAGGTCATCGGTAGAATCTCTTCCTTCAATCTAAAGCCAGAGATTTGCTCTGAAACAGCTGTCCTCCAGCTTTGGAACACTCATTTAGAAAAGTAATCCTCATATCTTTTTAGTGAGGAACCTTTGTTACAGTTGCTCTCTCAAGCATTTTAGAAGTATGACTTTATTTATCTGACAAAAAAAAGTCGTGAACTTTTCTCCAAGTAATCTGTGGCTCAAATAGAAGAATTATCTAAACCTTGCTAGTATTAAAGAAATCAATGAATATTTTTCCATCTGTCATTTGATAGTAAGTGGGCTTTGCAAATGAGGATTTTTACCTTCCTTTGGGGTCACTAGGACACAACCTGCAAGATATTTTGAATTCTTAATGACTTGTTTTATATTGTCTATTGTGCTATGGTTTTTTCCATCGTTTCCTTAGTTTGCTTGCTGGATTTTAAGGATTGTGATTTCTACTGTATGAAAAGTTTAATTATGTGCAATAGCTAGACCAGGGGTCTCCAAGCCTGGCAATTTTGACACTTGTGGACTTCAACTCCCAGAATTCCTCAGCCAGCTGTGGCTGAGGAATTCTGGGATTTGAAGTCCACAAGTCTTAAAAGTTGCCAAGTTTGGAGGCCCTGAGCTAGAGACTTAAGAGTCACTGAGTATTTATAGTCAAACTAAACACAATTGCAGACCAAGCTCCCCATTGTTGTTCCTCTCCCCTGTTTTCCAGAACCTGTCCCTGCTTTTTCCTCCTGGCAGCGTAATGACGTAGATTCCGATGAAGCTCGCCTTTCCCCACAGGCTGGACGCCTCATTCAGCAGCTTCTGGATGAAGACAGTGACCCAATGCTGTCCCCTCGCTTTTATAACTATGGGCAAAGTCAGCAGTACTTGGATGACACAGAAGTGCCTCCTTCCCCACCCAATTCTCATTCATTCATGAGGTAGGTTGGCTGGTGAATAGAATAAGAATAGAATAGAATAGAATAGAATAGAATAGAATAAAATAGAATAAAATAGAATAAAATAGAATAAAATAGAATAAAATAGAATAAAATAAGAATAGAATAGAATAGAATAGAATAGAATAGAATAGAATAGAATAGAATA
>WNWU01000007.1:35556344-35569774 GCA_012654045.1 Ptyas mucosa
TAGAATAGAATAGAATAGAATAGAATAGAATAGAATAGAATAGAATAACAGAATTGGAAGGGACCTTGGAGATCTTCTAGTCCAACCCCCTGCCCAGGCAGGAAAGCCTACATCACTTCAGACAAATGATTATCCAACATCTTCTTAAAAACTTCCAGTGTTGGAGCATTCACAACTTCTGCAGGCAAGTTGTTCCACCGATTAATTGTTCTAACTGTCAGGAAATGTTTCGTTAGTTCTAAGTTGCTTCTCTCCTTGATTAGTTTCCACCCATTGCTTCTTGTTCTACCCTCAGGTGCTTTGGAGAATTACTTGGGTAGGACTTCACCTTCCTTACCGAACTGCTCCAGAATTCCAGCCACCCATTTACTTCCAACTGAGCCTAGACTCCTTCCCGTTGTGCCGTTATTCCATTTTTAGCAGATACTCCGTATGATAGGTTTTTTTGGGACATACTCCGTCTGCAATTCAGAGCTCTCTGTGATTTAGAGGAGAGACTGTCCTTGTTGGTTTTATTTCAAAGATCTCCCACGTTTCTTCATATTTTGTTCTAGCTCAGGTTGTGGAAGGAAAAAGAAGGGTAGCTCCACATTTGGGAATGTTTAATTAACGTAAATATAACATCCAGCAGTGGAGAAATAGACGAACTGCAAAAATGGGATTTGGTTCAGAAAATATTTTGCAGGTGATGGCGGTTGAAACTATTTCTCTACCAACATGGAAAACTGTATCCCATTTCATGATTGTAGCATTTTATTTTGCTGTGCATATAAGTTAGGTTTTAAAATGCAAAAAATAAATTGATAATCTTACAAAATATATTATTAAATCTATGATCTCAGATGCCATCTTGACAGTTAATCTCAGTCTTAAGGCATGGAACAAAATGTAATAGTATAGCGATATCAAAGAAGGCAAACACAGGCCATCTGGAATCAAACATCCAGTTTCTACCCAATAAACATCATTGGTTCTATATTCTGATTTGTATCTTCATGTTCATCCCTCTGACCCTGTGGTTTTCTATTCAGTCATCATTCAAATGTTTTTGCATTATGCATTTTCATGCAATCGATGACTTGTTTTGAAATTCTACCCTTTGCATTTCTGTGGAGAGCTCTGGAGGAGTATATATATATATATAATTCCGTGTAAAGGAACATATGACAGCAGTTAACATTTTCTTTTTACAGGATCCTCTTTTCATGTCACTGTATGTTCACAAAGTAATTGAACCTTATCGGCATGACTTCCATTCTAGGCGAAGAAGTTCTTCTTTGGGATCTTACGAAGATGACAGTGAAGATTTGACACCAGCACAGTTGACTCGCAGGATTCAAGGACTGAAGAAAAAGATCAGGCGGTACGAAGATAAATTTGAGGAGGAGAGAAAGTATAGAGTAAGTTGACGAAAACTTTTCCTTCAATCGAACAGCACTTTTCAGGTTTTAATTTCTTTCCCAGTTACCCAAATGTGATTTACCTGAACATTAGCAATTGAATTGTTAAAACAGTACAATCATTTAGCTGATTATCTAGCAGAGGAAACCACTGACTAGGTTTTTTTCATTATTAATTAGCCATCCCTTTTTTTAACCCATTGGGAAAAAAGCCCACTAAAGCTGAGCAAGTAATGCATATCTAAATAAAATATGTATTGGATGAAGCTGTTAATCTCATCTGGTGACTTAAAAATTTTATGTGCAATAGACACCTGTCCGTTTTATTTACAGTATGCTTTAGAGAGTGCACAAAGCAAAGAACTGTCATTTGTTTTTAAAAAAACTATTATATACATTTAACAGAGGTGGGAAACTATGGCCCCTTTATGGCCTGTGGACTGAAACTCCCAGAATTCCTGAGCCGGCTTGGCTGGTTCAGAAATTCTGGGAGTTTAAGTCCACAGGTCATAAAAGGACCATCGTTCCCCACCCCGCTTTAAAATGTCACTCAGAACTTCTTAATTATATTAAAGAAAACCCTCCTCTAGATTGGCACAAAGTTTTGGGAAATTTTGAAAGGTGCTGGAATAAATTAAATAAATATGTGTTTATTACAAGCCTTGATTTCAATTCCTTAGTTCACAAAAATCTTTTGTTCCTATTTGTTTCCCTCTCTGGGATAGCCCTCTCACAGTGACAAAGCAGCCAATCTCGAGGTGCTGAAATGGACAAATGACCTTGCAAAATTTAGGAAGCAACTAAAAGGTGAGAATTAATCTGGCAACATCTCCTCCTTTTGGCTTGGAACTTGCTTTCCGTTGCTTGTCATTAAAAATACTTTTTTTTTCTCTCTTTCTTGCCCAAAACTAGAGTCAAAACTGAAAATGTCAGAAGAAGATCTGGCTCCTATGACACGCCAACGTAGCAATACACTCCCCAAAAGTTTTGGCTCTCAGCTGGAGAAAGAGGAAGAGAAACACGATGTCTCTGACAAATCATCTAAGCCTTCAGTGGAGGCAACTTTGGAATCCATGCAGAAGAAGCTCCAAGAGAAAAGGACAGAAGCAAGTCGACCTGAGGATATTAAGGTACACTTAGGAAAATAGAAAGAAGAAAAAAATGATAATTTAAAAAATCCCACACCATTTTTAAGATCTTCTCTGCAAGTGGTGTGCATATAGAGATGATAGAGGTACTAATTAAAGCATGCCAATTTTGAATATTAAGGCTGTACCATCCTTATGGAATAGTATAAATAGTATAAATTCTAGTGTGAGGGGGTAAATAAAGAGCTTTGAAGAATATTTCTTCTATACGGTTGTTTGCAAAAGGCCCAAATTAAGTGAACTTAATAAGTAAGGTAAAAGTAAAGGTAAAGGTTCCCCTTGCACATATGTGCTAGTCGTTCCCGACTCTAGGGAGCGGTGCTCATCTCTCTTTCAAAGCTGAAGAGCCAGCGCTGTCCGAAGACGTCTCCATGGTCACGTGGCCAACATGACTAAACGCCAAAGGCACATGGAACGCTGTCACCTTCCCACCAAAGGTGGCCCCTATTTTTCTACTTGCATTTTTTACGTGCTTTCGAACTGCTAGGTTGACAGAAGCTGGGACAAGTAACGGGAACTCACCCTGTTACGCGGCACTAGGGATTCCAACTGCTGAACTGCTGATCTTTCGATCAACAAGCTCACTGTCTTAGCCACTGAGCCACCATGTCCCACCCTCTTAATAAGTAGGCTTATGCAAAACTGTGGCATGGTCCCAGTGTGTGTTCTACTTTTTATCTCCCAAAACTGGCAGAAGTTTGCCCCAAATAGAAAATTTCTTTTGGACAACATCTGTTCTTGAAATCCATTTGCTTGGAGCCCGGTGAACCTTTTCCTGTCCCAGAAGGTTCATAGAAGTACATTTGGATTCCATTTCGAGAATGGACTATGCTCTTCTACACTTAATTTGTGATTCAAGCTTTCAGCCTAAACATTGTCATCTTTAAAAGGTTTTGTAAAAAAGCCGAATATAACCTAAATAGATTGCTTGTAGGCGTTATGGAATAAATGGTTATTTGGGAAGTCTACAATAAATATTTGACAACTTCACTGTGTCAGGGATTGTACCATTCTCAATTATTTTATTAAGGCTAGGAAGATGACCTTTGGCAGATCTCTTAAGGCTTTGTTCCCAGACATTGAAAATGACCTTGGCTGTACTACAAATACTGATGTGTTGAAGGCAGTGTCACTGCTGCAGTTACAAATTTCTTTCCAATCTTTAATACAATCTCTTACCTTTTGCTGAACCCACAGCAAGGAAAGGACAAGGCTGGTATAATAAAGTCCTGTCACCACTCTATGTCCTCAAGGCTGCCATCAGCTATTCTTATCATAAACAATGAAGGGGAATTAAAAACAGCATCAGCAGTCTCAGTTCTTCCCAGAAATGCGTCTCAGACTAGTGAAGGACGATCACATATGCCTAATTATTTCAAAACTATTAAATTACTTGCTTAGTTTTCCAGCGGTCTTCAAAAGGAGCTTGACGTGCAGTAATCTTAAATTGATCACGATTCCAGACTGCTGCGTGTTTTTGGTTTTTGGGGTGTATGTCTTAAATTTTTATTGTAAGCTGTCCCAAGTCATATATGTGAGATGGACAGTGACATAAATCCAGTAAATAAATGGATAACTGATATTTCTACTCAGTAGATGTCCAGTGGATATTTCATACCACAGAGACCACTAAATAACTGGAGATACAGGACTAATCTTTGAAAGGGAATGCTGTCCTTCTAGAAAACATGAACATTGCAGTCTAGGGCAAAAGAACAGCCAAGCAACATCATCAACTTTTCATCTATTAAGTCTTGTTTATTGACTGTTTTTTTTCCCATGTTGCTTGCCAAATTCAGTACTTGACATTGCAGCATTCTGATGTTTGCATTTCCATTTGACAAGTACTGTAGTTTTTCAACCTCACCTTCTAGAACCATCCGTCTAACATTAATATTATTAAAGTATCTCCCACTCTAATCCATCTCTCAAGAAAGCAGTCGAAATCTAATGGTGTAGGAAATTGTCAATATACCAAGAAGAATTAATAAGGCAGCAGCCTTTAGGTCCAAGTCTCAAGACCATCGTATATTGTTGCTTTCAGACACAGCTAAAATATTCTTACAAGATATTTATTACTTATTTTCACTGACCCACCCAATGAAACATTTTCTTGACCTTCTCCTTGAAAGTCCTGGTCAGGAAGCCACATTTTTCAAAGAATTTTGTTCACATCCTTAGACCTAACCAAAAAGAAAAACTATCAATAACACCAATCCAGGCAGAATTCTGGGCATATCGATTAATGTATTGATTAACTGCATTTAATTCATTTAATTAAGCAATTCCAAGTGATGTTCAGAGATAAAGGAACAGTTTTAAACAGACTCAAGATAGCCACCGATTAGCAAATAAAAAACACTAGGATGGAAACAACAGTACAAACAACATATTGTGTAACGCTATTCCTCTACTTTTTTGTCTATCCTTCCTCTACCCAGGATATGACTCGAGATGAGATAGCATCAGAGAAAGTGGCCCTTCAGAAATCCCTCCTCTATTATGAAAGCATCCATGGAAGACCAGTAAGTATAGTAATTTTTGTATCAAATGGGCTCAGCATTTCGGTAAATGCAATTGTCTGGCTATTAAACGTGAGAACATGCCCCCCGTTCATTAAAATATACAAAGAAAAGTATTAAAACAGTAATGTTGATGACTGGCTTGGTATCATTGTGAACAGTAATTATAATTGGTGCAAAGTGTTGAGATAAAAAGAATAGAATAGAATCTAGAATACTTTTATTTGGCCAAGTGTGATTAGACAGACAAGGAATTTGTCTCCGGTGCAGAAGCTCTCAATGTACGTACAAAGCAGCAGAGTAATAATAATCATAATATCACTGTTATGAACAGGGACACACATTCAACTTTGCAGCTGCCAGGATTGTTGGACGAGCGGGCTCAAAAACAGCCAGGGAAACGATTGAAGCCTGGGGGAAAAGGCCCCTCGTCAACAGGAGTGCTGATTCAAGTATTTAGAAGGCGAGAGCTGGGCAGCACAAGCAAAGGACAGCTAATGACTTAAAAGCCAGCCATCAACACAACCCCAATCAACATCTAAAAAGCCACATACAACAGGCACTATAGAACACACATAGAACAGGACACACTCTGCTAGAAATAAGTTCCTTGAAGATGGGCTTCAGCACGAGTCCGAAATCTTGGAAGACGAAACCTCTGGTCCCGGTGTCCGACCCAGATTGGATCCTACAACTTCATCCTGGGACACGTATATATATTCTCTTCCATTTGTAATCATAATATGATACCAATAAGAGGGTGTAGTAGAGAAGATGAGAAGGATAATAATACTACAGCCATACAACATGGTAAATATACTTAGACATAAGACTGTGAGGATTAGGTGTTCAGCAGAGTGATGGCACAAGGGGAAAAAAACTGTCCTTGTGTCTACTTATTTTGGCCTGCAATGCCCTGTAGCAGCATTCTGAGGGGAGGAGTTGAAACAGTTTATGTCTAGGACAGGGATCAGCAACCTGTGGCTCTGGAGCCGCATGTGGCTCTTTCATCCCTCTGGCTCCCTGTTGCCGCCATAATTTTGAGAGGAGTTTCTGGTTATGAGGAGAAAAAGCACGGCGCACCAGGAAGAGACTCTATGGCAAGGGGCAGGTTTTCCAGTCAGTTCCACAATTGATAGGGCTTTCAGTTAGGACAGGTAGAGGAAAAAGGATGCCGCGCTAGGAGGAGACTCTATGGTGGGGGAACCGGACTTCCGTTCAGCTCCAGAATTGAACCGGGGGGGGGGGGCTTCCAGTTAGGACCTTTGTGGCTCTTTGAGTGTTTAAGGTTGCCGACTCCTGTTCTAGATGTGAGGGGTCTGTAGATATTTTCTCAGCCCTCCTGACCTGTAGAGTATACAGGTCTTCTATGTAAGACAGGCTGATAGTGATTGTTTTTTCTGCTGCTCCATGAGTGACAGCTCCATGATAGGAGTGTGTACCTGTCCTATTTACTGCTGTACCAAACCTGATGTGATTTGGTTAGGTAGGGATCAGGCTTTCAGCTTAGACCATGACAGATGAAAAGACGTTTCCTTCTCAAGGGACTGGTAAAAATGAAACAGTTTAGAACCACAGATCTGAATGATAAAAATTTCCATTTAAACTGATAACTATGACGATGATAAGTGCAAGAATTTAAAGTGTAACAGTCTGCATTGTAGCAGTTGTATTTTACTTAAATTCCACATTGGATATCGTGCACACCTAGATGTTAACTTTTTTGATTGGATAGAAAATATTAATAAGGGCAAACAATCACATACCCAAGCAGTAGAAATCAAGCAGTCTGGTGAGATAATAGGAAAGAAACGGTTCTAAGAACTATTATAACGCCATTAAAGTTTGTGTTGTACAATTGCATTCCTTATCAGTAGCTCCTGTGGCCAGCCCTACCCTTCAAAAGGGGATGATAGAAAGTAGATGATCCTTCCTTTTCACAAGACATTCTCTAGAAAACAGAGTCTGTGCTGTAAAAATGTGATCGATCACTAGCGGTAAAGAGTTCTCTTTGCTGAAATCTGGCAACTTCCAAGATTTTTGTGACCCGTACCCAAATATGGTCAGCTTTAGCAAAACCTACCTCGCACCAGCACCAAGATTCAGGCAATTTTCTTCTTTTCAGGTAACAAAACACGAACGGCAAACTATGAAGCCCCTCTATGACAGATACCGCTTGGTCAAGCAGATCCTCTCAAGGGCAAACTCTATTCCCATTATCGTGAGTGTAAACCTAATGTTTTGATTATTGCACTTGAATTTTCTTAGCAAGCAGGGCAAGAGAGAACACTGTTGCTCACAGTCCACATCTTCTCTGTAGTAACAGCCAGATATTTATATTTATACTTGCACACTATGAAAAGAAATACAAGTTTCCCTAGCAGCTACTTCTGGTCAGCCCTGGTAGCAGCATTTCATCATCCTTTTAACGACCCCATAGTCCCTTGCAGGGTGTAGTCTGGGCAACCGAATGGAGCTAACAGAGTGTTTATTGGCCGGATGCCCTTCCTGTCGCCAAGGTGGAGTTTTGTTCAGCAGATATATTCTCATTGTGCCCAGAGAGAGAAATATCTGCCTCTACCTAGGATCGAACTCACAGCCTCCTGATTGTTAGGCGAGAACTCCACCTCTAGGCCACCACACCATTTCACACCCTGGCAGCAGAATTCTGTTCTAATGAACTGATTGGACGAGATATGGTTTCTTCCAGGTTATCACCTATAACAGAGGTCTCCAACCCTCAGGGTGTGGGCCATTACCAGGCCGTGAGCCATTCAGAACCGGGCTGTGGAAGTGACGAGCGTGTGTGTGTGTGTGTGTGTGCATCCCCACTTGTGCGAGCAATGGGTGAGCGTGCACGTGCATTCCCATTTACAAGAGCAGCGATTAGAGTGCGTGCACGCTCCATTTATGCACAGATGAGCTGCACACATGCACTTGCCCGCCACTCACACAGAACCATCCCCTCTAAACCCCCCTCCCCCCCCCCCGGCCCACAAAGCTGGTTTCTTCTACTTGTGAGCCATAAACCATCAAAAGATGTCTGTTCCGAATGGTCCGTGAATGGCCCATGCATTCTGCAGTTCCATTCATTTTTGCAAGGTCTTAAGGAACAAAAGCTCCTATTTGTGAAAAATCTTAAAAGCTCTATTTTCACTATGTCGCATGATCTAGGACTGTAAGCTGAGGACATGTTTGGAATTTTAAGAACATAAAATAGTGGCAGGAAGGACATCTTTATGTAGAGCAAACTACTGTATTTCTCGGATTATAAGATGCACCGGAGTATAAGACGCACCAAAATTTCGAAGAGGAAAACAAGACAAAAAATAGTTTTTGGCCTCCATGCGTCTGGTTTTTGCCCTCCCCAGTCCCCAAGAGCACTCTGCAGGCCTCCCAAACCCTCTGGGTGTCCTGTTTTTGGTGAAAACAGGACGTGTGGGGCGGGATTTCAGGAGTCCAAAAATGGCTATATTCGGTGTATAAGACACACCGACATTTCCACCCTCTTTTGGGGGGAGAAAGTGAGTCTTATACTTCGAAAAGTATGGTAGTGAAATTTCTCCCCACTATTCATTCTTACCTATATTTTTTTCCACCTTACTTCCAAAGAAAGCTTCCCAAAACAACTCATTGTTTTTCCTTAGAATGTCTCCAAGAACTACTGCATACACTGAAGAGCTTTGGCTTTGCCATGCACTAGCTTTCCATTTATCTTTTGTTTTCATTAGAAGCATTTAAAAATGAGAGCCAGGAAGTCTGATAAGCACCAAGAAAGAATGAATTTCTCAGAACAATATCATAGAATTACAATTAGTCTTAAATCCCTGAGTACAACCTTTGTCCAATGCAAGGAGCCAAATTGAAGGATTCCAGAGACTTGACTGTCGAGCTTCCACAATAAAATGGAGCCCACTATGTGTCTGGGTAATTGGCTCTACTATCAGACTATTCTTACTTTAGAAATCGTTTTAAACCTTCAACCAGAATCTCCTTTCCTGTCATTTAAATCAGAGGTGGGCTTCTGCCGGTTCGCACCGGTTCAGTCGAACCGGTAATTAAGATTCCACACAGTTCAGCAAACCAGCAAATCCCACCACTGGCTGGCCCAAACCCAGCTCATTTTTCCGCCTGTTTTCCGGGCCATTTTCAGGCCGTTTTTTGGGCCAAAAACGGTCTAAAAACCACCCAAAAAACAGGCAGGGGTAGAGCCGGCCAGTGGTGGGATTAGCCCTAACCGGCTGAATCCTACCTCTGCCTTTGAGGTAAGTGGTGAGGAAGCAGGGCTGGGTGTGATGAGTGATGTCACCCACCCAGTCACATGACCAACCGGCCACACCTACCCTGCCAAAGAACCAGTTGTTAAGTTATTCAAGTCCCACCACTGATTTAAATCCATTGTTTCTGGAGGGATCCTGCCTGTATGATACCCTTTCAGGTATCTGAAGAGATCGTATCCTCCTTCAGTCCTGTACTCAAGGCTAAAGAAAGCAGCTGCTTCAATCTCTTTTCATAAGTATTTCTTTATAGTACCCTGAACGCTTTTGTTACCTTTCTCTGAAACCAGTTTCAATTTCTTGGTGACTTGAAAGTCAGCTTCTCAGAATTGGTAACAAAACTCAGGTTTTAACAAAGCCAAATAGAAAAGAATGATTGCTTCCTGTCCTTCAGAAATTATGTATATATTTGGTTGTACCTCGAAATTGTGTTTTTCTCTTTTTTCTGCCATTATTACACAGCTCACTCCTGATTGATTAGCAATCCCAGATTAACCATTTGGATTTTCAAATCGCATTGGTCCATTAGAAAGAAGCCCTGTCTTGTTTGAAAATTCCCTGAGAATCTGTGGAGCTTCTGCCACCATCCAACCTCCAAACTTAGGCTTGTTTACTTGTATGTTTCATTTTGCCATGAGGTTGTTTTATACCATAAGAAAGGCTTTTTATGGTATAATATATGAAGAGCATGATAGGGGGAACATTTTCTGTTGTGCATTGAATGGCCTAGAATAGGGATGTCAAACTTGATTTCATTGAGGGCCGCATCAGGGTTGTGTTTGACCTCGGGGGGTGGGGAGAGGCAGCTCTATGTCACTCATTGAGGCTCCGTTTTCAGCCATGACAACCTCCTGCAGCCCTTTGCCAGCGAAGACGGAGCTCAGGGAGGCTGCGTGCATCCTGCCCAGGCTCCATCTTTGCTGGCAGGGGCATCACGGACCGGTCCTTCGCTGTTTCTAGAGCAGGCCCCTGGCCAAATCTAAGCACCCCACGGGCCAGATCCAGCCCGCAAACCTTGAGATTGACACTCGCAACCTAGTATAATAATACCATACTATCATGTTGATGTGGGAATGAATGTGCTGAAGGATGTGGGGAGAGAATAAAGTGGAAAAGGAATGGGTTGTAACATAACCTATTTGAATATTTATTTGCAGGGTTCTCCCTCTAGCAAGCGGAGAAGTCCTTTACTACAACCAATAATTGAAGGAGAAACTGCTTCCTTCTTCAAGGAGATCAAGGTAAACCAAAACTTCTCGCTCCCCTCCCACATTAGTTCATCTGTTCAATTTACATCAGTTCTCCTCTTCCGCTGTGGAGGAGGATGATAATGCTCTTCCTTCATTTCCATGTTTCCAGGAAGCAAAATCAATAGAAGAGAATATTTTCAGCTCAGGGTTGAACTGTGGGGTCCTTGGTGCTCTCTGAGCTGGGTTGTTTTCATGCAGACGTTTCATTACCAAACTAGGTAACATCATCAGTGCACCAAGGACCTCGCAGCAAAATCAATAGCTGTTTTTCTGTTTGCCCACATTCTAATTCCTGCTTTTACAATGTACTTCAGTTGTAACAGTTTTGTATCTTAGTTCCTAAATTTCTGGACTCATCCCACCCATGGAAGCTAGAGATCAATTAATACAGTCTGCTTTAGAAAATTATTTTATTTAGTGATCTACTGCAATTTCACAATTCCTCCAGACTTTTAATCTATGTAATTGGTGCAAGACCCAAGTTAGTCTAGAAGAACGGGGGTTCTAATATATTTTCTTTTTTAAATCTTCATGCTTTTGTTTCTTGACTCACTACCAGTGAAAGAAATACACCTCTTTGCAGTTCTGTCTAACCACATTTGCCCACTGCAAAAGGACATATCTGGCAATAAGATGGTATAAATTGTTATGTTGTCCTTTCCCTTCCCCATTTTTGTAGGAATGGGGCTGAGGCAGCCTAATATGCCTCCTGATACGAAACAAACCAGTGTAATGCGAAAGTTACTTGGCATAACAACCAAGATTTGTCTATTTCAGGAACCTTTCACTTCTTATGCCAGACATTCAATTCAGTAAGTGGTAAAACTAGCCTGACGAACAGCTTTACTCATACAAGGTGTCAGATTTATCTTCAGCTAAAAGGATTAAAAACAGCAGAAATAGCCCAAGTCCTAAGACAGCCATTACTATGTCAAGTAAACCATTCTTCTCCAACATGGATGTCCTCCAAATTTGGGTCCTTCAGAATTTTCCACAGTGGACATGCTGGGTGTAGATTTACAAGAATTAAAATCTATCCAACCAGTTGTTGTTGTTGTTAATTGCGAAGTCATGTCTGACCCATCGCAACCCCATGGACAACATTCCTCCAGGCCTTCCTGTCCTCTACCATCCTCTGGAGTCCCATTTAAGCTCACGTCATCCAGCCGTCTCGTTCTCTGTCGTCTGCTTCTTCTTTTGCCCTCAGTCTTTCCCAGCATTAGGTTCTTTTCCAGTGAGTCCTTCCTTCTCCTCCAACCAGAGAGTGTCTAAATTGGGAAGACTGGAATAGGCAATGCCAGTCTAGATGAATAAATTCTAGTTCCCTAAAATACTTCAGCTGTGTTCAAGGTCTCCTATGCGCTATTTAGGGATGATAACATCTGCCTTCTTTATGGCATTGTTCAGTTCCTAGAAATAGATTATTTGACAATTAAATGTGGCCACAATATAAATACCAGGTTCAGATAACCCAAACTGAAGGTGTATTTTTGGTGCTGTCTTAACTGCTGTGGTCTTTTCACTTGCTGGATTCCAGCTGGCAAAAGAAAATAAAACATTGGTACATACTTTAGACGGACACGACTTCGCAACTAACAACAACATACTTTAGAATGGAGGAAAAAGTCTGGGCAACGTTAGTGCATTGTTTTTGTTGTTGTTCAGTCGCTAAGTGGTGCCCGACTCTTCGTGACCCTATGCTCCAGAGCAGGGTTCTCCAACCTTGGCAACTTTAAGCCTGGCGGACTTCAACTCCCAGAATTCTTTTTGCTTTGCTGGCTGGGGAATTCTGGGAGTTGAAGTCCTCCAGGTTTAAAGTTGCCAAGGTTGGAGACGCCTGCCCCAGAGCACACCAGCCCCGCCCCCCGTCCATGCCCACTGTCCTCTATATCGGCCTACTAGCTCCTTTGCAAATCTTAGCCATGTTAGTTGTATATTTATATATGCCAGCTTTCTTCTTGGTTCAGACAATCGCGGATATTTAGAAAGCAAGCTCAAGAAGCATTCACAGGGTTGCAACACTTAGACTGGCCTTTCAAACATACTATGTTTGAAAGTATTTGGTCTGTCTATTTTTTTTTAATGTGAACCATTTTGATAACGTGCCCCCCTACCAGAAGCTAATAACCATTGAAATCAAAATCTCTCCACAGGAGGAAGAGGATGGATCTGAGGATGACAGCAATGTGAAACCAGATTTCACAGTCACAATAAAATCTGACTTTGGCGTACGAAGCTTTTTGGACCAACTAGAAGATGATGTTGATGGTTTCATTTCTCCAGTGGATGATAGGAACCCTTCGAAAAGCAGCCAGGACATGGGCTTGTCCAATCTTCATGCCGCTTCTACGTATGTCAGATTTTTAGTAATCAACTTCATGTTCTGGGTATAGATTTTTTTTATTTTCTTTTTTTTTATTTTTTTAGTTTGGCTGAGATGTTAACTAAACGATCACAGTGACATGTGGTGAAATCCCTGCCGTTTATTGACCACTCAGCCAAAGCTTCCATTTCAGTTTTACCTCGAGAGGGAGACGACTTGTCCTTGTGGAAGTTCCCACCCTCACATCCCATGCAGGGGGCAGAATTGAAAAAGCTCTGAAATACAATTTACGTGCATTGGACGAGTGGCCTTTGCACTCCTTGAAATCAGCCTGCTTCTTATTCAAGATTGACTATTAGTGTGTTGCAGCAAGAAAATGGGATGCCTGACATTTTCCCCGAAAACCTAGCAAAATAGGGGAAATGTTGCAGGAATGGAATGGAATGGAATGGAATGGAATGGAATGGAATGGAATGGAATGGAATGGAATGGAATGGAATGGAATGGAAT
>WNWU01000007.1:35573227-35601920 GCA_012654045.1 Ptyas mucosa
CGGTTGTTAAGTGAATCTGGCCTCCCCATTGATTTTGCTTGTCAGAAGGTCGCAAAAGATGGTCCCGTAACCCCATGCCACAACAACCATCATAAATTTGAACCAGTTGCCAAGTATCCACACTTCGATCATGTGACTATGGCAGGGGTGGGCAACTGTGGCCCTTTTACAACCTGTGGACTTCAACTCCCAGGGATTCTGGGAGGGATTCTGGGAGTTGAAGTCCACAGGTTGTAAAAGGGCCACAGTTGCCCACCCCTGGACTATGGGGACGTTGCCAATGGTCATAAGCAGTAGTGGGTTTCAGAATTTTTTACTACTGGTTCTGTGGGTGTGGCTTGGTGGACGTGGCATGGCTTGATGGGCGTGGCAGGGGAAGGATACTGTAAAATTGCCATTCCCACCCCACTCCAGGGGAAGGTTACTGCAAAATCCCCATTTCCTCCCGATCAGCTGGGACTCAGGAGAAAGAGAATAAATGGGGGCCAGTCAGAATTTTTACTACTGGTTCTCCGAACTACTCAAAATTTCCACTACCGGTTCGCCAGAACTGGTCAGAACCTGCTGACACTCACCTCTGGTCATAAGTGTGAAAAATGGGTTTAAATCGCTTTTTTCAGTGGCATTGCATTGTAATTTTGAACAGTCACTAAACAAATGGTTGTAATTCAAGGACTACCTGTACTTCCTTTCACTAAGGGATTGGATACACACACATGAATTTTCCTTTTTTGTTGTTGTTGTTTTTTAATTCCCTAAAGCATTTTCCCCCTTCCCCAACCAGGACATGCTAAGTTTAGTCTTCTGTTTTTCTCTTAATTCCAAAAGGTGTAAACTATTCCTTTAAGGACAGGGATCCTATACAGGAAGCTGATACGTTTTATCTGGTTGTGCTTTTTAGAAACGTCCAGAAAGAAGACCGAGTTCCCATGGCCGAAGAATATAATGAATACAAGCAAGTTAAGGCCAAGCTGAGGCTGCTAGAAGTCCTCATCAGCAAAAGAGATTTAAGTTCCAAGATCATGTAATAAAGCTACGCTGGATTTGCCACTAATGTTAAGATGTCGATGCAGTCAAATAACACAAAGAACTCTCAGCAAGAGCCTAATACCACGGAGGGCTTTAGTGGCTCTCCCTGACTGTCAAGTTGGCAGAAGATGGAGGCCCGGTGTGAAGGAGGAGGGAGGGTCCTGCATCTTTCTTCCTACTTGTGACCTGTTCTGCCATCTGGGCTGGCAAAACCGGAAGGATGTTGACCCACTGAAACGACTCTGCTCCACAAGTTTCCTTTTTCACTTTCATCGGTTGGTGGCCTGCAATTGCTTGGACTAAAACAACAACCAAAAAAAAGACCTCAATTTTAAAGCATCAGTGTAAGAAAGGTGAACTAGTTAAAAACCCTCACGAATCTCCAAATAATGGCCTGTAATTTTCAGACCAATAAAGCAATCAGGTCTGTTCTAATAATAGGATGTATGTTCTGAGACAATTCGGAGAGGGTTGGTAGGTCCCCTCTTGAAATCTCATCTTTGACTGCAGGGTTTTCGTTGTTATTTGTTGGTCCGTAGTTCTTGTCACATTCTCCAAATGAAAGTGGAACTGCCGTTTGGCGGAGAACTCTGAAGCGTGGACTGCCTTGGCTTTCAGTATGGCTGCTTTTTAAAAAAAAAACGAAAACACACTTTCTTACTAAATGAGCTTTTTCAGAAATGTTATTACACAACTCCTACATCTGTTCGACCTGGAAGAAAGAAAACATTGTGGAAAAGTGGACCTGGGGAGAAATTGGGCTTAGTTAACGGGATCCTCCGCAAGAAGTAGGAAAAGGAATGGGATGATCTTGGTAGCCAAGGTATTCTGATATAATTGTGGGTTTCAGACAATGTCTGGGAAGGGTTTATAATATTTTATCTTTGTCCTTGATGCGAAGAACGGGAATAATGGATAAACGTCTTCGAAAGGCAGAAGGTTTATCATTTGAGTTTGCTTCTGCAATAATGGCGTTTCCACAATCTGCTCCTGATTTGTGTCAGATCGTAATGGAATCCAGTTTATTGGTGCCCCTGCAATATTTCTGAGGATTTTCTCCTGCATATTACTGTGGCAAATGCGCTGAGATTTTTCAGCAAACCGATTTAATGCAAAAGGGGGTCCCTATGCTTAGAAAGCATCAAAATGTCTATAGACAGTGGACTTCTAAAATGAAATTAATGACAATGACAGTTTGTCTCATAACCTTATAATTTTTGTACCCCAGATAAGGTACTGGATTCGGTACTAATCTCGAGCAATTTTTTTTCCTGTTCGTGTTTCGTTGAAGCTCTGTATGGCTTTGACGTTAGTGTATACTTTCAAATCTCTCGAGCAAAACGGTAGATAGTAGAACAATGCACTTTAGAAAGAAACATATATTTTTTTAGAAAATGGAAAACAGATTTTTTTTAAAAAAAATAACCAAATCTGTACCTAAATAAAGGAAAAAAACATTTCATCTACCTGACTTTTCTGGTATGCCATTTTTAAAGGAAGAAAAAATATGTCTTAAAAACCTTAAAATTTGCCTAGACAAATAGGCAGCTAATTGGAAAGTGTATTTATTGTAATAGATGTATACCTTTCGAAGCACCAGCATTAGAAAATCCTTATATGTGTGTTTGATACAATGAATTTAATAGAAATGATTTCCACCTTGAAAATCAACTGAGTTAAAAATATAATTATCAAATGCAAAACTATTAATTTAATGCTCAACCAAACAACCAAAATAATTGAAATGTTGGACCCAAATGAATGCAATATAACTAAAGACTCTACAATCTAATTCTTTAGGCTTAAAGTGGCTTTAGACTTGTTTTTTCTCAACAATTAGCCCGTTGTGGCACATAATAAGCTGCTTGTGAAAGCAAATACACTGTCAAATGAAGAATAAGAGAAAACTCTTTGTACTCTAATAATAAGTCCTTATTTAGCATAACTCTATATAAAATTTCCTTTTTACAACCCTATAATCCTTTAATTCAGGGTAGAGTCTGGGTGACTGGATGAAGCTGAGCATTTACTGGCCGGATGCCCTTCCTGACGCCATGCAAAGTTCACAGCAGTTATTTTTGCTTTGCGTCCTAGGAAAGAAATACCTGCCACTCCGCAGGATTGAACTCTTAACCTTCCAAGTGGGAGGCAAGCGTCTTTACCACTAGACCATCACGCTGCTCAGGATAATACTATATATTAACCCCAAATATTTTATGAATTCACTGAAGTGTGCTATCAGCTAAGTATTGAAGCGAATTAACAGGGGTAATTATTTTCATACTTTTATTTTTAACATGACCATTCTTTTCCAAAATTACTGTTTGTGCGAAAAGAAAGAGGAAAACAGAGAGATTTTTTAATTATTATTTTCAGAATCTAGATTAAGATTTTAGTCGGAAATTTATCAAGTGATAACAGTATAAGTAAAAATGATATTGAGGTATCTGTTCCTTTTCTTTTGAATAATTATGCATCTCAAGATGCTAAAACAAGATGCTAAAATCTCAAGATTTTAAAACAAAGATTAATAATGAAACTTTTGCAGATAGAAATTATTCCCAGAATTGAAAGAGAAACTTGTAATTTGCTGATGTGCTTACTCTTGAGTAAACAATTAACAATCACGTTTTTTTCACACAAAATAAACATGAAGCAACCAGCATGTCTTCTAATCATTGTTAAACTTTGAGATTTAATTTGTTTATGATGTGCTTGTGTCCGTAGCCAAATTTGTCTGTAATTAAAAGCTCAAGTGGCAAAGTTTATCTGAATTAGGTGGCAGCTGGACTTTCTGATAAGTTGGCAAGAGGCAGCCTACCATTTTACCATCAGAATATAAATCAATTTGCCATTTATATGCATGCAATGAGCCAATCCGCAGCAAGAATTTTTGGCATGTTTTGAGAGTCTCATACTACCTTCCCCATTCCTCTTGCTACTACTGGGCAAAAGGAGTGGACAAAATGCTGGCATTCTATACCATACTTTTTGGAGTATAAGATGCACTCCCCGCCCCCAAAGTGGGTGAAAACTATGGTGCATCTTATACACCAAATGTTGCCGAAGCCCTGCCCACCTGCCGGCCCCCACCCTTTGGCCATTTTTTGCCTCAGCATGCCACATTTCCGGCCTCTTCATGCCCCGTTTTTGGCCTTCACATGCCCCGTTTTTCCCTCCGTACATTGCATTTTTGGCCGGTACCAGGCGTTGGAGAACTGGCCGAAAATGTGACACGTGGAGGCCAGGACTTGCGGAGGGTGAAAACATGACACGTGGAGGCGGCAATCGGCGGCAATGTGCTGTGATTCCCGCAGCCTGGAACGGGTCTAAAATGGAGCCTGTGGAGACCAAAAACGTGATGCGCAGAGGCCAAAAACACGACGTACGGAAGTGGCGATGGGCTCTAGCTATCCCCACAGCCTGGAACAGCTGATTGGAGACCAGTCCAACCACCAATCAGCTGTTTGTGCTAAATCAGGCTGTGATAATGTGCTGAAGCTGACCAGACTGTTTGCTGCAAGGACGCTAGCCAGATGAATACCAATGGATGCTGGTAGGCACAGGCAGATTTTTTTTTCTTGTTTTTCTCCCCAAAAATTAATGTGTGTCTTATACTCTGAAAAATACGGTAGTTAGTCCTCAAGGTACAGCCATTCGTTTAGTCACCATTACAATGGCACTCATGGAAAAAAACGATGTGTGACCGTTTTTCACACTTTGCAGCATCTCCCTGGTCACGTGATCAAAATTCAGACCCTTGTCATGTGGCTCGTATGTATGACGGTTGCAGTGTCCCAGAGTCATGTGACCCTCTTTTACGGCCTTTTAACAAGCAAAGCCAATAGGGAAGCCGGATTCGCTTAACAACCGTGTTACTCGCTTAACAGCGGAAGGGATTCACGTAACAGTTGAGGCAAGACAGTTCTTAAAATGGGACAAAATTCACTTAACAGCTGTCCCACTTAGCAATAGAAATGTAGGGCTCAATTGTGGTCGTACGTCAAGGACTACTGTACATAGTTGAGAATGGGGCTCTTGTAAAGAGCCTTTTTGATAGGAAAAGACCCTGAGATCTCAGGATTCCATTGGTCAACTCTTTGGGATCTGAATCAAGTTTCTCTCCACCAATTATAAAGCAAGAAAAATTATTATCTCAACAGAAATTAATTATCCTATCCTATGTAGGAAGACTCTTTAGAACACGTGTCTCCAACCTTGGCAACTTTAAGACTTGTGGACTTCAACTCCCAGAATTCCTCAGCCAGCTGGCTGAGGAATTCTGGGAATTGAAGTCCACAAGTCTTAAAGTTGCCAAGGTTGGAGACTCCTGCTTTAGAAGCCTACGGATAACTTCTCAGCTATTTCATGTTTATGTCTGTCATGCAGACGTATAAAAGCTGTCAAGGCTGACTTTTATCCAGTCATTTTGTTGCCTGCTTTGTTGAGATTTCTGATTCACAGAACTATTTTTGTGGTTAAAGAAACACACTGATGATTGAATGTTTAGCCAAGCCACAGAGGCTAAGAAATAACTACAGGTAGTCCTCAACTTACAACAGTCCATTAAGTGACCATTCGAAGTGACAATGGCATTAAAAGAAGTGACTGTTTTTTCACAATTAATGACCATTGCAATATTCTCTTGGTCATGTGATCAAAATCCAAGCACTTGGGAATTTTTTTTTTATTTGATTTATTTGCCGCCTTTCTCCGGAGACTCGGGGCAGCTTACGATGTGTTAAGCAATAGCCTTCATACTTTTGTGTATTTATACAGTCAGTTTATTGCCCCCACAATCTGGGTCCTCATTTTACCTACCTTAGAAAGGATGGAAGGCTGAGTCAACCTTGAGCCTGGTGGGATTTGAACTTGCAGTAATTGCAGGCAGCAGATGTAAGTGGATGTTAATAACTGCCTTAGTCTGCTGAGCCACCAGAGCTCCTAATTGACTCATATTTATGACGGTTGCAGTGTCCTGGGGTCCCTGTGACCACCTTTTGCGACCTTCTGACAAGCAATGGAGAAGCCAAATTCACTTAACAACGGTGGCAAGAAAGGTCAAAAAAATGATACGAAACTCACTTAACAGCTGTCTCCCTCAGGAACAGAAATGTTGGGCTCAATTGTGGTCGTAAGTCAAGGACTACCTATTTTAAAATTGTGCTTTTTGAAAGCACGGTTATCAGACTCCCTGCCTGATTTTAAGCTTTCAAATGAACAGAAGCGTGTATGTAAGTCCAAATTACCGTTTCCAGAATGTATCCAGGCAGCTAAACACTCTTTTTTTCATTCCTACTTTTCCTTTCTGGCACTATCCTGCAGAATAAGAAAACCTGGGAACCTTCTTGGAACTCTTATTGCCCCTTTCTATGTTAATTCTGTAAATATAATGCTGTCTTTCTTTTTTAATCAAATTATGTTTCTGCTTCTCTTCTGAAGGGCCATGAAATATTTTTTAAAGCACACCATAATACCATTTTAAAACACAATAGAAGATACTCTGAGCCAATCCTTCCCTAGTATTCTTACTAGTAGTTATCAAGTTGTAAAATTTTGCCAGGGCAAAGAAACTCATACAGGAGAGGTTCATTAACCTGAAAACTTCAGTGTAAAATGGATGCATTCAATGTTTTTTCTTACAAGAAGTTATTTTCCATTCTCTGGAACAATTCTATAGTATTGCTTAGGTCAAGGATCAGCAACCCGCAGCTCTGGAGCCGCAATTGGCTCTTTCATCCCTCTGCTGCGGCTCCCAGTCGCCGCCACAATTTTGAGAGGAGCTTCCAGTTATGGGGAGAAAAAGCATGGCGTACCAGGAACAGATTCTATGGCAAGGGTTGGATTTTCCAGTCAGCTCCACAATTGATAGGGCTTTCAGTTAGGACAGGTAGAGGAAAAAGGATGTCGTTCTAGAACGAGACTCTATGGTGGGGGAACCGGACTTCCAGTCAGCTGTAGAATTGAACGGGGGGCTTCCGGTTAGGACCTTTGTGGCTCTTTGTGTGTTTAAGGTTGCCGACCCCTGGCTTAGGTGTTCAACAGTGACTGAAAAATATTTTCAAACTTTTCTTTTTTCTTTTTTTTTTGTCTACTCAACGATCTGTAGGCATGCATGCATGCTTTGATCCTTCCTCATGAGTCTACATCTATGTATATTGAAAGATTTAATTGTACTTAGAGCAGACTCCTGAAGATACTCTGTTTAGAGACTGTTGAGAACAGCATTACTCTGCAGTTCCCAGTAAGTTCTGACGAACCACGTACCAAAGAGATTCCATAGTGTGTGTGCCTTTTTATTTTAGATATACAGACCGCCTTGATTACCGTAGAAAAGTTAAAAGCCAATCATTCTTAATCAACCTATACAGTTGTAGAAAATCCCTTTGTCAAAAGTCATCCGTGGTTTCAGATATAACAATACATTTTTTTTTCCTCTGAATGATCATTCACTTAATGGACACAATTCTATGTTTACATCACAGCATAAAAATACATTTAATTCACTGCAACTTTTTAAAAAGGCGAACTGATTGATAAAACTATATGTGTGCATTTTCGTACATGATGGTATTTTGTATGGAGGAAAGAAATAAACTATTTTTGAGTGAACGTCTCCATAAATTCTTGCTCACAAGGTAAAGGTGCCACAGTAAATTCCTCAAAGGAATTTATAATCCTCTCTGTTCATAGTTTAGAATCAGTACAAAATGTTCGGTTCTCTATCAAATCCCCATTGGGGAGACACTCTGGTTGCCATTACGAGGGAAAGTTAAATCAACAGTCTGCTGCCCGTATCCACTTCTGGCTCCAGCAGTCCTAATCAGTGGTGGGATTCAATTTTTTTTTACTACCGGTTCTGTCAGCGTGGCTTGGGTGTGGCATGGCTTGGTGGGCGTGGCAGGGGAAGGATACTGTAAAATTTCCATTTCCACCCCACTCCAGGGGAAGGATACTGTAAAATCCTCATTCCCCCCCACTCCAGGGGAAGGTTACTGCAAAATCCCCATTCCTGCCCAATCAGCTGGGACTTGGGAGGCAGAGAATAGATGGAGGCGGGGCCAGTCAGAGGTGGTATTTACCAGTTCTCCGAACTACTCAAAATTTCCCCTATCGGTTCTCCAGAATTGGTCAGAACCGGCTGAAACCCACCTCTGATCTCAGTTCTAGATCCATGTCCTCAACCTGCTTTGATAAATATACAATGGAAACAAGTTATCTGGACGAAAGGCTATCCTGGAAAGCTGGCCCAGTTTGGGTTGCTATAGGCAATGGTCCATGTTCCCCTCCTCTTTGCTGTTTAACATTTATACCGTGCCCCAGGGAAAGCCCATCAAGAATATAATTCTATCGATAATGCTGAAGATACTCAGCTTAATACTGTCATTCTGAGCTCAGTGGGAGATACTACTGAAGATATTATAGACTGTTGGACAAAACAGATTACAGGTAGTCCTCGACTTATGACTATAATGAGCCTGGTTATGGCCAAGAGTCATGAGAGTCATAAAGCAGGTCATGACCAACCTGATTTTACTATCTTTTTGCTATAGCAGCAGCAAACCGTTTTCGCTATAAATGACAAATGCCGGTTTCTGGCAAAATCGTCAATTCATAAGTCACAGTTGTGTGACAGCAGGGGATGCAAATGGCCATAAGCGTGGAGCAGTTGCCAAGCTCCCCAAATGCCATCATGTGACTGTAGGGGAAGCCAATATCAGAGCTTCAAAACTAGATTTTTCAAGTGTCCATTCTAAGACACAGTCCCTCAGTCTTTTGGGCACCAGGGACCTGTTCTGTGGAGAAAAGTTTTTCCCCAGACCGGAAGGGGTGTGGTTTTGTGTGCTGCCTGCATCCCGCGGATGGGGCTTCACTTGCTTGCGTGGACTGGTTGCTGATATGCCGCAGACCGGTGCCTTTCCCCTGTTCTAAAACATCATTTTGAACAGTCTCTAAGTCACCAGTTGTAAGTCAAACACTACCTATACAGTAACTCAAAACAAGACAGAGTTGCTGCTTGTTCAGTGCTATTCTGTCATCTCTCAAGATGTCTTCCAAGCTGGTTCTGCTGCCTTTACAAAGCCGATCTACAACAGGTTCCTCTTCAAATCACAGCTATTGTTGGATGTGGAGGCCATGATCCACAAAGCTGGGCTGCCAGATATAGTCTTAACTGGAGCCTTCAGCTGCATTGAATCCTTTGTCATCACCTGCCTGGATTCCTGCAATCTGCACAATGTGGAAATGTCTTTGAAAGCTACCTCTAAAACTATAGTTAGTTCAAACTGAAGCAGTCCCCGTATTGGTCAACACTCATCACTTTGAAAAGATCCAGCCATTTTGTGGGAAATTGGGTTTCCAGTAGCTTTTGGGTGCAATTTGGGAGGCAAAATGGACTCTTCTTAAGTCAATTTTGACTTACAAAGAGACCTGTATGGCTTGACACCAGAGGTGGGGTTCAGCAGGTTCTGACCAGTTCTGGAGAACCGGTAGCGGAAATTTTGAGTAGTTCGGAAAACCGGTAGTAAAAATTCTGACTGGCCCCGCCCCCATCTATTCTCTGCCTCCCAAGTCCCAGCTGATCAGGAGGAAATGGGGATTTTGCAGTAACCTTCCCTTGCCATACCCACCAAGCCACGCCCACCAAGCCATGCCACACCCACAGAACCGGTAGTAAAAAAAATTGAAACCCACCACTGCTTGACACCTCTTCAAGACTGCCTACTCCAAGCAATGGGTCAACCTTCCCAAGATGAGAGTTGTGAAAGAAAACGCTAGCAGTGTCTCCTCTGGTAGGGTGAGGAGAACTGAGGACAGTTCTATTATTACCAACACTGGAGTAAATTCCCCTTAGAGTGAATTTCCCCCTCCCACCCTTTGGTAATTAGCCTTTCGGGAATTCAAGGTCCTTTTAAGAATGATTGTAGCCACTATATTAACACCGTCAGTTTGGTATTTAAGATGGTTTCTGTTTTCAGTTATTCGACGTGGGTGGGATTAGTCTGGAAACATTACGATGGACTTTGAAGTTTTCCATGGTACATTTTTGATTCCTGTAAGCCACTAAGAGTTCTGAAAGATTTGCAGCAAACAGATGGGATAAATAAATCACTAAATATCCCAGTTACTTACCCCGGGACACTGCAACCATCATAAATATGAGTCAGTTGCCAAGCATCTGCATTTTGATCATGTGACCAGGGGATGCCACAAAAGTCATAAGTGTGAAAAATGGTCATAAGTCACTTTTTTCAGTGCCGTTGTAACTTTGAACTCTTACAATTGTTACAACTAAATGAACTGTTGTAAGTCGAGAACTACCTGTAGTTTTCTTAGCAACAGAACTGAAAGGCTGGATTCTGCCTTCTTTCTGGACCTTCTCCCAAATTCCCAACATAGCTTGCAGCCCCCAATTTCTCATGGGTCTTTCATTCAGGCAGTAAACGGATCTGACCCTGCTTAGCTTTTCCAATTGGCCAATGTCAACTACACCTGCCTTTCAGCATAGTTTTGCATGCTCGGAAGCGAAATCATACAAGAATTATGGCTCAAGGTTGACTCAGCCTTCCATCCTTTCTAAGGTAGGTAAAATTGCCCCCACAAACCCAGATTGTGGGGGCAATAAGCTGACTTTGTATAAATATACAAAAGTATGAAGGCTATTGCTTAACGCATTGTAAGCCGTCCTGAGTTTCCGGAGAAGGGCGGCATATAAATCAAATTAAAGAAAAAAAGAATTACTTTACTTTTGAGTTATTATTGTATTTTGTAGCTAAAGCTGTCCTCTCTGAAGCTAGCCACAAAAATAGTATATTATAGCGGTTCATCTGTCACATTTCTCATCTTTTCCATCTTCTCATCTTTCCTACTACCTTTTATTGGTTTCTTATGCTTTATCAGTTGTTGTTTGCAGCTTATGATTAATGATTTATTATCTATGACCTATTATTTGCTCTTTATATGTACACTGTGAGCTTATGCACCGGAAACAAATCCCTTATGTGTCCAATCACACTTGGCCAATAAAGAATTCTATTATTATTATTATCTCTTTTATTCATCCAGCATCCTATGTATCATCCAAGTATCTTCTTAAAATGTACAATGTTGTTTTTGTTGTTGTTGTTGTTATTATTCAGGAAGATGTAGCAGAGATTGCTCTATTGCTCTCACTGTTCCTCATCACTGCTCAATGCTTAAATGTCTGGGTATGTTCATCCACCATCTGAAGATATTTAAAGCAGGGGTGAAATCCAGCAGGTTCTGGAGAACCGGTAGCGAAAATTTTGAGTAGTTCGGAGAACCGGTAAATACCACCTCTGCCCCGCTCCCATCTATTCTCTGCCTCCTGAGTCCCAGCTGATTGGAAGGAAATGGGGATTTTGCACTATCCATCCCCTGCCATGCCTACTAAGCCATGCCATGCCCAACAAGCCACACCCACAGAACCAGTAGTAAAAAAAATTGTAACCCACCACTGTGATCACCATTTGCAACCTTCCCAGCCAGCTTCTGAAGAGCAAAGTCAATGGCAGAAGCCAGATTTCCTTAAAGACCGTATGATTCACTTAACAATTGTAGGCTGAAAAATGGGGCTAAACTCATTGAACAACCGCCTTGCTTGGTTAACAACAGAAATTTTGGGCTCAAGCGTGGTCCTAACTTGGGAACTATCTATACTATACTTTAGTGAGATATCTCTCTTCCAAGCTGCAGGGCAATTCAATCTACTGGCAACCCTGCTGAAAAAAAATTGAACTTTCTTCCCTTTTTTTTTTGCACACGCAGGATTTCTGCTGCGATAGAAAATTGTAACTAGGAATGATGTTATTGCACAGTCCCTCAATTTTTCACAACTTTGCTGACTTTCGCTTGGCTTGCTGATCGCCATGATATAATCCCGCAAAGGCCATCAACGCTCAGATGTGTCTTTCGTATCCCAGAGAAGCTTAGTTGCAACCATTCAACAAATGCCCATTGTGTTTCCAAAAATAAATCCTCCCAGAAATGAAAGCTTTGAGGTATTACGGGAAAATGGTAAGAGTGTTTTCTTGGGATTATTGTGTGCTTCCCAGCACTGGTGCTCAACAAGGAAAGAGAGGTTAAAAACGTGTCTCAATAATGCCGGCCACCTGCATGTCATTCAGGGATTAGTCGAGCTGAAATCTGCCTTGGATAGAGACTAGAAAACATGTGATGTTCCTTTCTGCCAAAATGGGTATATTTCTGGCTCCACAACAGGCGGCCATCATGTTAAAGTCTTCTAAGAGCCGTGGTAGCACAGTGGTTAGAATGGAGTACTGCAAGCTAATTCTGCTCTCAGCAGTTCGATCCTGACCGGTTCAAAGTTGACTCAGCCTTCCATCCTCCCGAGGTTGGTAACATGAGGACTCAAATTGTTGGGGGCAATATGCTGACTCTGTAAAGCACTGTGAATCGGTATACAAGTCTAAGTGCTATTGTATTGTTAATGCGTATCTCAGTTTCCCCAACCTAATTTTCTCCAGTTCCATTGGACTTCCAACTTCCAAAAGTCCCAGTCAGCAGATGGAGAAAGAAAGGCTTCATGATTTCAAGCTGAGACCAGTTCAACTAGTTCAGACATGATAGCAGTGTTCCAATATCTAAGGAGCTGCCACAAAGAAGAGGGGATAAACTATTCTCCAAAGAACTTGAAAGAAGGACAAGACACAATGAATGGAAACTAATCAACGAGAGAAGCAACCTAGAGACAAGGAGAAATTTCCTGACAGTGGGAACAATTAACCAGTGGAATGTCTTGCCTTCAGATGTTGTGGGTGATCCATTACTGGAGGCTTTTTAAAAAAAGACTAGACAACCATCTGTCTGAAATAGTATAGGGTTTCCTACCTGAAAGGGGGTTGGACTAGAAGACCTCCAAGGTCCCTTCCAGCTCTGTTATTGTTATTCTGTGAACCAGTGGTGAAATGTAAAATTTGTTACTACCAGTTCTGTGGGCGTGGCTTGGTGGTGGTGGTGGTAATGTGACTGGGTGGGCGTGGCTAACTTTTTTCAGCCGAAGAGGTTGTAAAAAAATGCTTTTAAAAGCCTCTGACGATCAGGCAACTCAGCTGGGATCGTCAGAGGCTTTTAAAAGCATTTTTTTTTCCTACAACCTCCTCAGCCGAAGAGGTTGTAAAAAAACGCTTTTAAAAGCCTCTGATGAGCCCAGCTGAGCCGCACGATCATCAGAGGCTTTTTTTTTTTACTTTTAAAACCATTTCGGCCGAAGAGGTTGTAGAAAAAATGCTTTTAAAAGTAAAAAAGCAGCCTCTGATGATCGCGCGGCTCAGCTGGGCATGGGGGGGAAATGCAGGGATTTTTGCTACCCGTTCTCCGAACCTTCCGCGCGCCATCGCTACTGGATTGGGCGATCTGGTCCGAACCAGGAGCATTTCACCCCTGTTGTTAACCCTTTCAGTTACTTTTTACAGCAGTCCATTATAACCATAGAGGGCAGAAAGCAAAAAAGAACAATAATTAGCTCCAAATATCCACTGGAGTTAGTAGAATCTAAAAATGAGTTTTGGATTTTCTGAAATCTGACAGTTGGAAAACCTGCAAATATGTCCTTACCAGTAACTTGTGTGTAGAAAGCTTAAAGGCTGTGTCCTTAATCCATTACCTTAGAAGTTTAAAACAAAACAAAACAAAAATCTTAAAATAAAAGAAAAGGATATTTTTTTAAAAAAACCTTTCCCTCACAGATCCCGCCTTCATCTCTTCTAGCACTTATTAGTGCTGGTAGAAAAACAGCTGAACACATTACTATTAGTTCTATTATTTAACACTCCTTAGTAACACCAAGAACTTATATTCTTCCTGAAGCATCATGAAAGCAGTATAAAGTCTGAAGGAAACATTCCATTTATTGCATAATATTGAGCTATGTACACACACATACAAAATAAGCATTTGATAAAGTTCTTTCAAAGTTGCAGTAAAAAGAGGCCCGTTGGCTACCCAAACAGCAAAGTGACCCCTTAATGCTTTTAAAGCTTTTTATCAGGGAAAGTGCAAAACGTGGTTGAATTAGAAGATACACAACTATGGCGGCTCCATGCCAACCAAAATTGAATTAGGACTAAAGTCCACCTTGCTCGTCTGACTGAAAAATAAAACCCTCTTCAGGGCTGCGCTGCATCAGGATTGCAATTAGCTTTTACCTCCATTAATCCCATTAGTTTCCATGGATTCAGCCATTATCAACTTCAACTCGGCTTGGACCACCAATTGATAAAATTATCAGGGGCAGGGAAGGGAAAATTCATTGTGACTTCTATAATAAAGTGTGTGGGGGGGGAGAGAGATTAGGGGAGAAAAGGAAGCTGGTTGTCATTTTTCTTCCATTCACCCCACTGTCATTTGGCTCTGGATCTACCTCAGTGGGGCAGAGAAGGCCTGCTTCTAAAACAAACAAAAAAAGTATCATCCATTGATAAGACAGGCAGAATGGCAAAGAGACGTTCAGTCTGCAAGAAACACATCTGCCCGCATCTGCGCACCGAGATGGGAGGAAAACATGGACTATGCCAAGGGTGTCAAACTCAAGGCGCTTATATCCGGCCTGCGGGGCCGCCCTGGAAACGGCAAAGGACCGGCCCGCTGCGCCTCTGCCAGCGAAAACGGAGTGCGGTCCTCCGGGGTTCCGTTTTCGGCCGTGACGGCCTCCTGCAACTCTCTGCCAGCAAAAAATGAGCTTGGTGCCCCCCCCCCAGCTCCGTTTTTGCTGGCAGAGGGCTAGCAAAACAAAATAAAAACAAAATAAAAGGAGAGATGTTTTCCCTTTTACGTTTGAACATCCAAGAAGGGACAGGAAAGGAGAAAGGGAAAGAGGAAAGGAAAAGGAAAGATGGGAAGAGAGCAAAAAAGAAGGGAAGAAAGGGAGGGAGGGAGGGAGGGAGGGAGGGAAGGAAGGAAGGAAGGAAGGAAGGAGGGAGGGAAGGAAGGAAGGAAGGAAGGAAGGAAGATTATAATGAGAGTGAGGGAAGTCTGAGGGAAGTCCTGCCTTACCACTTGGCTACCACAGGTGCCCCCGACACGAGTGACGTTGAGCTGGCCATGCCAACTGCGGCCCTCCCGAGGTCAAACACAACCCTGATGCGGCCCTCAATGAAATCGAGTTTGACACCCTTGGACTATGCTGTGAAATTCCCATTCCTAAAGGGAAATTAAAAAAAAAAACACTGCACAAAAACACAAATTCTCCTTTGGACAATTAACCCAAAGGTAAAGCATTCAGGTCCTGTAATCCAATTCTGCATGATCTCTGCTGCCTCGCAAGCTCTCAGAGAGGAAGCTGTGCGGTCAAACAGAAAGCTAAGAAGATTTACCTCACTGATCATTTTCTGCAGACTATAGGAAATGGAGAAATTCTGCAAAGGAGAGAAACTTCTCCGTTTTTCATTTCCTGTCACCGCTCTTCCCATAACAATCTCGGTGCCTTCGAGGCGTGAAAAAATTATCCCTGAAGCTGAGAAAGCAGGTCTGTGAGCAAAGAGGGAAGCTCTGAGCTGATGGAGAAGGAAACGGAAAGGAATTCAGAGTTGTAGAGATGAAAAAGAAATTCACAGTAGGGCAGAATCCGTTTTTCGAAAAAGATGGAGACACAGGTGTGGCTGCTGGGGATTCGGGAGAATCTCTTGCTAAGATTCTGTGCAGTTCGGACAACCCCCAAATCCCACTCCTGGCTGGCCCCGCCCACCCCTCCCAGGAGTCCCCACACGGCCCGTTTTGGATGCAGGTAAGTGCAGGGCGTGCACAGAGACTCGGGGAGGGCGAAAAACAAGCCTACCAGAAGAGCCTCCAGAGCCTGGGGAGGCCTTTTTCACCCTCCCAGAGACTCGAAGAAAGCCTCCTGAGTCCAGGGAGGGCAAAAACGCTCCTCCCCCCCCCCACGGTGGTGCAGGAAGCCAACTAGGCCACACCCACCATGGCCACGCCCACTCAGCAACTGGGCAGACAACCCCTTGCTAAAATTTTTGAAGCCCACCGCTGTGGAGAAACCTCAGGAATATAAAGGTAATTTCCCAGACTTTAGAGAAGCAGAGAAAGAGAGGAGAGAGAGAGAAAAAGAGAGGAGAGAGAGAGAAAGAGAGAGAGAGAGAGAGAGAGAGAGAGAGAAAGAAAGAAAGAAAGAAAGAAAGAAAGAAAGAAAGAAAGAAAGAAAGAAAGAAAGAAAGCGAGAGACCGTTTTAAACCAAAATAAGTCATCTAATAAACATAAAATAAGATTTAAGAGATAGGTCAAAACTGTGAATGTTAAAACTCCAAGAAACATTGATAGACCCTTTTCAGTGTCCTTTTTCCTTCCCCGCCCCACCCCCCGGCTTCCCTGAGCAATGTCTCCCATTTCCCTGCAAAAGGAAGAACAAGACAAGGGTTTCCTTTCAGTTTCAAAGGCTCTCTGTTGGGGGGTGGCTCGTGCTCAGGCCAAGCTGAAGCCCTCGTAGTGGTCGATGGCTTGAGTCAGTCGCGTGCTCAGGGTTTCTTTACTGCTGTACTTGGGCAGGTCAAGGAGGTTGTAGCAGGTGTGGGCCACCGGCAGGTACCGCTCGTCACTGGAGGTGGACTGAATGATCATGCGTAAGCTGGACATGCCGTAGATGGGGATGCGGTCACTGCCAGTCAGGAATACTGCCAGAGGGACGCAAGCAGAAAAAGCACGTCAGAAAGTCATCAACTGTTGTGGCCCACCAGCAGCCTGCAGAGGCTGGGGAGGACAATTGGCCAGTCCTGGAGTCAGGGGAAGGCCTGGATGAGAGCTCTGCGTCTGAGGCAGATATGGGGCCAGGGCCATCTGGGAGCGATGCGCAGACTTCGGAGACTCCAGAGGCGGACAGCAGAGAGGCAGAGGAACAGGAGGTGCCTGTTCCTAGTGCATGCATGCGAAGAGCTGCCAGAAGGCAAGAGCAGCTAAAGCAAAAAGGACGACTCGGGAGTAAGGCCAGGAGATGATTGCCCCCCCCCCCATAAGGCTTAAAAGAGCAGCAACGGTTCTTGGGCTCTCTGTAGGAAAGCAACGTTGTTACATTTGTTTCTTGTCATCTCTTGTTTCTGAACTTTGTGGGGCTTTGCCAAAAAAAGCCTTTCAGGGTGCCAAAGAAGACAAAGGTTTGTGATAAGGCCGAAGGACTTTTTCTGAAGGACTTCTTTTGGAATTAATTTGGACTAAGCAGAGAATGAAGTAATTCTCAACTGCTCTAATAAAATATGTTTGTTTAGGACTGATTGTGTCTGGTAATAACTACCTGGGCCTAGGTCACATCAACAAAACAACACTTGCAGAAAACAGGCACTGTTCCCACTGCCTCCATTCAAAGTCTTCTTTCTGTTTCCCGGGCAAAGAGCTGCCCCTCCTTTAATACAGTAGTGCTCAATTTATAATCACAATCGGAACCAGGATTTCCATTGTTAAACAAGTTCAATGAGTCGTTTCAGATTTAACGACCTTTTCCCCCACAGTTGTTAAATGTTTCGCATAGTCGTTAACGGAAATCTAGCTTCCCCCACAGATTTTGCTCATCAGAAGATGGCTTTGAAGGGCGCAAATGACAATCACATGATCCTGGGATGCTGGAACAGTCGTAAATAATTTGCCAGTTGCTAAGTGTTCCAATTGTGATCACACAACCGTGGGAATGCTGCAAGGAATGGTTGCAAGTCACTTTTTTTTCAGTGCCACTGTGCCTTCAAACGGTCCCTAAATGAATGGTTGTAAGCTGAGAATTAGAAGTAGTCCTCGACTTACAACAGTTCATTTAGTGTCTATGGAGATTCTCAGTCATCCAGGTAATAGTTGTCCCAAAAGTGCTTTTTGAAAAGGCAACTGGATTTTCTGAGTTTTCTTTGAAGACGTTTCGCTTCTCATTTGAGAAGCTTCTTCAGCTCCGACTGGATGGTGGGGAATGGAAGGGTTTATACTCCTTGCAGACAGCTGGTCATTTGCATTCTTTTTAGACAGTCATTGAGGCCACCTGGATGTTTCTCTGTGTCATCAGGATCACCTGAGTAGTGCAAATGGGTGTGGAGCCTTCTTGGAACTGTTGAAAGGACTGTGTTGTAAACTAGAGATAGATTATATTTGCACTACTCAGGTGATCCTGAGGACCACAGAGAAACCTCCAAGTGGCCTCAATGACTCTCTAAAACAGGGGTCGGCAACCTTAAACACTTAAAGAGCCACAAAGGTCCTAACCGGAAGCCCCCGTTCAATTCTGGAGCCGACCGGAAGTCCAGTTCCCCCATCATAGTCTCCTCCTAGCGCGGCATCTTTTTTCCTCTGCTGACCGGAAGTCTGGTTCCCCCACCATAGAGTCTCCTCCTAGCACAGTGTCCTTTTTCCTCTGCCAACTGGAAGTCCGTTCCCCCACCATAGAGTCTCCTCCTACCACAGCATCCTTTTTCCTCTACCTGTTCTAACCAATAGCCCTATCAATTGTGGAGCCGACTAGCAACAGGGAGCCGCAGCAGAGGGATGAAAGAGCCACATTCAGCTCCAGAGCCGCAGGTTGCTGACCCCTGCTCTAAAAGAATGCTAATAATCAGCCTTCTGCAAGGAATATAAATCCTTCCATTCCCCACCATCCAGTCAGCTGAAGAAGCTTCTTAAATGAGAAACGAAACATCTTCAAAGAAAAACAAGAAAGTCCAATTGCCTCTTGAAAATGCAGCTTTGGGACAGTTCATTCAGTGACTGTTCAAAGTTACAATGTCCCTGAAAAAAGGGACTTATGACCAATTTTCACACTTATGACTGTTGCAGCATCCCCCTGGTCACATGATCAAAATTCAGACGTTCGGCTTTTCAGGAGCACAGCCCTGATGAGAGCGCACAACATTTCTGCGCAACCTTTTTGGCACTCGGTGCCCAAAAGGTTCGTCATCACTGGCCTATCACATTGTCTGTGTTATGCTACCAAACCTCAATGAGAGAATCACCAGTCTGACTTGAGTCTCCGCTGAAGAAAACAAGTTATTGTTCTACATAAATACTTACAAAGAAATTTCTTCTTCTTTTCTAAAGGGAATTCGTGAAATGTTTCCCAGAACATTTGTACAGTTGGGTGTGTAGCTGAATAATCTCCCTTGTAACTTGCACTCTGGAAAATAGATGCAAATGACAACAGGTTGTTTAAGAACAAGAGGTCAGTTATGATAATAATTTGAAATAATAATTTGGGTGTGCTGGGTAAAGAGCCCACTAACCTCTTCCAGCTCCTTCCAGTTGTATTTGCTACTTCCAACGATCATAGCCCTCAACTCAGTAGGCTGGAAGAGTTCAAGCACCTTTCCACCACACACCTTCAAGAAGCCACTTGAGAAAGCAGTGTACCACTCCTGCACTGAAACGTTGAAGACGTAATTCACATAGGCATCCACAAATTCCTGTCTGGGGGATTAGAAGGAACATCTTATTTCTCTCTAAATAGAAATTATCCTTTGTTGACCAGGAATCTAATGTTTCTATTGACAGTCTTGAGAGACCATATGTGCCAATGTGGCTACCAACTCGAGATTCATGAGAATTGCAATAGAGGTGCAGCCTAATTTTTCATCCCTTCGTTTTATTGGCCAAACTATGCTAAACAAGCAATGCAAAAGATTTTTTAAAGGATACCATTTTGCTGAAATTTTATCACTTTAAATTGTGCCTAGTCTCCTTTTTCTCTCTCTCTCTCCTGTGTGCATATACTACATGACCTATTCTTTTAATCTGGCTGTAGCACAAAAGCGGGATATTAGATATTGTAGGATCAAGTTTCTCCAATCTGACAATGTCCACTATCAATTATAAATGCCAATCTGGCACAACTGGAGGACACAAAGTCAAACAAGAGCTGAAATCTCAGCTCTTGCAGCAGAATACAATATGCGCTAGAACGAACAGAAGCTTGAATCCATGTATCAGCATCTAATATGGCGGTGCGATAGCTCAGTGGTTAAGACACTGGGCTTGTCGGCTAGAAAGCTGACAGTCCAGGTTCAAGATCTGAGCGTCGTGCAATGGGTGAGCGCCCGTCTTTGCCTAACTCCTGCCCACCTAGCACTTTGAAAGCATGCTAATGTGAGTAGATAAACGGGTACCACTTCTGTGGGGAGGGAACAGCACTGTGCAATGTCATACTAGCCACATGACAATGGAAATGTCTTCAGACAGTGCTGGCTCAACAGCCTTGAAATGGAGATGAGCGCTGCCCCCTGTAGTCAGCAATGACTAGCAGAGTAAAATATGCACTGATTCCTTTCTTTCCATTTCCTTCCTCCGTCTTTCCATGTCCCCTTGGACGGAACAAAATCTGAGATAATGAAGGAGGCCAGAAGCAAAGAATAGAACCTGATCTTTTTTATATCTCATCATCCCATCATGGATTATTTATCAGTTTGAAACATGTTTCTTCATGGCTCTTAAGTTTCATTTTTAGACACATGCCCTCCTACCTGATTAAGCAAATTTGATACTCTTAAGAATTCTAAACTGAAGCTGTTGGCCTCATGATGAAGGATTCAAAATCATCCAGAAAATCATTCAGCTTCAATCATTTAACCTTCTTCAACCTTTCCGTCAACCCAACACTTACCTATTATTGTTCTGCACAGGTATTTTGTCTCCATCAGGAACAAGTTTTTTCTGCTCCACTACTCCATAACTTTCTTTGCATATCTGTATTTCCAACCCAAACAAACGATGGCAAAGCTGAATTATTCCAGTTTATCTCTTGAGCAACAGCAACAGTATTATTATTTTCCAGCAAGGAACACATTTTAAACAAAACCTTTTGTCTTTCCAACATGACTGATGTTAAGATAGTCTTGGTTTATTGCAAGTGGCAATTTCTAATTTGACATACTAGGGATACGGAAGTGTCAACTTTGCAACAACTAAGTATACAATTCATTCCAAAATCTGTAGGATAGATTTTTGAAAACTGAAAATTCTCCAGCTGTGTTAAAAATCCCAGAATTCTCAACTAGTTGTTCAATCTTGAATTTTCAGGATTGCAGTCAATATTTTTAGAGAGTGCCCCTTTAGGAAAAATGGGGATAGATAGGTTCTGAGATACTTTCAGATTAATAAAGTTTTCAGGCTGCCTCTGCCTCTTTCTCCTTGGGATATTCCAGCGTGAGGAAGCAGAATTAGGACTTTCAGAAGATGCATCCATGAACACAAATTAAAGAACTAGAAGGGAGTATCCAACCTATGAAGTCAAACCTTCTGCTTAATACAGGAATCCAAATTAAGATCCTAAACAGAAAGCTACCTAGAACCTGATGGATAATTTCCAGTGAGATTGGTCAAACATGTTCTACAGTTGTAGCTAAATGTCTACGGAGATTCTCAGTCATCCAGGTCATGGTTGTCCCAAAGGTGCTTTTTTTTCAAGAGGCAACTGGACTCTCTGGGGGTTTTTTAAAGACATTTCACTTCTCATCCAAAAAGAAGTGAAATGTCTTCGAAGAAAAACAAGAAAGTCCAGTTTTCCTCTTCAAAGCTGAAGAAGCTTCTGGGATGAGAAGCGAAACATCTTCAAAGAAAAACAAGGAAGTCCAGTTGCCTCTTGGAAAAAAAGCACCTTTAGGATGTTCTACAGTTGAGACATTATTTTTCTCCAGTCAGAATCCGCCGCTTACACTCCAACATGATTGACAGCAGATCAACTCCATATATTTTCAAACTTAACAGTTGAAAGGATCCAAAAATAGAGTGTTGGGCGTTATGGAGCCAAGAAGAAAAACTACACTAGGAAGAAGGATACAACTTTTCAGTAATATATTTATCCAATGTCTTTTTTTCCTATATCCCAAATGGCCATCACAAATATCTCCTAATGCCCCCAAATCTGAGCTTTAAGAGAGGTCATCTTCTCTTGATGTACAGTATCTCCTGGCAATGGGAGAGCAGCTTGTAGAAAATCTCCTACTTCCAACCAATTTGGAACTAATATTGCTTTGAAGCACTGGCATTTGTTAAGCTTTCATAAACACCAAAAGCAGGTATAACTTGTCCTTACTGTAAAGGAGAGGCAGAATGTTTCTTCGATATCTTCCCCGGGATAATCTAAAAGCTCTTGGAGGCTCCTAAACAGAAGGATAAAAATAGCAGGAAGAAAAAGGGAGAAATTTACTGGTTGCTTTAACTATGTACAGGTAACCCTTGATTTATGACCACAATTGAGCCAAAACTTTCTGTTGCTAAGTGAGATATTTGTGAATAGGGTTGGGTTGGGTTGGGTTGGGTTGGGTTGGGTTGGGTTAGGTTGGGTAGGGTAGGGTAGGGTAGGGTAAGGTAGGGTAGGGTAGGGTAGGGTAGAGTAGAGTAGAGTAGAATAGAATAGAATAGAATAGAATAGAATAGAATAGAATAGAATAGAATAGAATAGAATAGAATAGAATAGAATAGAATAGAATAGAACAAAATAGAACAAAATAGAACAAAATAGAACAAAATAGAACAAAATAGAACAAAATAGAACAGAATAGAATTTTTTATTGGCCAAGTGTGATTGGACACACAAGGAATTTGACTTTGGTGCATATGCTCTCAGTGTACATAAAAAGACAAGATACCTTCGTCAAGAATCATAAGGTACAACACTTAGTGATACTCATAGGGTACAATAAGCAATCAAATCATACTAGGAAACAATCAATATCAATATAAATCGTAAGGATACAAGCAACAGTTACAGCCATGCAGTCAGAAGTGGGAGGAGATGGAAGATAGGAACGATGAGAAGACTAATAGTAATAGTAATGCAGCCTAATATGAATAGTTTTAATAGTTTTGTGAGTTTTGCCCCACCAACGACATCGCTGCAGTTGTTAAGTTAGTAAATGCCAAGTTTGGGCAAAAGGGTTTCCTCTTGTTTTTCCTCACAACCCTTCGTGAGGTAGATTGGGCTGTTGAAGAAAATGAGATTGAGCCAAAGTCAACCAGGGAGCCAATCCATGACAGACTAGAACCTGGGTCTCCTCATTCTTCATCCACTATTTTTCCTATAGGTAGTCCTTGACCTACCACAGATCGTTTAGTGACCGTTCAACGTTACAACGGCACTGGAAAAAGTGACCGATGACCGTTTTTCCCACTTACCGCCTGTCCAGTCTCTCCATGATCATGTGATCAAAATTCAGATGCTTGGCAACTGAGTCATACTTAAGACTGTTGCTGTGTCCCAAGTCACGTGATCCCCTTTTGAGACCTTCTGACGAGCAAAGTCAATGGAGATGTTGGCTTCACTTAACCACCGTGTAACTAACTTATCAACTGCGGTGATTCGCTTAACAACTGTGGCAAGAAAGGTCGTAAATTGGGGCAAAGCTCACTTCCCAAATGTCTCAGTTAACGACAGAAACGTTGGGCTCATTTGGGGTCGTAAGTCAAGGGAATGCCCATACAACACCACACTGGTGGTCAAATTTTGCACATGTTGGGCATACACGATTCATGGCTCCTTTCCAAAGATCCTATATATAATCACATGGTTTGCTTTTGATGTTACTTTGGGGGATGGAAAACTTTGTCTCCAAGGAAATGTACTGAATTTCAACCTAAAGTATATATTTGCCAACTCTTTTCTTTTCCCCTACAACAGAGGACATTGTAATTTTATGCTGATCACGCAAAATGGCCAGGATAACATCCCTGGGCGCTATCTACTGTACTTTTTGGAGTATAAGATGCACTTCCCCGCCTGCAAAAGAGGGTGGAAATGGTGCATCTTATACTCTGAATACAGCCATTGTTGGCCTCCTGCCCCAGTCATCTTGTTTTCACCAAAACCAGGCCCGCTTTTCACAAAAACGGGGCCTGCAGAGGGTTTGGGAGGCCTGCAGAGTGCTCTTGGGGGCTGGGGACGGCAAAAACGTGACACGTGGGGGTTTTGGGAGGCCAAAAATGGGCCCATTTTTTGCAAAAACAAGTCAGTTTTTTACAAACACAGGGGTATTTTTGCCCTCCCAAACCCTCTCTCCGCATTCCGCTTTTGCAAAAAACGGGACGTACAGAGTGTTTGGTAGGCCTGCAGAGTGCTCCTGGGGCCTGGGGAGGGCAAAACCCTTTTTTTTTCCTTGTTTAACCTCTTCAAAATCTTGGTGCGTCTTATACTCCGGTGCATCTTATAGTCCGAAAAATACAGTACCTTCCTTCCAGGGGAGAAAGCTCCTTCAAGTCATCCAAGCCGGGCTTCGCATTCAGAAGTTTCTTATATAAAGCCAGTGGAAAGTGGAGGTCCACCACGGTGAAGTTGTAGATAGCCAGACCACAGATGATGCCAATTAGGTGAAACCAGTTGTGCTCAACAAAACACTTTAGGAAGAAGGAAAGCAGGAAAGTTAGGAGGAAGTCTAGAACTAAAATAATAGATTTCAGGTTAAAAAGCCGCTAAATTCACTTCCAAACCAACATCTGTTTTGCCCAGACTTTCTTCACTGGAATACTCCAGATGTACTACTACATAGAGCAATCTGATCCCTAGCGCAGGGGTCCCCAGCCCATTCCCAGGCCATGGCCCATTCAGATCCGGGCTGTGCGAGCAACTGGCTGGAGCACGCATTCGTGCGTGCAGTTTCACTTGCACAAGCGCTGGACTAGCACGCATGCAATTTGTCTTGCACGAGCAGTGAGCCAGTGCACATGTGGATGCACAGCTTGACTTGCACATGCAGCGGGCTGGTGCATGCACATGTGCGCTCACTCAGGTCAGCCCGCCACTTGCAGAGACCCGTCCTCTGCTCCTCCCACCCGCCGCTGGGCCATTAAACCATAAAGGTTGCCCTAGAGCAGGGGTGGGCCATTGTGGCTCTTTTACAACCTGTGGACTTCAACTCCCAGAATTCCTGAGACAGCCTGGCTGTCTCAGGAATTCTGGGAGTTGAAGTCCACAGATTGTAAAAGAGCCACAATGGCCCACCCCTGCCCTAAAGAGCTCCAGGTCTGCACAAGACTAAATAAACTCTTGAGTCAATTACAGATAGTCCTCGACTTACAACCGTAATGGAACCTCCCCATCCCAATCTTTAAGTCACTACAGTTGTAAATCGGGTCACCCTCCTAACTGACTTGATTTTATGATCTTTTCTGCAACAGATGTTAAGCAAACACAATGGTCGTAAAGCAGCTACCTTGGTCACGAAGCAAATGCCATGACCGTTAACCAAACCAATGGTTCGTTACGGGAAATTTTGGCCGAGAACTGGAGATAAATGCCCGGATTTGGCAAAATCATCCAAACATATGGTCATGCGATCGTGGGGCATTGCAAATGGCCGTAAATGTCATAAATACCCCAGGGAGGTCCATTGTTATTTCAAACGGACGTTAAACGAGTACATTGCCTGTATTCAGAAGAACGCAGTAGCCATACTTACAGTATCCGAGAACCAGAGCAGATTTGAGTCTGAATAGCAGGTGAACATTCCATAGATGGGATTCAAGAGCTCTTTCAGTAGTAGGAGAAAGAATTCCTTTGTGACACCCCCAGCATCTACAGCTTCCTCACCGTCAAAGATCACCTACCAGAACATACTGAATTGATTTCAACAAAGGCAGTTTTATTTAACTATTAAACAAATGTATACGGCCGTCCACCTCACAAACAATGCTTTAAGATGGTTTTCATGGGCAAAAGAGAATAGCCAATTGGCATTGTCTATGGAGATTCTCAGTCATCCAGGTCATGGTTGTCCCAAAGGTGCTTTTTCGAGAGGCAACTGGATTTTGTTTCTCCGTGAAGACGTTTCACTTCTTGTCCAAGAAGCTTCCGTTCTGAACTGAAGAAGCTACTTGGATGAGAATGTCAGAGGTGGTTGCAGAAATCAAATCCAGAAAGCTGGAGAAACTGATTCAGCAGGATTCATTAGCGTCTTTATATACATAATAATACATGAAGTAAATTTACAATACCAACAGCAGATTTCTTTCAACCTGGTAGCAGTTACAAGCAAAACACAAGCAGAGCACAGCAGACTAGTTTCAGTTCAGAGCAGGCAAGCCCAGACTCGTTTAATACTCGGCACAAAATCAGACTCTGAGCTTAAAACTGCAGGGCTAAGCCACGCCCAGACTTCTTACTTAAGTTTCTGTTTCTAAACAGCTCTCATTGGCTGACCCAGTTGCTATGCCTATTCATTGGCTGACCTTGTTACCATGTCTTCCCAGTCATGAATATTCCAACAGAGAAGCAAAATGTCTTCAAGGAAAAACAAAGAAAGTCCAGTTGCCTCTTCAAAAAGCACCTTTGGGACAATAGATTCATTGTATCTCACATTGAAAAAAATGGGGTGACAAGCCACGGCAGGGGATTCTCACCTCTCTGAGAAAGTCGTCGTATTTTATTTTATTTTTTAAAAAAATTGAATGTTACCTCACAAACGGGGTTACCGTTCACAGCGTTCTTCATTTCATGTGGAGATAATTATTTTGTATGGGTGAAGGAGTCCCTCACATGGAATTTCACCAGTAATCCGAAATAAAACTTACTGAAGCAGCCCAGATGTGAATTAAATGCTGCTGTGAAGATTAGGCCACATTGACAGGAGCTTACCTTCAAAGGCTTTTTCAAGTCAACATCCGAATGGATGCTCAGTTCTCTCAGAGCATCGCCAACCAAGTTGCTCCTGCGAACATGAAGGACCAGGAATGGACTTCGAGCGAGAAGGGGCTCCAGAGTGAGAAACATAAAGACATTCTGTAGATTTGCTCCACTAATGGCCACCTAGAAACATTTGAGAAATGGATTTCAAGGGAGAGTTCCTCAACCATTCCCCACCTCTTGTTCCCCTGACATCCAAGGAGATGAGTTGTATTTCTTTAAGTAGAAAGAAATTGCTAGCCTGGTGGTGGAATGCTTAGAATGAGTATTGCAGGCCAACCCTGCCTACTGCCGGCAGTTCAATCCTGATCAGTTCAAGGTTGACTCAGCCTTCCATCCTTCAAAGGTCGGTACAATGAGGACACAGATTGACAGGGAGAATATGCTGACACTGTAAACCACTCAGAGAACGCTGTAAAGCACTGTGTGTTGTGGTCTGCTAGCAGCCTGCTAAGCTGGCAGCAGAGTTGGACAGTGAGGAGGCTGGGGAGGACCATGGGCCAGTCCTGGAGTCTGGGGAAGGCTCAGGCAAGGGCTCTGCATTGGAGGCATGTGCTTCCTCCGGAGCCTCCAGAGTCGGACCTCAGTGAGGCAGAGGAACAGGGGGAGCCTGTTCCCAGTGTGCGGATGTGCAGAGCTGTCAGAAGGCAAAAAGGGACAACTTGGGAGTAGGGCTGAAAGATGATTGGCTCCTCCCATAAGACTTAAAAGAGGACATGGGCCTTTGCAGGAAGCAACGTTTGTTCATTTGGTTCAGCTTAAAGCCTGAAGCTCTGTTTGATTCTGGCTTTGCTAATTAGGTCTTCAGCAGTGTGTCAAGGGAGTTAAAGGTGGGTGATTATCCTGAAGGACTTCTCCCAAAGGCAATAAAAGAGGTTTTGTTTTTTGTTTTTTTTAAATTTGATTTATATGCCGCCCTTCTCTGGAGACTCAGGGCAGCTTACAGTGCGTTAAGCAATAACCTTCATACTTTTGTATATTTATACAAAGTCAGCTTATTGCCCCCACAATCGGGGTCCTCATTTTACCCACCTTAAAAAGGATGGAAGGCTGAGTCAACCTTGAGCCTAGTGGGATTCGAACTTGCAGTAATTGCAAGCAGCAGATGTTAATAGATGTTAATAACAGGGTGCTTTAAACCACTGTACTACAGGCTCTGTGGGACTACTCGTGTGTTTTAATGACTCAGGGAGCCTAGGTCAGAACACTGTGGATGGTATGTAACTCTAACTTCTATTGCCATTATAATGAAGCAATCTCAAAAGCTGAGGTTATTATGGGTTTGCATGTATACTGGGCTTTAAATATTAACCTTCTAAAATAGGAAGCAGTTGCTTAGATTCCCAACGTTGGCAGCTTCCAGTTGGGTGGACTTCTCAACTATGAACATGCTGGTTGTGAAGTTCTGGAAATGCTGCCCATGGATAGAAAGGAATATAGCCTCAATACTGAATTCCTCCATTCTTTTCAGAGCTAAACAGCAGGAAAGATTATACCTGCTATGCTAGAGAGCCAAACTTTTTCTAATCATCAACATTCTGAACTCTAATTATTATTCTTCCCCCACGATCCTATTCCCCAAGGTGTTCATATACAAATGGGAAGAAAGAAGGGAAAAGGAATATTTCTTTATCTTTAAAAAAAAAGTCTACTAATGATTATGGGATCCTTTCATACTAGATATCTAACAGGAAAAAACCTACAAAATACATTCAATAAGGTTCAGAAAGGATTGTTCTCAAATCAAATCCAGCCTTCTTGAATTACAACAATTGTACAGCTCTTAACGGATAACAACACACTGTGTGAATGTTGAGAGACGCAGAGCCTGGCCCATCTGCTGGTAGGTTGGTTACTACCAGAAACAAAGCCAAGAAGGTGGCTTCACTCTGGCCACTCAAAAGTTAGATGTAGACATGGGGGTAGGAGGAAAGGGAATAGAATAGAATAGAATAGAATAGAATAGAATAGAATAGAATAGAATAGAATAGAATAGAATAGAATAGAACAGAACAGAACAGAACAGAACAGAACAGAACAGAACAGAACAG
>WNWU01000007.1:35611348-35623349 GCA_012654045.1 Ptyas mucosa
TGGAATGGAATGGAATGGAATGGAATGGAATGGAATGGAATGGAATGGAATAGAATAGAATAGAATAGAATAGAATAGAATAGAATAGAATAGAATAGAATAGAATAGAATAGAATAGAATAGAATAGAAGTTGGAAGGGACTTTGAAGGTCTTCTAGTCCAACCCCCTGCTCAAGCAGGAAACCCCATATCCGTGATGGCGAACCTATGGCACGCGTGCCACAGGTGGCACGTGGAGCCATATCTGTGGGCATGTGAGTGTTGCCCTATCTCAGCTCCAGCATGCATGCGCATGCCAGCCATCTGATTTTGGGGACTTTCGGGCCCACCGGAAGTCGGGAAATGGGCCGTTTCCGGCCTCCAGGAGGGTGGGGAAGGCCATTTTCGCCCTCCTCAGGTTCCTAGAAAGCCTGGGGAGGGCGAATAATGGGCCTACCTGGCCCACCATGCCATTACGTGCCAATAGCGGGGGAGGGGGTCGTACGCACATGCACAGGGGGGCGGGACGCATTGAATTATGGGTGTGGGCCCGCGTACGAGAGACCCCCCCGCTCCCCACGCTTTTGGCATGCGACGGCAAAAAGGTTAGCCATCACTGCCCTATATCAATCAAGACAAATGGTTGTCCAATCTCTTCTTAAAACTCTCCAGTGTTGGAGCGTTCACAACTTCTGACGCAAGTCATTTCACTGATTAATTGTTCTCACTGTCAGGAAATTTCTCCTTAGTTCTAGGTTAGTTCTTTCACTGATTAGTTAATTTCAGATTTGAGATTAGTTTCAAATTTCAAAACCATCAGGAAAAAACAACGGGATGCGTATCCAGACATGTGTTAGAGGTAAAATGCATAATTCTGTTTTTACTGATCAAGGGGGAAAAAACTGATATGCTTGGTCCAGGATTAATTCCAATAGTTTAATTTGCACTAATGAATCAATTCTTTGAAGTTTCCGTTCAAGCTTTCTCAACCTAATGTCCCCCAGGCATTCCCGCAATCTACCAGGCAGCAAGTGGAGGTAAAGAGTTTAATCTTGAGTTTTCTCCTTAAATACTCCCAGAAGGAAGCAAACACTTGGCTTAACACTACTACTACAAGACGTTTCAGTACCTGGTCACGCAATGTAGAATGCTGAGATGTCATTAGTTTATTAAACATCACTCTGGTGCAATTCAAGTCAATCCCTGGAATTTTGGGACTCGTTTTAAAATGTTCATCTATTCTAGAAAAGAATATAAGCACATGTATATCATGTTTTTCTCGGAGCAAAGAATTTAGGCATGCAATGCACCGAATATCAAAACAGCAAGCTGTTATTTTAGCTTACAACCTATAAGTATATACAACTCAAACTTCTCATACAGATATCATTTACAGGAGTGGAACCTTATCCAAAGTACTTAGAAGTCTCTGATCAGGAACCAAATATTAAGGAATTTTTTTCAGGATTATTCTATATTCCTAAATTCCAGATACAACGGCTTTCAAATATATAAAGTTCAACTCAAAGAATTTTGAATTCAGAGTATCTTTTCCAAACATGGAACAGTCAATGGATTCAAAACAGCCTGAATTTAAAATAGTTCACCCTTTCTTAATGAGGGGATATAACTTTATATTTTCTAAAATGTACTGTTTTTTTCCCCCCTTCCTTTAGATTTGCTCAATTTTGAAGGCAGAAACACCATCAAACGAACAAAAAGCAAAATGTAACTCTTGGCCAGAACAAATTGTACCCACAAGGGAAATAAATGAATCAATAATTGATCCAATTAAGAAGTTCTGATAGTTCTCTTTATGATGGAGTGGAACAAATTGTAATGACACCTTCCTATCAGATATGAGGAGACCAGCAAAAGAATCTGCAACATTACAAATAATGTAACTGAACATTCGATGTCTCCACAGATTAGCGTCTACAACATTTTGCAGTGAAAGAGAATTTTCGTAAGTTGTCAGTACCAAATACCAACCTCATGTTTCTTATTGGTGAGCTTGCAAGTAAACCAGTGAGTCAGTTATTAGGAGCTGCAACTACAGCCGATGTTCTCTTGACAGAAGAGGAGGCTCCATTTAATCATATATTTTTACCAATTCCCTGCTAAAGCATGCAGATACAAAGAGCTAAATATAGCTTCTGAGACATAAGTACTATTGCCATAACAACACAAGACAATAGAAATAAGCAGTTCCTGGAAGTCTGTGTCCACCAGTCTGGATACATAGACCTCTGGCAACATGGCAATTCAGCCAAAATCTTACTCACTGCCCCATCCTCTCTACTCATATATTAGATATACGTATTTTTCACACTATAAGACACACTTCCTCCCCTCAAAAAGTGGGTGGAAATGTCTGTGGGTTTTATAGAGCAAATATTGCGGTGGGAGGGGGAGGGGGGGTTGGTATGGTGACAGCAATGCTGGAGCCTTTGCTGCCGAGCAGCTGATTGGCAATTGGATCGGCCTCCCAGAATACCACAGATCAGCTGTTGTAGGTGGCAGGGATTGCCGTCGCTGCCTTTTGCCGCTGCTGTTCGCCGCCGCCACCAAATAGCCATCAGCAGCAGCATTGAAGGCAATCAGTGGCGGCAAATGGTGACAATTGGAAGCTATAGGCGGTGGCGATCTCCACCGCCTACAACAGCTGATTGGTGGTATTCTGGGAAGCAGATCCAACCACCAATCAGCTGCTCGGCAGCAAAGGCTCCAGCGTTCCCCAGGGGCAGTGACAGCTCAGCTCAGTTGACCGGTGGTGGGCGCAATAGAGCGGAGCCCTGATGAGCCACGTGCTGAGGCTGTGATAACCTGCTGAAGCTGACCAGGCTGTTTTCTGCTAGGATGCTAGCGTCTTACAGTGTGAAAAATACGGTAAGTTATCACAAGAATCTTTTGCTTTTCCCCATACGATATGAAGAAGAGCAATTCTATGAGATCCAACTTATTTTTCCTTTTTAAAAAAATCCTGCCTCTTCCTTGTATCAGGAAGCTATAGAACCAGAATATTCTAACATTGGATATACTGAAGAATATTTCTGAACAATGGACTCAGAGGTTATTCTGATACTGTCCACAGAGACATCTGCCTCTATGGAAAGATTATGTCTAAAATATATTATGACAGAGAATCATGTTCTGCCTAATTAAGACTGAGTTTAAAATGGATTTACAAATGAAAGCCTACAAGAAGACATGGAAAAAGATGTTACACTAGATATAAAAAAGAAACTGGCTTCATAATTAAAGGGGACATGCAAACAATAAATCAGAAGAGTGACCTGGATAATTTTCCTATATTGGATTTACATAAAAAGCTTGGTAACATTTTGAAGAATCCCAAGAGAAGGAACAATGAAAAAAAAATGAAAAGAAGTCAAGTTCTATAAGATTATTTGAATGGACTAAAGATTAAGATTGTGAGAAGTCAAAGGAAGGAATATAAAATAGCTGTATATCATCAGGGTTAATATTGATATGTGATCTCTGTAACATTTAATCAGTTTCTCCTGATACCACGACTAAAATGACAAAAAATTTTGTAGGTTTCTTTACAGATAAAAAAAATCTGGGAATATGGGAATAAGAGATTATTTGCTATACTTTAAGAAAAGATTATAAATTACTAAAAAATATTATATTTGTGCTGAAGGTGAGAAGTCACTTATATGGGGTTTTTTTTTTGTTTTACTATATTTATGCTTTTCTTTCTTTTCTCCTTTTTTTCCTTTTTCTTTTCCACACTTTCTACTCGTTCATTTTATTTTTCTACATTTTTTTAGTTTATGCTGATTTTTACTGGTGTAATTACAAGTAGTCCTCGACTTAAGACCACAATGAGGCTCAAAATTTCTATTGCTAAGCGAGATAGCTGTTAAGTAAGTTTTGCCCCATTTTGCGACTTTTCTTGCCACAGTTATTAAGTGAATCACTGAAGTTGATAAGTAAGTAACCCGGTTTTTAAGTGAATCTGGCTTCCCCATGGACTTTGCTTGTCAGAAGGTTGCAAAAAGTGATCACGTGATCCCAGGAGTGCTGCAGCAGTCATAAATGTGAAAAACTGTTATAAGTTACTTTTTTCAGTGCCATTGTAACTTTGGATGTTTACTAAATTAATGGTTGTAAATTGAGGACTACCTGTACTGTACAGGTAGTTCTCAACTTACAACAGTTCATTTAGTGACCATTCAAAGTTCTAACAGCACTGAAAAAAGTAACTTTAATTGGTTTTCACATTTATGACTTTTGCAGCATCCCTAATGGCCATCTGATCAAAATTCAGACGCTTGGCAATTGACTCATATTTATGACGGTTTCAGTGTCCTGGGGTCACGTGATGACCTTTTGCGACCTTCTGACAAGCAAAGTCAATGGGGAAGCCAGATTCACTTAAAAACCGGGTTACTTACTTATCAACTTCAGCGATTCACTTAACAACTTGTGGCAAGAAAGGTCGTAAAAAGAGGCAAAACCCACTTAACAAATGTCTCACTTAACAACAGAAATTTTGATCCATTCATTGTGGTCGTAAATCGAGGACTACTTCTATAATCTTTATTTTAAAAATTACTATAAAAGAAGAAGCTATAAAACCAGTATCTCTTTCCCTGAATTAAATCTAGTCAATTATCAGTGGTCCAAGTTTAGTGATTTATACCAATTTAACATTTCAAAAGCTGGATCGGAAAGTTAGCCAAATATTTTTTTTTCCATTTTAAGCTACTTACTTGTTTTCAAGGAAGCTTCCATTCCAGCAAGCTGGTGAAGATAAGATCTGCACAACCTCACTGCTTAGGACAAGGAAAACGCAAGTAAGCAAAAGACAAGAAAACTGGTTAAAGCTTATATTGCTTAGGAATTGCATCTAATTTTACATATCCTGTTTTTATATAATGATACTGATTTAAATTTTAAATTTAGAATTCGTAAATACCTTTTAATTATATGAGCCAAATTATTTAATTTATTTTAAAACTATTTTAATTTTTATATATACATGTTTTATTTGGGCTGTTCACCGCCCTGAGTCCGAAAGGAGAAGGGCAGTATACAAGTATGAATAAATAAATAAATAAATATACGGCCTTGATTTGGTTATCCAGTTACCTGAGTTACTGAGCTGAAATTGCCTGTGTTTACACTACAGGCAATACACTACAAAACGCTATTCACAAACTCTAACAAACTGAGTTCCTATGACATGATAACCAAAATTAATCAAATCAGATTATGGATTAATGTAGTAACTGAACCTAATTGTTATTCACCCTTTTTTCTCTAATCTGTTCAGTTGCCTTTGCTCTTAACACACTGACTTAAAATATACCACACACAACTAATCTAGAAATGCCAAACGGGTTCTTTAGTTCAGCAGAGAAGAATTTGATAAGAAGTGATTGAAAAATATTTGGGCTAAAAATCTGATGAACAAACCTCTGGCTCAAGAAAAAAACCCTTTATGACACACCATTAAAAGATTCTCTTGAACAGCTTCACACCATGAGGAGCCAGGTTGTTGGGGACAATATACTGACTTTGTAAACCACTTAAGAGAGGGCTGTAAAAGTACTATGAAGTGGTATATAAGTCTAAGTGCTGAGTACTATTCTTCTAAATTATACCTTTATGTATCAGTTAAGTATTGGAGTGGTGCGGTGGCCTAGAGGTGGAGCTCTCGCCTAACAATCAGGAGATTGTGAGTTCGATCCTAGGTAGAGGCAGATATTTCTCTCTCTGAGCACACTGAGAATATATCTGCTGAGCAAAACTCCGCATTGGCGACAGGAAGGGAATCTGGCCATTAAACACTCTGCTAGCTCCATTCAGTTTCCCAGACTCCACCCCACAAGGGATTATGGAATCGTTAAATGAAGATGATGATGATGTATGAATTAAGTGTATTATATCATTAAGAGACCGGATTTGGTATAGTGGTTAAAAGTACTAGGCTGGACATGGGATTCCATGAGGTAAAAAAAGGCTGCTAAACCACAAATCCATAATTTATGAAACTGATTATCATTTTGGATAGTGAATTGGACTAGATCAAGGCCTCTCAAACTGGCAGCCCGCAGATGCGTCACATGTAGGCCACACCCACCCCGGCTCTGTAAAGGCAGAAAACATCACGATATATCACGTGACGTGATCGAGTTCGATGCCGGTGGTCTAGATTGAGTCAACAAGCCAAGAAAGAAGATAGCACCAAGAAAGCCAGAGATCACGTCTTTGCCCACTTATCACAATAATTCTTTACAAATGGAACAGAAGTGAACCTACTTCACTGAATTAGAGTTATTTCTTTCAGAAAGCTTTTGCCTCCACATGTCTATTGTGTTGTCATTAATCAAACAGGTGTGGTCACTGTGATTTATGGTCCGGAAATCATCAGCTGGTAGAGAATTCTGTAAGAAGGTGCAGATTTCAAAGAGGTTTCACTGTGAATGGGTCGAGCACCAGAGACATCACTGCTGCTTTTGTTACGTTGAGAGTAATTTTCCGGGGGGGGCGAAATTTGCCCTGGATTATTCTCTATGGGCACCGTTCCCCTCCTCCGAGCAAACGTGCAATTCATAATCCTGGACAAACTACATGAAGATTACCTAGCATTTTCCCAAACTTCCTTTTTTGTGAATCCTTCCCATTTCATTTCATGCATCTCTCCATTCCTTACTCCAGGGATTCTCAATTTCGGCAACTTGTGGGACTTCAAACTCCCAGAATTCCCCTGTCAGCAGTACTGAAGTCCACACGTCTTAAAAGTTGACAAGGTTGAGAAATACGGCCTTATTTCTTTCATTACATTTAGGACGAAAGATTCAAGCCAGATAATTCTCGGTTCTTGTGGATTTTGATTTTATGGCAAGAAACAAAACTTTGTCATTTTTATTTTATTTTTTTGTGGCTGAAAGTTGTAGAAAGAATGTAATTTGATATAGGTAGAGGAGGCTGTAATATATTTTGCTGCCACTTCTTTCAAGATTGGGAATTATTTATAAATTACCTGTAAGTGGTAGATCCATTTAATTTATTGATTTTGCCCAAAACTAGAGCAGCATAATTTCAGGGGCGGGGGTCTCTTCATACAAAAAATAGGATGGGGACTGCATGAGCTTCAGCTCACACTGGAAAAGGTGTATGGCGTTTACGCACAATTCAGTATTTCCCTTCCCTATAAAAGATATAATGGAAAATCCATAAAGTTTTACGTTACCTCTTTTCCTGAGCAAATTACAAATGATTGGTCTCCTCCAGAGAATATATGTTTAACAATATAATACGGGCAAGCATCTGTTGAAGAAGATTGACAAGACTTAGTTAAAACCATCAGACATCACAAATATCCCATTTGTCTTTCTTTTGGAAACCAAAATTCATATAGTCTGAAGGGTTGGGGTTGGGATCCAAAAACTGGTATCCTGTATATCCTGCTCTCTTCCAGTCACTAGAGTAGTGGCTCAGTAGCTTAATGACCCTGGAGATGGTTTCTGCTTTAGCGGTTTGAGACCTGAGCACCACGACATAGTGAGCTCCCATCACTCACCTCAGCTTCTCCATGCCTAGCAATTTGAAAGCATGTTCTATGCGAGTAGATAAATAGGTACCACTTTGGTGGAGCCAGCGCTTCAGGCGGCAGAATCCTGCTGACTCGGAACCTTCCTGGTTGTGAGACCGTTTATGAGGCGGCCCCGGGGGAGACAGAAGGGCTTTTGATGACACTGCAGGGAAAGCCGCTCATCTTTCTTTTCTGGTGCGAAACCAGCTCGCCCTCCTGTGGTGTGCCATGGGAAGCACGCAAGCGCGTTCCTACCAGAGCTGCTAAACAGGCAGCCAAACTACTACTCTGCATTAGCATTGTAGCATTGTAGTCCTCGAGTTACAACCACAATTGAGCCCAAAATTTATGTTGCTTGCTGAAACATTTGTTAAGTGAGTTTGCTCCATTTTACGACTTTTCCTGCTGCAGTTGTTAAGTGAATCACTGCATTTGTTAAATTAGTAACACGGTTGTTAAGTGAATCTGGCTTGCCCGTTGACTTTGACTGTCAGAAGATCGCAAAAGCTGATCATGTGACACCAGGACACTGCAACCGTCGTAAATAGCTGCCAAGCATCTGAACTGAGAGCATGTGCACCAAAGACAAATTCCTTGTGTGTCCAATCACACTTGTCCAATAAAGAATTGTTATTGTACTGTATTGTATTGTACTGTATTGTTGATCAAGTGACCATGGGGATTCATCAAAGGTCGTAAGGGTGAAAAACGGTCATAAGTCACTTTTTTCAGTGCTGTTTGAACTTTGAACGATCACTAAACGGACTGTGGTAAGTCAAGGACTACCTGTAGTCTTCTGGCTAATGTAACAACGCCATATGCTAAAGGAACAAATACAATTCTCATCACTTACCTGCTCTACCAGAGATCTGCTCATCATAAGCTGCCCAATGGCCTTTGACTGGAGAAGGACATTTCAGACTGCAGATGTGTCCAGTTCCCAGCTGGCCTTTCGTTCCACAGCCAAATGCATAGATCATTCCTGAAGAAGGCACAAAGGCTAGAGTGTGCTGTCTGAAAATATCAAAATAACCAAACCGTTTGTAAAGCAGTTCATCTTCAACAACCAATTATATTCAGTGCAAAACTGAACGTGAAAGAGCACAACTCTTCTTTTTTTTCTTTCCTCCCTGAGCATTCATCTATTTCACAAGTGTCAAATTCACCACGTCATGTTGCCGTCATGTTTTTTTCCTTTCGCAAAGCTGGGTGGGCGTGGCCTGCGCGTGAAGCATCCAGCCCACGGGCCGCCAGTTTGACACCCCTGATCTATTTGGTAATGCATTGGTTAACTGCAGTATTGCAGGCAAACTCTGCCCACAGCCTAGGGTTCGATCCTGACGGGGCTCGAGTCTTTCCGTCCTTCCAAGGTCAGTAAAATGAGATCCCAGATTGTTGGGGGCAATATGCAAACATTATAAACTACCCAGAGAGGGCTATAAAGTATTGGGGGGGCAGGCATATAAGTCTGAATGCTGGAGCAGTGCGGCGGCCTAGAGGTGGAGCTCTCGCCTCACCATCAGGAGGCTGTGAGTTCGATCCTAGGTAGAGGCAGATATTTCTCTCTCTGGGCACACTGAAAATATATCTGCTGAACAAAACTCCGCATTGGCGACAGGAAGGGCATCCGGCCATTAAATACTCTGCTAACTTCATTCAGTTGCCCTGACTCCACCCCGCAAGGGATTATGGGGTCGTTAAATGAAGATGATGATGATGATATAAGTCTGAATGCTATTGCTACTGCTAGTTACACTTGTAAGATAGAAAAAAGCAGATCCCCACTCCCATCCTTGCTCCAGTCCGTCCTTCTGCTACCATCACGACCAGCTCAGAGCCGATACAATATTGATGACTGCTCTAGCAATACAATGGAGACTTTGAAAGGGGCAAGTAAAACCTAACTTGGTAAACACCTCCTGCAATAGCATTCTTCAGGAAAAAAGGTGAGCCAAGCTGGGCAATTCAAAATGCATTATCCCACTCCCAAATTTTTAAGAGGCATCACTAAAGAAGAGATCACAAAGTCTCTGTAGGAACCGCAGAGAAGAACATCCTGAGGGAATTCTTAAAATTACTTGCCTAAGCACATATCTTTCCCAATCGCTTAAGAGTAAAGAGATTTCTGCATTCCTTACAGATCACCCTCTGACCTCATAATTTTGCCTTCTCTCATCCTGGTGTCTCCTAGCTGCTGACACTTCATTTGTATAATCCCAAGCAACATGGCTACTGCCCAGCTCAGCTACAATGATCCAGATTCTGGAAAGCCATTGTAAGCCATAACCAACTTCATTCCATCCAGAACTCCACTAAAGCTGCCTCTAAATTGTATTGCCTGCTTCATGACTGTGGCCTGAATAGAGGTAAGAGGCTAGGCCTCTGTTTGTTCATTATTGTATCAGTGTTTCAACTTTGATTAAACTTGTTGGTTAAATAGAAAATGATGGTTGGAGCAGATGTCATATTCCATTAGAGCAGGCCTGTCAAACTGGCAGCCCATGGGCCAGATCAGGGGTGAAATGATCCCGGTTCGGACCAGATCGCCCGATCCGGTAGCGATGGCGGCGGGTGGTACGGAGAACCGGTAGCAAAAATCCCTGCACGCACCACCACCACCATGCCCAGCTGAGCCACACGAAAAAATGCTTTTTAAAGTAAAAAAAAAAGCCTCTGATGATCGCGCGGCTCAGTTGGGATCGTCAAAGGCTTTTCAAAACATTTTTTTCTGCAACCTCCTGGCCGAAGAGGTGGTAAAAAAAATGCTTCGAAAAGTCTCTGACGATCCCAGCTGAGTTGCCTGACAGAGCAACAGAGGCATTAGAAAAAATGTTTTGAAAAGTTTAAAAAAAAAGAAAAGTTGGCCACGCCCACCGTCACATTACCCCCCCCCCAAGCCACTCCCACAGAACCGGTAGTAACAAATTTTACATTTCACCCTTGGGTCAGATACATCATGCGCAGGCAAAAAACGTCACGATACGTCACGTGACGCGATCGAGTTTGACACCCGTGCATTAGAGCAATATCATTCCAATTTGTCCTTTTTTAAAAAAACTATTTAAATGGTATGAAAACATAACAGTACCTCAAATTATTATTTATTATTATTCATTTATTGGTCATTTTAAATTAAACCTTTATTATTGCAAAAATAATGCTATTCCAAATGGGTCTGACTTTCTGGGTTGCGAAGGCGAGGTTTATAATCTCTGCCCAATAGCAGATTAAGGCAAACATCTAAATCTGCAATTTTTCCAGATGTCGCTAAGTGTGCCAGTTTCAGAGTTGGGCTGCTGCCAGTTCGGACCATTTCAGGGGGAACTGGTAGTTGCAAACCGGTAGTTGTGATCAGCGGGTGGGCCTGCCCGCCTAGGCGCAATCCCTTCCTATATCGCTGTATTTTTGAAGCCGCGCGCATGCGTGGATGCTGTGCACGCTCACATTTTTGGTGCCAGGTGAACCAGTTGTTACATTATGTGATGCCCACTTCTGTCCAGTTTCCCACTCCAAATATATTGGGAATAAAAGGTAAAAGAAATCATCCAAGTCAGTGTTTTTCAATCTTGGTAGCTTGAAGATGGGTGGACTTCAACTCCCAGAGTCCCCCAGCCAGCAGCGCTGGCTGGGGGATTCTGGGAGTTGAAGTCCACCATCTTCAAGCTTCCAAGGTTGAGAAACACTGATCCAAGTGAACAGTTTTGGACACCAAACATATAATAAGGAGCATCCAACATTGCTGATTAACTCTCCTGAGAGTTCACTTTCCTCTAAATTTTATTTTCCGTTTGCTTAAGCAAGGCTGACAACCTTTGGCCTTGTGAAAGATTTGTCCAAAAGGCCACTCACCTACCACAAGCGATCTGGGAGACTTCACTGCCCATCAGCTCCAAAACTCTTCTAGGGTTGACTTCATCGTTCAATGAATCATGACCAAGTTGCCCGCATGAACCAGCACCAAAGGTAAACACTCCTCCACTCTGCAACAAAGATCACAAGAACATTTTCATTTAGAGGAAAGCATCCTTTGACCCCAAATAAGTTCCTTCTTCAAAGCCCTAAAGCAAACAGTTCTGACAGAAATCTCAACAATTTTGAATACAAACATTTGGAGGAAATTTTTAATTGGCTATGGTATGAAAGAGGAAGGAATGAATTTAAAAAAAAGCAAATGCCGTATTTTTCAGAGAATAAGACGCACCTTAATTTTTGGGGAGGAAAATTTTAAAAAAGCTGATTGCCGGTGGATCGGCCTCCCGGAATACCCCCAATCAGCTGTTCCCAGAGGTGAATTTTAGCAACAGGTTTGTTGGTTGTGAGCTCTGTGCCTTGCTTTTTTTTCAGCCTCTGAAACTTCTGAAACTCAGTTTCAGAAAAAACTTTTTTTCTGAAGCTTCCTTTCAATGGCTTTTTTTTCTGAAGCTCTGTTTGGAGGCTTTTTTTCTGAAGCTT
>WNWU01000007.1:35623359-35684846 GCA_012654045.1 Ptyas mucosa
CTGTTTGGAGGCTTTTTTTCTGAAGCTTCATTTCTGGGGCTTTTTTTCTGAAGCTCTGTTTGGAGGCTTTTTTTCTGAAGCTTTGTTTCTGAGGCTTTTTTCAGCCTCTGAAACCTCCGTTTGAGAGGCTGGGTGGGGCTATAATTGGAGTATAAGACGCACTCAGATTTTCACCCTCTTTTTGGGGGGGGAAAGGTACGTCTTATACTCTGAAAAATACGGTACATTTCTTCAGCACTAAACAAAGAACTAAGCCTACATTTCTTATGTGCTAAAACCCCACCTCTCTGATGTACTAAATAATGAACGAGCACTAAAATATATGCATGCAATTTTATACAAATTATTTGCACTTATGTCAGTATTCTTGGAGTCAGAGAAAAAGAAAATACTATAAATTAAGAAAACAGTGCATATGCCTAAACATCCTCCAAATAGGATTACTTGAGATCATCCAATTGTTGAACTATGGGAAAAAATGTTTAGACACTTGCTGGGTCTTCAGGAATATTACCAATTTAAATTGCTAGTGACGAATGTCCCAGTCGTACACATACAGTCGGTTATTAGAATAACTTGATTACAATTTATGCTCCTCGGATGGTATGTACAATTAGGGCAGGGCTGTCAAACTCCCGGCCCACAAGCCGGATGCGTCATGTGCTGGCCACGCCCACGCCCACTTTAGCAAAGGGGGGGAAGTCCCGATACGTCACGTGACACAGCTGTGATGTTGTGACCCCGACTCCCGAGCCTGTCCTAACAGAGGAAGAGGACTCAGAAGGTGATGGGGAGGAACTGACAAGGCCTCCCTCTCCAGGACCCTCCTTTCTGGCAATGCCTCAGGTTCCATCCGAAGGCCCAGGAGGAACAGCCTGGGATGTGCCAGGAGGAAGGCATATCGGAGCACCAATTGATAGGGAGCAAGGATGAAAAATCCTGGCTTGATCCCAGGCAGCGTCGGAGGGAGAAGCGTGCGCAGCAATGGAAGAGACGTGGGAGGGCCAGAGATTGAGCTCAGTCATGGAGCCACGCCCCACCAGGAATAAAAGTAGGTGGAATTGCTCTTCAGGCTTTGTGATGGACAAAGTTAAACCCTAAAAGTCACATCGTGATCTCAGAAATTTGGCTTGGATATATTTTGGACTCAACATTGACTAAACTCTTGTCTCATGGATAATTTGTTGCACCTGGAATGGACTGAAGGTAAGTCCTCTTCTGCTTTATGGGAGTGAAAACGATCTTGGCAGGCATTCGGCAGTTTGCTGCCAAAACCTTGGTCTGCCAAAAATTCTAAACTGTTTACCTAATAAAATATTGGCAGGTGTGCTTGGTATTATGTTTGCCTGTGTGAGGAAGGGGGACAGAACAGGTGACGACGTGAGTTTGACACCCCTGAATTACTGGCACTTAGTTTTTACTTACATCAGAAACACTACCCTCCATTTCAGTCCTATTCTTTGGAACCTACTCCTCTTTGAAAAATATTTGAAGTCCAAACTCCTGAAGTTCAAAAATGTTCTTTAGGAAGCAGGAAGGGCCTTTCGTTTCAAAATATTTTCAACTAAATTGTAATATTTATTGTTAATACTTGCTTCTTCTATTGGATTCTATTTGGATCATTTTACTTGTATACGCTAAAGTGCTAGCACATATCAAATAGCAATACTACTACTGATTGGATGGAGAAAGAATGTCCTTCTAGCCAATTTATGATCAATTATAGCCCTGCCTTAGACAAGTAGCCAACATTTAAAAGATGTTCTCTTACCTTTGTCAGAACAGCAGTATGGTCATTTCCACAGCTGATGTACACAACTTTTTGAGTCCTTAAAAGTTTCACATGGCAAGGAGATTCCCGATCTGCATTAAAGAATATCAAAGCCTATTAAACTTGGCTATTCCAAGGAGAAAGGAACTGCTACAATCCCAGGTCCTATTTGACTGCTTGTTCTTCAAATGTTGCAGACCAGTTGCTAAAATTCTCAAGGATGGCCATGGTGCTTGGAAGATTTGAAGGGCTGAAGACGATACGTAGGGTAATCAGATTGGGGAAACTTACTAAGGTTGCCTCCACTAAATTCTGGTTAAAAGGTCTTCTGGAATCTGATGGCTGTAATATTTAACAGCCTTTTTTTTTTCTGTGTAAGGAGGACTTTTTGCCAAGCCTCTCTTTTGCAGCTACCCACAATTGTATGAACAAGAGAAGGAAGCCCACAAACAAGGCTCCCCATTCAAAGACTTAAAATCCTCCATGATGGATCTTCCCCAGGGGAAAAGCAGAAGGAATGGCTTCTACTCTGCAAGCATTTTGATTGAATTTGTGTCAAGATCAAAGCACGCTTATGTTGTTGCAACCATTATCGCTTCTCAACTTGCCAAAGGACATGGGGGGAGGGAAAGGTGAGACGGAATGCAGGCTCCAAACTTCAAGGAGGAAAGCCCTGAGGGCCAAGGACACATCTGCAGGTGTCAGCCAAAACCAGAGACACTTTCTCATAACAATACAATGACACTCAATTGGACAATGTGACCTGCACTAAAAGGGGTGAGGGGGAATTCTATATGGTAACTATGTGGGTTTGCACGGGAATTAGATAGAGCTGGTATTGCCTTCAATAGTACAGAAATGATGTACTCAATAAAGTTTTGCATTGAGACATTGGCAAGTTTTGAGTGTGCTTGCTTTAGTTGGGTTTGTCAGTCAGGATGTTGACAGTTTGCTTTTCATAAAGGATTTGGACAAGCACATTGACAGTGTTTAAAGGCCATTCCACTAAAGAAAAATACATGCCCAGCCACACAGTTGTGTTGGGCCTCGTATCAATTCCACCAGGCCGATTACATACACAGAGATGTTTTTTTGTGGATGTTAAGTATCTGAACTAGGCAGAAAAGAGAAGGAAAGAGTTTCATCTTCTTAAAATCTATCTCTCTTCCTTTCCATTTCTGTAGCCATTCAGAAGCTTGGGCTAAGATGTTGTATAGATGGCACTTTCCACTGGCAAGACTGGCAAAGATATTTAAAGACAAATCAGCTAAATGTTGGAAATGTCACCAGACATCAGTGATGGGATTTAGCCAGTTCGCACCACTTCGGGAGAACCGGTTGTTAACTTTCTGAGCAGTTTGGCAAACTGGTTGTTGGACGAAATCATTAAATTACTTGAATCGGTTGTTAAATTACTTGAATCCCACCACTGCCAGACACCTGGGTCGTATTATCATATGTGGTGGAAATGCACAGAAGCCAAAAAATATTGGACAAAAATACATACGTGGTTGGAGAAGATGACACAACAACATATTGATTTGAAACCCAAAATATTTTCGTTGGGGATTTTACTAGAAACTTATAGTAAAGAGAATGTATATTTGATTATCCATGTAATAACTGCAACTAGGATTGTATTTGCACAAAATTGGAAAAGTGAAGAGATTTCTACGGATGAGAATGTGATTAGGAAAATATTACAATGTGCAGAAATGAATAGGTTAACACTTGCAATTAAAGAGAAGGAAATAACTGAATATTATATTGTATGGGAAATATTTTACCGATGGCTAGAGAATAAAAATGAAAGTTAGAAGTAAAAGTAGATGAGTGAAATACAGAAAATATATTAATAGAATTAAATAAGCTAAGAAGAGAATTGTTACAGTATTAGATATGCTATGTATATCAGTATTAAGAATAGACAAATAAAGAATATGGCTGTAAATTTTAATTGTTATTGCACAAGACATTTGTACCCAGATGACTGTTTAATGGAAGATGGATTGTTTGTATTCAAATAAAATTTTAAAAATTTTTTAAAAAAAGAGATACGCTTGGACTGAGAGAGAGAAGAAGCATGAAGTAATCTCTGAGGAAAAAACGGAAGAATTGAGCTGGAAACTTCTACAACATCTGGATAAAAGACATTTTTTAAGGGTGTTTGTCACAAGTACCTTTCTCGTCACTCAAACCCAGCTGTCCGGAGGTGTTCTTCCCCCAGCCAAACACAGCTCCTGAGAGGGACAAAGCAAAACTGTGTGCTCCACCTGCAGCCACCTGAGACAACGGGACTCCGTCAAGCGATCTGACACGTTGAGGTGTGTCCTGCAAAGGGAATTCTTTACCGAGCCCAAGCTGTCCGTAGTTGTTCTGTCCCCATGCAAAGAACTGTCCATCTGAGGGGGAAGAAATAAAACCCAGAGCTCAGGAAACAAACAATCCTTTTTTACCTCCCAGCATACAGTCCTCGATTTACAACCGTTCACTAAGTGAACGTTCAAAGTTACAATGGCAGTGAAAAAGAGACTTATTTTTCACCCTTATGATCTTTGTAGCATCCCCATGATCAATCATGTGATCAAAATTCAGATGCTCGACAACTGGTTCGTCCTTATGACCGCTGCTGTGTCCCACGTGATCACCTTTTGCAGCCTTTTGACAAGCAAAATCTGTGGGGAAGCCAGATTCGCTTAACAACCGGGATGCTAGCTTATCAACTGCAGTGTTTCGCTTAAAAACGGTGGCAAAAAAGGTGATAAAATGGAGCAAAACTCACTTAACTAACGTTTCGCTTCACCACAAAAATGTTGGGCTCAATTATGGTCGCAAGTCAAGGACTACCTGTATTGCAATCACATGAAGAAAAGCTAACATGTTATTCCTTGATAATATTTATACAGCTACCCATCTTATATCAATATATATATATATAATTGAGATAATTAGAGAGAGCCAGTTTGGTCTAGTGGAGGCCTGTCAAGCTGCACAGGCCACACCCACCCCAGATCTGCAAAGGCAAAAAACATCCTGATACGTCACGATACAGCCTGCAATATGATCGGGTTTGACCCCCTCCTGGTCTAGTGAAATCTGTCCAACCTTGGAACTTGAAGATTTGTGGACTTCAGCTCCCAGAATTCCTCAGCCGTTATAGCTCCATTACGGTTGTACGTTAAGAACTGCTTATAGTGTGCCGAATAGACGTACGTTTGAGAAATTCTACTGTTGAAACTAGTATATTTCAGATATTACAGAGAATTATCATTTTTAGAAACATTATCTTCTGTTGACAAGAAAAAGAAGCGAGGGTCATCCTCTTTTTGAAACTTTTCCCAGAACTGTTACTATCATTGAGTAGAAACTTGTCTAACTGGAAGGCTAATTTAGTAAGAAGTAAGAAAAGTAAGAATTATTAAATGTTAAAACGGTCATACCAGCCGCTAGAGCTAGACAATGCCAGTTCCCGCACGAGACCTGCAGGATCATCTCTTGGTTCAGCTTTTTGATTAACCTAAGAAAATAAAATAAATTACACACTTTAACAAAGTTGCGGAGGTGTAATATAATTACCTGGTCTTCATTATTATCATCTCTATTACAGAGATTGTAACAGTGAGACTAGTTTAGACAATATTATCATAGTCCTAAAACATTATTGGCTTGAATTTTAAAAGAAAACAAGAAAAATAGGAGTGCTTTTTTTATTAAATATGATCATGTACTGAGTGGATGAGTATCACAGTGGAAACAAAAATGAATCAAGAGATGTCTATTAAATCACTTGCATGTAACAGAATAACAGAGTTGGAAGGGACCTTGGAATTCTTCTACTCTAATCCCTGCTAAAGCAGGAAACCCTACACCACTTCAGACAAATGTTTGTCCAATCTCTTCTTTAAAACTTCCAGTGATGGAGCACCCACAACTTCTGAAGGCAGGCCGTTCCGCTGATTAATTGTTCTAACTGTCAGGAAATTTCTCCTTAGTACTAGGCTGCTTCTCTCCTTAATTAGTTTCCACCCATTGCTTCTTGTCCTGCCTTCAGGTACTTTGGAGAATAGGTTGACTCAGGGGTGAAATCTAAAATTTGTTACTACCGGTTCTGTGGGCGTGGCTTGGGGGGAATGTGACTGGGTGGGCGTGGCCATTTTTTTTTTTTTACTTTTAAAACCATTTTTTACATGTAAAACCATGTTAAAAAATGCTTTCAAAAGGCTCTGGCGATCCCAGCTGAGTTCCCTGATCAGCAGGCAACTCAGCTGGGATTGTCAGAGCTTGGATCGTCAGAGCCATTTAAAAGAAAAAAAAAGGCTCTGATGATCACGCGGCTCAGCTGGGCATGGGGGGCGGGGGCAGGGATTTTTGCTACCGGTTCTACGAACTGCCCACCGCCATCGTTACCTACTCACCCGAGCCGGTCTGAACCAGGAGCATTTCACCCCTGGGTTGACTCCATCTTCTTTGTGGCAGCCCCTCAAATATTGGAAGACTGCTATCGTGTCACCCCCAGTCCTTCTTTTCATTAAACTAGGCATACCCAATTTCAGCAACCGTTGTTTATATGTTTTAGCCTCCAGTCCCCTAATCATCTTTGTTGCTCTTCTCTGCACTCTTTCAAGATTCTCAACATCTTTTTTACATCGTAGCAACCAAAACTGAATGCAGTATTCCAAGTGTGACCTTACTAAGCCATTATACAGAGTTATTAACACTTCACGTGATCTTGATTCCATCCCTCTGTTAATATACCTGCAATCTTCCACTGTCTTTCACTTTTTTATGAAAAAACAGATTTCCTTGAAATCAATCTGCAATCTTCCACAAGAATAAGAAAAGTCCGACAAGCATAGTCTCTCATCTTTACCTTGGAATTGTTACAGCATCTTCCGTCGTTGTAAGGCCCAACTGCCCATCACTTCCTGCGCCCCAGGAAAAAAGCTGGCCTTGGTCACTGAGCGCCACATTATGAGACTCACCACAGGCCACATGGACAATGTGCTGATCGGCTAAAGCATCAATTTGTTCTGAGGGAAAAACAAGAGAAAGGTTGAACCTTTCCAAGAATCCAAAACATTTTACTTCATGCAACCCTTCGAAGCAGAAAGAGTGGAAGGGGAAGAAGAGAGAGAGCTCAAAACCCAAGATTTGTTAAAGCTATCATAGCTGAGTTGACCATGAGCCTCAACTCCTAAATATAAAGAGGTAGTATCTTGTAGGTCATTTGAAGTTGTGCAAAACTGCTGAAAACCTTTGAATTTTCAGAATTCTCCATCAGGCAAGTGGACTAGAACAGGGGTCTTCAACCTTGGCAACTTTAAGACTTGTGAACTTCAAGGCAGTGACAAGGATAAAAGCCCAATACAATAACAATAAAAAATCAATAAGCCCCAGCCAAATGCATATAAAAAGGTTATATAATGCATTATTGGAAATAGATTCAGAGACAGAATTAGTTAAGGACTGTATGATAAAGTGGGCACAAAACATAGGGGAAACAATAACGTTGGACACATGGGAAACTATATGGGTTAGAAATGTAAAATTTACACAGGCTCAAAATTTGAGAGAAAATTTTTATAAAATGTTTTCTAGATGGCATTTAGACCCAAAAAAATTAGCTTGTATGTATCTGAATATTCAGCCCAAATGTTGGAGATGTAGTACTCAGGATGCCACTTATTATCATATATGGTGGACTTGTACTAAAATTAAGGCATTCTGGATAAAAATTTGGTGGATAATTCAAAATATATTAAAGAAAAAGATTAAATTTACGCCACAATTTTTTTTGTTAGGTATTATAACAGATTGTACTGGACCAGAAACAAAGTTGATTTTAAATTTAATAACAGCGGCAAGACTACTGGTGGCACAATATTGGAAGAAACAAGAAATACCTACGATTCAAGAATGGACATTAAAAGTAGTGCATTTGGCAGAAATGGCAAAAATCTCCGCATATCTTAAAGACTATCCAAATGAAAGATATATAAAGGAGTGGAAAAGATGGATAGATTATATTCAGAACAAATATTGTAATAAGAAATTTCAATTAGCTTATGAATGAAATATTTTGTAAAAATTGTTATATTAAGTAGAATATTGTTGTTTTATTATTAGGAGTTAAAGATCAAGGTTAATAATGATTTATTATTATTGTTTATTATACTGTTAGCTAATTATAGTTTTGAGTTTGTATGTAATACCCTGAGCTAATCCCGGGAAGTCAAGGGGGGGAGGGGGAGGGGGGAGGGGAGGGAGGGGGTGGAGGGAGGGGGGGGGGGGAGGGGGGGAGAGGGTGGGGAGAGGGGGAAAAATTTTTTGTATAATTTGTAAAACTTTTTAATAAAAAATCAATAAGCCCCCATCAATCTTGCGACAAAATCAAATGAGTCGTTTGATGGGCTCCATCCCACTCTGGGATCCCCAGCCCCATTGGCAAAACTAGATCTTCAGGGCCTTGCGAAGGACTGTCAAAGTAAGGACCAATGTTATCTCCCTCCAGAGGGAGGGGAGCCACCACAGAGAAGGCCCTTCTTCTTGGACCCGCTAGATGGACCTCTTAAGGAGAGAGGACCCATAACATTCCCTGCCTCCCCACTCTCTAGTGGGTCAGGTACATATGACTGGCAAAAGATGGTCCTTCAAAGATTTGGTTCCTCCTGCAACTTATAACTGAACACTACTACGCATCTAAAAATATCCAATTTGCATGTCTGAAACTTCCCTAAATATTATGCCATCTAATACAGATACAGTAGTGGCCAAAATTGTGGAAACCTTTTGGGAAAAGTGTATTTTCTAAAACTAGCTAATAACACCACTTTTTTTGAGAGTAGTATTAAAATTATATATCAGTGGAAAGACTTAATGCTTAAGACTTAAGAATGTAATGCAATAACTTTTATGAAGGATTTGCTATTAGAGTAGCAGTTATAAAGAAGAAAAGTGAAATGAGATATACAAAAATTATCATCATAGAAAAAACAAGATACACAAATATCATCACTATATCAGTTAATACTTAGTTGGGTAACCTTTAGCATGAATGACAGTCTTACAACGTTTTCCCATGGAGTGAACCAAGTCTTTTAGTTCTGCAGCTGTTATAATGTGAAACCAAGATGGAATGATTGTTTCTATTAACTGGGTTTCATTGCTGGATTGCTTCTGACTAACAAGTTTCTTTAGTCGGCTCCACAGATTTTCAATTGGGTTAATGTCTGGGCTATTCCCAGGCCATTCCAGCAGTGGAATATGATTATCTTGAAACTCCAAAAGAAAAAAAGTGGTGTTATTAGCCATCAGACCTCAAAATACACTTTTCCCAAAAGGTTTCCACAATTTTGGCCACTACTGTATCAGCCAATTTTTTCCTCTGTCCCCACTATTGTCTACTCCATGCTGGTTCTGTTACAAAACTGTAGTGTTGTCAGTTTCCATAATGCTATACTGCAACTACCCTCCACAAGAATCTTTTTCTCTAGATCAGGGGTCAGCAACCCGTGGCTCTGGAGCCGTATGTGGCTCTTTTATCCCTCTGCTGCGGCTCCCTGTTGCTGGTTGGCTCCACAATTGATAGGGCTTTTGGTTAGGACAGGTAGAGGAAAAAGGATGCCGCGCTAGGAAGAGACTTTGATGTGGGAACTGGACTTCCGGTGGGCTCCAGAATTGGAATGGGAGCTTCCGGTTAGGATCTTTGTGGCTCTTTGAGTATTTAAGGTTGCCGACCCCTGCTCTAGATAGCAAGGAGAAGGTCTTGTTTCTCCATTATACTGGGATAAAATGGGCAGTGATGCTTTACCAGTATTCAGTGCACTGCTCCTGACAAATCTCTCAAGTGTCAAGCTAAAAACAATTTAACAAAGACATTCATTTAACATGCAAAGACTACTAAGGCACACCCTTTTACTCTTCAATTTCCCAGAGCTTTCTAGGAAGGTGCTACGAAGCGGTAAAAAATATCTCTGAGATGATCTCCAGTTAACACCCTAACATTATTATCAAGAACTCGTCAGACTGAAAATAGCAATTCGGGAGAACAGCCTCTCTTAGTTTCCTTTAAGAGGCTGCACAGAATTTCAAAGCAGATGGATTTCAGCAACCTTCCAGATGGAATGTAATTTTGGACAGTGCAGCTTGTTCCTTTTAATGCCACTTGAGTACCAGAGGAAGTAGAAAAGATATGCAGAATTCCCTTAGTTGGGCCATCTCAGACTGTGCAAGTTTGATGGCTTCAGGGTGCTTACCCAATGCCTAGAAGTGGTGACAGCATAAACAAGGATAAACTGATTGCAACTCAAACCTGAGCGTCTCTGTGTTTTTGAGCCCCTGTTGTGGGCCGCCAGCGGCCAGCTGATCTGGCAGCAGATTCGGATAGTGAGGGAGTTGAGGAGGAACATGAGCCAGTCGTGGAGTCTGGGGAAAGCTCTGATGAGGGCTCTGCGTCGGAGGCAGAGAGGGGGCCAGAGCCATATGCCAGTTATCAGCTGCCTTTGGAGTCAGACATCAGTGAGGCAGACGAACAGCTGGAGTCTGTTCCCAGTGTGTGCATGCGCAGAGTTGCCAGACGAAGGACACAGCTAAAGAATAAGGGTTGACTTGGGAGTAAGGCCACAGGTGGACAATGAATGGCCCCTCCCAGAGGGAATAAAGGAGGAGCAAAAGGGGTGGGGTGTTTGCAGGTGACAATTACTGTGTTTCCCCGAAAATAAGACAGGGTCTTATTTTCTTTTGACCCCTGAAATATGGCCTTGGCCTTATTATCGGGAGGGTCTTATTATTTTTCAGGTGCAGGAGGCCCCTAAACATAGGCCCACTGCAGGGGGACCGGTACCGGAGCACCACCCAGCTGCTTTGCCGGTTCTGCTCAGGCCGTTGCCTCCAGCAATCGTGGCAGATTTTAATTTGCTTCCCATGCAAACAGCACAAGGTGAGGTGAGGTGAGGTGGGGGGGCGAACAGTGGTGGAACATGCCCCATGTGCACCTGCCATCCACCCGGAACGGCCTCACGGAGGCCGTTCCCGCAAATCGTAGCTTGCGCGCCCCTTCTCTTAGTGGCAGCCACAAACAAACTCTTGCCAGCCCTAGCACTGTCGACCTGGGGGGATGGGTACTGGCGCCAGAGCCACCGGGAATGGCGTTTTTTCCCTCCCCGGTCTCCGGAGACTTTCCTTGAGCCTCCGAGAAGGCAAAAATGGCCTTTCCAGGCTCCAGAGACCCTCTGGAAGCTGGAAACGATCCTGTTTCCAGCCTTCCCGAACTTCCGTTAGGCCCGTTTTTCGCCCTCCCTGAGCCTCCGCACACACCCTGCACTTACCTGCATCCAAAAGAGACTGTGTGGGGACTCCTGGGAGGGGTGGGATGGGCAGGTTCAGCCAGGAGTGGGATTGGCGGGTTGTCCGAACTGCACAGACTCTTAGCTAGAGGTTCTCCCAAACCTCTGCAAACCCCCAGCAGCCCACCCCTGGTTTGGGACTGTGAATTGTTTGTGAGATACCTTGGCTCTTGTATTTATTGGTTTCGTTTTTAATTATATTGTTCACTTTGTTATATATTGGCTTTGTACAATATTGTCAATCACCCAGAGTTTTTTGTTATATGCAACCATATATACATTTTGAAAATAAAAAACTAAAATTTCAGATCCAAAAGAATTTTGGTCCTTTCAAAGGGCCAATCTTTAAAAATCATTGGTTTGGAGACACACATGAATTTAGTGGAATAAACAAACTGAATTATGTAAGTTTGACCAAACTATCCTCAAGTTAGTACATATGTTTTGCATTTCTTAAACAAGCCAGAGACCAGCCTGCATTCATATTGGAAAAGAACAACACGTTACAGGCATGTTTCCAAAATCTGCCCTGCAGATGGCAAAATATAATTATTTTCCAAAAATCTCAGTTTGTGTGGGAATAATCTGTGGGGGATAACAGTACTAAACTGGACTGTTGGATTCTGCAAGCAAATAGGTTGAGAAGGAAAATCCATGTGAACATGATTGTTAACAGGAGAAATTTATTTTTAAAACTTGCTTGTTACCATTGGGGCCACTTCAAAAGATAAACCGAATTTTTCCCAATATTATACTATGTTCCCGGAAAATAAGACCCTGTCTTATATTTTTTTGAATCCTGAAATAAGCGCTTGGCCTTATTGCCATGCCCTCAAAAGCCTGATTGGGCTTATTATCAGGGGACGTCTTATTTTGGGGGAAACAGGGTAGGTACAAACTTTTTCACTTCTCTACCTTCAATAATACATATAGAAACACTAAAGGTTTTGTTTTGTATTTGTTCAATCATCAGTGTTCCTTATTTCCATGGTTTGGGGTATCTCAAAGTAGTTTAGGCTTAACAGGGAAAATATCCAATTACATTGATAAAACAAATATTTAAAGTATTTGAAATCAGCCCAGTAAAAAAAAATTAAGACAGAAATGATGAAACATACTGAAACTACCCAAAACTACCCTGTTTCCCCCAAAATAAGACATCCCTTGATAATAAGCCCAATCAGGCTTTTGAGCGCATGGCAATAAGGCCAAGCACTTATTTCAGGGTTCCAAAAAATATAAGACAGGGTCTTATTTTCAGGGAAACACAGTAAGAGACCTCCAAGATGCCTTCTAATCGGTGGTGAAATGTTACTGGTTCGCACCGGTTCAGGAGAACCGGTAGTGATAAAAACTACCAGTTCAGGTGAACCGGAAGTAAAGAAACACTACCTTTCCAACGATCAGCTGCCGCGCAATTTAAAATCGCTAGAAAGCAGGAAATCGCTTTCTAGTGAATCTAAATCACGCAGCATAGCTGTTCCCCCCCTCGCTGTTCTACTTACCTTCCCAAGCCTCCTTTTTCCACGCGAAGTGCACATTTGATGCATACTGCGCATGTGTACATGCAGCATGCTCTTGGCACACACCATGCATGAGCAGGCAGTGAACTGGTGACAAACCAGGGAAGATTTCACCACTGCTTCCAACTCTGTTATACTCCTTTCTCCTCCTCTTTTCCCCACAACAACCACAACCTTATGAGGTGAGTGGGGCTGAGGGAGAGTGACCAGCCCAAAATCACCCAGGTACCCATGCCTAAGGCAGGAATATGATACCACCATGCCCTTCTCACATCTCTGAGACCAGTGGTGGGATGCTGTAAGTTTAACAACCGGTTCGGTGATTATGTGCTTTGTGTACACATGTGCAGTTTTACAAATACTAACCTTCTGTGTTACCACCTGGGAGTAACACAGCTAAGGCGCTGTGCTGTGCTAATCAGCTGAGAAGATAAAGGTAAGTAAAGCGCAGGGGTGGGGGTGGGGGCAGGCCAACCTGATCGTCGGAGAGAATTAGTTCGCTCCTAGCTGATCATCGGAGCTACCGGTTCGCCTGAACCGGTCCGAACCGGTAGAATCCCACCCCAGCCTGAGACCGTAACAACATTTTAAAAAAGCAAAGCGCAGTCTGTGGCTATAAAGAGACTTCCCCATCCCTACCTTTTAGAATTTGAAATAGAGTCCATAAAATCTATATCATCTGAGACTTTCTATCCATCAGACCAGAGGAGAGAGAAAGCTGCTTTACTGATTTTGGGAAAGCAACTGTTTGCAAAGCTGCCAAAATCTGAATGAGTAAGAGACTACCAGCATTCTTTTAGCTCTCTGTCAACATCATGGACAAACTGAAACAGAGTGCTCTTGTTGCTGCAAGTGTAAGGAGAAGGATATTATTTGAACAAGACACACTCTGGACGTGACACTTCATGGTTCCTGACAAAGGTTATTTTGAGGTCAGACAGAAAGAGCAACTTAAGCAGGGGTGAAATCCAGCAGCTTCTGGAGAACCAGCAGTGGAAATTTTGAGTAGTTCAGAGAACCAATAAATACCACCTCTGGCTGGCCCCAGAATGGGATGCGAATGGAGATTTTGCAGTATCCTTCCCTTGCCATGCCCACCAAGCCAGGCCCACAGAACCGGTAGTAAAAAAAATTGGATTTCACCACTGAATTTAAGCCAGATCTTCTAGATGAGAAGAAAATTACCTTCTCATTATAGAGTTTTATAGAGACTCTTAGTCCACCGTTAAAAAGTCCTAACTTTTTCTTAACTTTTCTTATACTGGTCACACTCCCAAATAATTCAAATAATCTACTATCAAACAAAGTATTGATAATATTGCTCCCCAATGTTTCCACCGTTTGGAGCACGTGTCACAGCAAACGCTGTTTGTGAAAGTGTCCTCTAAGTTCAGATGTGCTCATCAGCAAAAAACCCAAACATTTGGAACCCCTGATTAACAATACAGTCACAGAAAAAACATAAATATAAGAATGATAATTCAAAACTCTTCTTCTTGTTGTGCCATATCCGTCATCGGACATTAGCAATATGTTGGTGATCCTGTTTTTATCAACAGCCACACGAAAAAGTGCTGTTGAGTTTTGTCCAAACCAGTCTCTTAGATTTTGAAGCCATGATGTTCTTCTCCTGTCCATTTGCCTTCAATTTTTCCCTCAAAACTATTAGAAACAATAAATGCCAACAGAGACAAATCATGAAAATGAAAGGATTTGGAATCAAGAGCTCAAAATCAACCCACCTGGCTTGCCGCCTTCTCTCTCATGACCAAGTTGGCCTTTGGTGTTCACCCCACAGGTGTAAACTTCCCCATCTTCCAGCAAGAACACAGAGTGGTGTTTCCCACAAGCCACTTCCTTGACACTCCTCTCGTGAACAAATTCAGTGGTCTGAGGTTCAGGGATGACCGCTTGCAGAGTACTATCTGAGCCAGGAAATCCGAAAGACCAATATCCCCAACATAACATCTTCTCCGCTTTCAGCAAGGCATGGATCTTGAAATTTTCCTGCAGGTGAAAGAAGAAGAAATCTCTCTCTCAAAAAATAAGAAAATAATAGGGATTGCTGTGACCCAGGCCCAAGTAGTTAGTATTAAATACAAACAGTTCAAAAACAAACAGACTTTATTAGAACAGCTGGGAACTAACTCATTCTCAGTGTAGTCCAAACTAAATTAAAGCAAATTCTTCAAAACACCATTCCTCAGTTTATCACCGACCTTGGGATAATTAGGCAAACTGCCAAAGGCTTTTCTTGGCAAAAGTTCAGAAGCAGAAGACGCCGACAAGAAATGAATACAGTGAAACAAGAAGCAATTCTCTCAACGTTGTTTTCTGGCAAAGAGGCCAAGAGCTTTGCTGGTCTTTTAAGCCTAATGGGATGGGCCAATCATCTCTTGGCCCTACTTCTGAGTCGCCCTCTCTGCTTTATCTGCTCCTGCCTTCTGGCAGCTCTTCTCATACGTGCACTAAGAACAGGCTCCTCCTGTTCCTCTGCCTCTCTACTGTCAGCCTCTGGGGGCTCCGAAGTCCGTGCACCACTCCACGATGGCCCTGGCCCTATCTCTGCCTCTGACGCAAAGCCCTCATCCGGGCCTTCCCCAGCCTCCAGGACTGGCCCATATTCTTCCTCAGCCTCATCGCTGTCCGACTCTGCTGCCAGCTCCGCAGGCTGCTGGCAGACCACAACAGGGATCAAGTACAGATCAAACAAAGAACAACAGAAAGGGGTATCCAGTTTTTTTAAAAAAAACAAAACTATTTTACAGGTAATTGTTGACTTACAACAGTTCATTTAGTGACCGTTCAAAGTTACAATGGCACTGAAAAAGTGATTTATGACTGTTTTCCACACTTATGACCATCGCACGGTCGTGTGATCCAATCAAAATTCAGATGCTTGGCAACTGACTCGTATTTATGACGCTTACAGTGTTCCAGGGTCATGTGATCACCTCTGGTGACCTTCTGACAATAGGGAAGCCAGATTCAATTAACGACCATGTAACTAACTTAACAACTACAGGGATTCACCTGACAACTGTGGCAAGAAAGGTCATAGGATGGGGCAAAACTCATTTAACCACACTCACACTTTGCAACAGAAATTTTGGGTTCAATTGTGGTCATACATCATGGACAAACTGCATATTTATATATATAAAAGCCAAAACCACTCACGCCGTAATCATGAAATCTCCAGAACCGTAAAGCCTACAAACTTGAAATTTGCCACGTTATGTTCCTCTTGGCTTCTAGGTGCTCACTAAGAAAGGATTTTTTGAAATGACCATCACAGCATTAGTATTTCCTATATTATTATTAACACGCTCTGATGCTAAGGAGTTCTACTCTCACTCCTCACCTGAAAAGAAATCTGTTCCAAATGCAAAACACAAGCAGAAGAGAGGAGTTTCATTTTCAGTTTTACTTTCACAGCAGGAAGCATCTTTAATACAGAACGTGTGAGCTAAGCCATGGCCAGACTCCTTCCTGTCTCCTTGCTCACACAGCAAATACTGTTTGAGTTTCCAAATACCCCTCAACTTTCTCACACACTGACAGGATGCTAGCCAGATGAATACTGATGAATACTGCGGGCTGGGACATTCTACTCCCCCCCCCTCTGTTCCAACTGCCAGTTGCATTATATTAACACACTCTGATGCTACGGAGTTACACATTCTACATTAAGTTTCAGGCTGTAAGTGTCAATTTATCAAGGCCGAGCACATAGTTTTGTAGCAAAGCACGGGCGTCCAGCTAGTCAGTAAATAACATTCAAGAACAGAAATCTCAGTTCTATTTGGTAGCCTCAGTTTCCTTAAGCAGATATCCAAAAGCTTAACACTGCATGTCTTTTTCTAACAAAATAAGCTGGCCTATTAATTGATAGATATAAGCATTTTGATATGTGGAGTGATGCTTTGTGGGCAGTTTTCTCAAGCCTGGTGACCTCCAGGATAGGTTTCCAATGATTTCCTGCCAACATGGAATTTTGACTCAGATTTCAACAGTCCAAGGGCAATTTTTCAGCAGCTACACGAGTGGACAGCTTGCAAACCAATGTGCCTCCAGAGAAGATTCTCTGAAGCCTCTGAAGCACTTCTCCATTTGCTACCAATGTTCAATAATGCAGTCAAACATTTTCTGCAGTGGCAGATATATTTGGCTTAGCAAAGTCCACCGCTACCACATGCCACTCAAACCACTCCACCCAACATCTCTTTTGAACCTTCCTCCCCTTTTCTTATAGTTGTCACTCCTACTACTATATCTTACCTCTTCCCATGGCTCAAACTGCTTCTCCCTGCCTCAGTGGCGGGCTTCAAATTTTTTTACTACCAGTTTCTGTGGGTGTGGCTTGGTGGACGTGGTATGGCTTGGTGGGCGTGGCAGAGGAAGGATACTGTAAAATCTCCATTCCCACCCCACTCTAGGGGAAGGTTACTGCAAAATCCCCATTTCCTCCCGATCAGCTGGGACTCGGGAGGCAGAGAATAGATGGTGGCAGGGCCAGTCAGAGGTGGTATGTCGATTCTCCGAACTACTCAAAATTTCTGCTACCAGTTCTCCAGAACTGTTCGGAACCTGCTGAAACACATCTCTGCCCTGCCCACTCTTCTTCCAAGTTGGAGTGGCATTTATTTTATGGTTAAAATCTGAGTTGCACTATCCTAGGAAGCCACTAGATGGAGGTAACAAGATTATATAAATAACTGTTTGCTGTCACCTAGTGGTTGTCCAGATTTTTCCAGCCCAGATACAATAGTCATATTTCGTGTAGCAGATAAAAATGAATTTCCCAGATCACATTTTTCCTGCTTCTACTAGTTGCTGTTCAATCTCCTTCAATAAAGTGGCCCAAATAGCAATAGTACCTAGACTTATATACTGCTTCACAGTGCTTTATAGCCTTCTCTAAGTGGTTTACAGAGTCAGCACATTGCCCCTAACAAGCCGGGTCCTCATTTTACCCACCTCAGAAGGATGGGAGCCTGAGTCAACCTTGAGCCGGTGAGACTCGAACTACCGAATTGCAGGCAGCTGGCAGTCAGCAGAAGTAGCCTGCAGTACTTCATTCTAACCACTGCACCACCACAGTTCCTAATGCCAAACATGTTGTTTTTTGTTAAACAATACTAATAATTATTTCCTGTACTGGAGTGGTTATGAATTAAAGAATGATGAATAAAATTAAAAGTATCTTTAATTTATGAATACTTGTAAAACGGAACGAAGGGTATAATTAAAAAAATCTAGAGTGAATGCAAAAAGGCAGAGAATATACAAAGGTACACTAATAATACCTCACATTGGGTGATGCAAGTCCCAAGATGCCATGTTACCTACCCTTATTTTAGATGACCAACATACATACTGAAGGAAATGAAACAAACATCCACATACTAAATACATGTGGATCTTACCCAGATTGAATAACACACCACATGTTTCCAATGAGTCTCTTTTCAGAGATCACAAATCTGTGGTCCTCCATGAAACACCTTTGAAATGCCATTTTTATAGCACCGTGGGATTATCTTGTTAATTTGTATTAGCAATAGCAACCTATACTTATATACCGCTTCATAGTGCTTTACAGCCATCTCTAAGTGGTTTACAGTCAGCCTATTGCCCCCAACAATCTGGCTCCTCATTTTATTAACCTCGGAAGGATGGGAGGCTGAGTCCACCTTGAGCCAGTGAGAATCAAACTGCTGGCAGTCGGCAGAATGAGCCTGCAATACTGCATTCTAACCACTGCACCACCACGGCTCCTATTAAGTTCTTTATCCAGAAGTCTCTGGCAGTTCACTTGCCCATTGTGGGACACAAATGAAAAGCAGAGGTTTTATTTCTTGTTCTGATTCTTGAGAAAAAGCTGCAGCAATAGTTGTGTTAAAATCTCAGGTTGTCACTTTTGAAAGGGCAGCTTCTGCTCTGCTGATCATTACTGCCTAACTACAAACTTCTCTTATTCCCTTCCCCACATTATCTGTGGAAACAAACAGCCAAATGTGCTGAACAATGAACTATATTAACTATAACCAAGAAGAGTGGAATTCTTCTGCTCTTTTACTCCTACCCTCAAGGAAAACAGATTTGCTGCTAACTGTTTATCCTCAAGTCATGCTTAATTACCCCATGCTGGAGAAAATAAATTATATAAGATGTTGCAAGAGCTCCTCTCTACTTCAGACAATTAAAACCTACAGGTCGCAACAAAGTACAATGCGTCAAATTCAGCTAGGAAGAAGCACTTGGGGAAAAACAGGGCAGCAAACAGAGCACTTTTTTACAAGTAGTATTTTCCAGATGTAGCTGTTTTCAGGAGTTTCAGTGAAGGCTCTGGAAAACAGGATAGCAACTAGAGCACTCGTCTACAAGTAGGCATTTTCAAGATATAACTGTTTTCATGAGTTTTAATTAGGGTTTTGGAAGACAGGTGGCAAATAAAGTACTTATCTATAAATGTGTATTTTCCAGACATAGCTGTGTTCATGAATTTCAATGAGGGTTCTGGAAAGCAAGTTAGCAAATCAAGTACTTGTCTACAAGTAGGCATTATCAAGATGTAGCTGTTTTCATGAGTTTCAATTAGGGTTTTGGAAAACAGATAGCAAATAAAAGACTTATTTATAAATAGGTATTTTCCAGACATAGCTGGATTCATGAGTTTCAATAGCAATAGCACTTAGATTTATATACCGCTCTACAGTGCTTTACAGCACTGTACAAACATCTTTGAAATGCCATTTTTATAGCACTGTGGAGTTATCTTGTTAATCTGTATTAGCAATAGAACCTAATATACCGCTTCACAGTGTTTTACAGCCCTCTCTAAACGATTTACAGAGTCAGCCTATTGGCCCCAATAATTTGGGTCCTCGTTTTACCCACCTCGGAAGGATTGAAGGCTGAGTCAACCTTGAGCCTGGTGAGATTTGAACTGCCAAATTAAAAGCAGTCGGCAGTCGGCAGAAGTAGCCTGCAGTACTGCACTCTAACCGCTGTGCCACTGTGACTCGATGAGTGTTTTGGAAAACAGAATAGCAAATAGAGCATTTTACTACAAGCAGGCATTTTCAAGATGTAGCTGTGTTCATGAGTTTCAGATGAGTGCTACATTCATTCTCCCTCAAGTTCTGAAAAACCTCTCTCCTGATTCATCCCAAATTAAATCATCTACCAGTCTAGACACTCTGTGCATCCGAGGAGGTGAGCTTCAGCTCACAAAACCTTATGCCTTTTAATTGTTTTTTTAAGAGGAAAAGGTGCTATTACCTGGTCTCTTCCAAACTGAATCCAAACACTTCTTTCTAACCAAATGTGAAGCGTTGCAGAGTTGTAAAGGGAAAACATTTCTAAACACAATTCTTGCCAGCTGGCAAAGCACCCATCAGAGCAAATAAGTCTCGGTATTGTTGTTGGCTGGACATTAATGCCAGAACAAATGTGTTTCGCTAGACATTGTTGGTAATTTATTGCTTGCTCATGCCACCAGAAGCTGCGCGAGGAAAAGCACAGCACATCCTATTTTATGACAACTTAATCTTTCAATAGAAAGCATCCGGTAACATTAGAATTACCATAGATAGAATTAGGTATCCACAGTATAGCAGCCTAACTAATAGCTCAATTCATGTTAAACCGTGCCTAGAGGGGTGGAAAAATGAAATGGTTAAGGGAGTGAAGAAAAGGCACTTGTGCATAGGTAGGATTGTGTGTTCAGTCCCATTCTGAGATGTCTTGAGTTCAATTTATTCCAAACTGAAGCCGGCTGAGAATATTGTGCTCCCAAAGAGAGGCTGGGAAAAACAGTGCCGGCAATCTTCTGATGGCACAAAATAACCAGTTTGTTCTTTACCAAGGAGGAAAAAATCACAGCAGGCCTGTAAAGCAGGGGTCCCCAGCCCCCTGGGGCAGCACCAGGCTGCGGCATGCCAGAAACTGGGCCATGCAAACAAGCAAAGCTCCATCTGTGGGATCCAGGCAGAATGTGAAATCACGCTCCTTCCAGGCTGGGGGAAAAACCTCTCTCAACGAAGCGGGTCCGAAAGGTTGGAGGCCATTGCCTTAAAGAGCTGACTAAAAAAGCTCCTATTACTCTTATAGCAGGGGTGTCAAACTCGATTTCATCGAGGGCCGCATCAGGGTTGTGTTTGACTTCGCGGTGGGCGTGGCCAGCTCAACTTCACTTGTGTCAGGGGTGCCTGTGGTGGCCCGAGCACTCTGCCAGTGAAAAGGGGCTCCCAAGCTCCGTTTTCGGCTGCGAAAGCCTCCTGCAACCCTCTGTCACTGAAAACAGAGCTCGGGATGGCCGCATTTTCACTGGCGGAGGCACCACAGGTTGGTTCTTCCTGTTTCCAGGGCGGCCCGGTGGGCCAGATTTAAGCACCCTGTAGGCCGGATCCAGCCCACAGGCCTTGAGTTTGACACCCCTCTCTTATAGGAATTTTTCAGATGCATAAAATGGAGCTACAACTACCTTTGACTCAATTCATACAAAACTGCTAATAATCTTTTGTGTGTTTGTGCGCCGTTGAGTCAGTTTTAACTCCCGGCAATTTCCTGGCCTGATCTCTGAAGTTTTCTTACCAAGGTTCCTTGGAAGTGGTTTGCCTTGCTTCCTTCCTAGGGCTGAGAGAGAGTGACTGGCTCAAAGTCACCCATCTAGCTTCATGCCGAAGGCAGGAGTAGAACTCATGGTCAGCTGGTTTCTAGCCTGGCGCCTTAACCACTGCATCAAGATGGCTCTTTTTTTTTGTCTGCTTCCGCACAAAAATTAAAAGATAGAGACCAAACACAAACATGTTTATTCTGGGAAAAACTATATATCTGGCTAGAAAAGAGAAAATTATAAACTAAATCAAAGTGAAAAGGTTACTAGGGAGAAATTTATTCTACACAAGTAAAGTGAGGTCGGTTTGACCTAATGGACATGAATAGAGAAATTAACTGCTTTGACTCCCCTGGAATATAATATTACATTGAATATATAATTAGTGAGGTACTATCAGTACCTATCACATGTGTGTTATTTGTAATGTCTGTGTGTTTTGTATGTTTTTTTATACGGTGTATTATTATTCTATGTGTGATTTTAATGGAAAATGTAAATAAAGATTTTTTTTAAAAAAAAAGATGGCTCTCATGACAATAATTTAATAATATGGATTTTTTTTCCCAACAGCAAAGATGAAAGCAAAGATTGAAAGTATTGTTTTCCCTAAAGCAAAAATTACAATCAATTTGCAATACAGTTCACTGAACAAGCCAGGATAAAGAACGCATAACCTGGACAAAAGGCAGAGGATCAATCAATCAGATAAATATAGTAAATATTATGTGCATGATTCATACAGTAAACACATTAAGCCTTACAAATGAAGGCAAATATACCTGTCCCAGGTTAATGTTGCAAGATCCAATCTGGGTCAGTCAGCAGGAACGGAGGTTTAACCTTCCGGATTTTTGCACCCATGCTGGAGCCCATCTTCAGAGAACTTCTGTGTGCTTTGCACTATTCTGTGTGTGGTATTTATATGGTGCCTGGTTGAGTGTGGCTTCTTATCGGTTGATTGGGGTGTTGATGGCCAGCTATTATTGTAATAACCTTTGTGGCCTTCAAAACCACAATGTAGAGAAAAGTTGTCAGAGGATGGGCTCCATCCACAAGTCTGAAAGCTCGGAAGACTAAATCTCTGGTCCTGGTGACTAACCCAGATTGGATCCTGCAACATTAAGCCTTGTTTGAACAGACCACAATGGAAATCCACACCATTGTCTATAAATGGAAAGAATGTGAAAAGGAAGGTCGTTCCATCAGCCTATCCCTAACTCTGTCACGGATCCTATTGTGCTGACGCCATCAGGGGGAAAAGGTTTATTTGCACACTGTCACGTACAATTACAGGCCTACAATTGGCAAGTGAGGTTTCATCACTGGCCATTGCAAGATATGTATCTCTAGCACACTTCCTTCTCAGATTCAGGCAAAATAACCAATTGGCAGGCAGACAGACAGGGAAAGGCTTCTAATCTGTTATTTTCATTTGGAGTGGACAAAGTTTGGAGATTCCATGAGCCTCCCTCAGCATTGTGATTTATGGCACACTTCCTGAGCAAAAACATGCACATTGCAAATCCTTCAAAGCATGGATTGTGAATTGTGGGGGATTAAAGTCCACACATTTGGAGCATGGACAGATCAGACACATTTATGGAGCGTGCACATTTACCAGCCAGGTAATATTTTTTTTAATATTTTTAAAATATTAAAATATTTTTATAATACAATCACCACACCTGGTGGAATTTTACAAAAACTCCAGATTACATTATCTTCCAGTGGAACGTATTTTTCGGCCGATTGTTCCAACTCTTTTTTTTTTCCTTATCACCAGAAAATCCTTTACAAAAGGAAAAAAGGAACAACCGATAAAATTAGCAGCTGTCCACTAGGAAACCCTCCAAGGATAATATTCCATCCAGACAAACATTACTGTCATGGCAATAAAGAGTGTGGGAGAAGAGTGCATAAAAGCAATAAGGTTTGTGTAGCATCAAGTCAAGGGGTTTTTTTTTATTGTACTGCATTCTGCTACTAACTCCTTGGCTGCCTCCCATTCACTGCCACACCAAGAGAGAAATCCGTGGTCAGGTTTGTATTATACCACCATTACCAATATGCAAAAATATATACTATACTCAAACTCACAAAAGCAAGCTCCAATTCATGAAAGAGGCATGCCTGTGTGTGTGTGTGTGTGTGTGTGTGTGTGTGTTTGTGCTCACCTCTCTGCTCTCCGAGGTGCATTCCCACCCATTCTTGAAAGGACACCAATACTATCCTACCCACCCTAGCTTTGTGTCAAAGAGATGATGATCTGCACACTGAAAAGTATGCATCACAGAGATGAGGTCATCACCAACTCCCGGAAACTGGCTGTTGGGAAGCAGACAAGAAAACACCTCCCAGGTTCTCCCAGTCAGTCTGGATGACTGGGAGAAAGAAGAGTTGGGAGGGTGGGGAAGAGGGGAATAACTTTCAACAGCTTCTCTAGCACTACCACTTCTGCTAGGGGCAAACCCAAGAAAAGAAACCCAGGAACAGGACAGAGCCCAATTCTGCTGAACAGAATAGAGTCCAATTCTTCAGGATTTATGTTGCCCCTTGTGGGTGTCGGCTTTCCTAGATCATGTGGCACATGCCTAGCTATTTGGCAGGTCTGGAGGCCATAGAAAAATTTCAGAGATCAATACAACACCCACTCTTCTCACTCAATGCTCCTCCATTATCCCAGCTCTTTGACAGTCAGCTAATACCTGCAACGTATTTAAGGAGTAAATAAACCGTTTGAACACAGCAATTGCTTTTCCAAAATATATTCTACAAGTTCCTCTGTGGGGGAATTCCTCAGAATGAGATGTTCCTGCACAAGGACCACCAAAGGGAATGGACATCCTGCATTGGATTGTGTGCAGAAATCTTCAAATTATAAAATGGAGAGGAACCATTTGGGCATCAAGTCTCCCAGAAAGGTTAGATTTTGTAAAAAAAACACCCAAAAAACACTATATTGATTGGGATCCATTCTCCCCATCCCTTGGCAAGGAACAGAAATGGGGATTCCCCATTCAAACCCACAGATTTGTGTCCCCTCATAAGCACAATGAATTGAATAGAATAGGGTAGGGTAGGGTAGGGTAGGGTAGCGTAGGGTAGGGTAGGGTAGGGTAGGGTAGGGTAGGGTAGGGTAGAATAGAACAGAACAGAACAGAACAGAACAGAACAGAACAGAACAGAACAGAATAGAATAGAATTCTCTATTGGCCAAGTGTGATTGGACACACAAGGAATTTGTCTTTGGTGCATATGCTCTCAGTGTACATAAAAAGACAAGATACATTCGTCAAGAATCATAAGGTACAACACTTAATAATAGTCATAGGGTACAAATAAGCAATCAAATCCTACTAGGAAACAATCAATCTAATCATAAGGATACAAGCAACAAAGTTACAGTCATGCTTGTTTATACCTGTATAAATGGAGATCATACAGACATAACTTAAAATAGAGCAGTCTTTCTTATCTATCCCCAAAGGTGCTTTTTCAAAAAGGCAACTGGAGTTTGTTTTTCAAGGAAAAGACGTTTCACTTCTCTTCCAAGAAGCTTCTTCGGTTTCGGTTTTCAGTTCTTGGAAACTTGTGGGTAAGAATATATGTTGGAAAAGCCATTGCTGCAGAAGCTTCTTGGAGGAGAAGCGAAACGTCTTTGAAAAAGCACTTTTGGGACAAGCATGAACTGGATCAGGGGGTCTCAACCTTGGCCACTTTAAGACTAGTGGACTTCAACTCCCAGAATTCCTCAGCCAGCTTTGCTGGCTGAGGAATTCTGGGAGTTGAAGTCCACAAGTCTTAAAGTGGCCAAGGTTGGAGACCCCCTGATTTCCTGGATGACTGCAAATCTCCATAGAAACTTTCTTATCTACTGTGCTCCAGAGAGCTTGGTCTACCACAGAACCCCAGGAGGATGCATGCAAGATCTCACCTAGGATGGGCAGGGAACCGTGGCACCTGGGGACGGCTAGGCTTGAAAAGAAAGAACCGGATCAATCCCGCTTCGCTTTTGCAATGAACGGGGATCTGCCCTTCCATCCACCCCATGCTAAAGTTGGGGATAGGGATGATGGGGACCCAGCGAGGCCCGGATCAGGAGACACACGCATGCAGACATACATGCATGCATGCATGCATATCTGCATGCATGCAGGTGGAGTCCGGATTAAAGGGAGGGGGGGCGATCCTAGCTAGCGCTTCTTTAGGATCGATCCTTAAGGAAGCCTGCCCTTAGGGACCCGCGCACACCACCCAAAAAGCTGGACCAGACAGGGAGTCCAGTCTAGCCGCCTCCCCCTTTGGCGCCCAAGCCCCCAGCAAGGTGGAAAGAAGGAAAACACCTGGTCACCGGCTCCAGCCGGGGGTTCCCCAGCCGCCGCAGCCCCCGGGGATCCAGCCGCGATCGCAGACTCCGGCAAAGGAGCGTCACCCCCCCCCAAACAAGGAAGTTTTCCTTGCTCCTCCAGCAGCCCCCCCCCCTCCTTTCCCACGCGCCCCTCCCGCGAGCGCCAGTCAGACAGACAGCCGACCGGAGTGACTCAATGGGTAGATCTTCCTCCTGGGCCAATAGGAACCTGGCTAGGTGATGACGTAGAGGAGGGGCGGGGCTAGGAGATAAATTTTGGGGAGGGCAAAGGAGGAGGAGTCATTCACCACCACCCCCCACGCCCCCCAGAGGCTGCCAGGAGGGGTGGTACCGGCTCTGATTATCCAATGTAGCGCAGCAGGCGAGAGGCGTGCAAACCGGGCATTTAGGATCGCTCAGATTGCAATCCTCATCCATCCCCCCCTTGGAGAAACCCTGAGTCACGTCGCCTCAGGATAAAAATCGGGGTACAGGCAGTCCTGGGGTGACATCCTGGTACCTATTCCAGTATTTGTGGAGGGGATGCCACCAAGAAGAAGGGGTCAAATTATTCTCCAAAGCATCTGAAGGCAGGACGAGAAATCATGGTTGGAAACTAATCCCAAGAATGAATAAAATCAACCTGGAATTAAGTTTGGAAGTTTATTAGATTTCTATACCGCCCTTCTATTATAGTAATGATGATGATGAATGCGGGTTCAGATAGATGACCATTGAAGGGCCCTCTTTACTCAAAGTATTGCAAGCAAAAAATGTGTTTAATTAAGAAAGGAAATGCATCCAACTGGAAAGGGGACCAATTCAGTCGAATTCCTTTTGGCTAGGACAAACATCATAAAGAGGCCCCCATATGTCAGAAGATAGGAACAGACAGTGACATATAGCTATGAGAGGGCCAGGTCAAGAGGACTCTCATCCTTGAAGATTTCCTGTTATCAACAAGAGATACTTTAACTATCCACCCTTCACCGAACAGTTGAATTATGATTGTTTTGGTTAGGGTATTGTAAAACTTTTGTAATTAAGAGATGTCAATTGAATAACGAATGTATCTGTGTAACCGGAACTGCTGTGTTAGCAGTTTCCTTTGTTTGAAAGAGTATAAGAATTGGGGTCTTGTAATGTATAGGTCATTCAGACTTCCAGGTATGAATCGGACTCTGAATCTATTATTGCAATAATAAAATCTCATTCTGTTTGCCCTTTGGGATGACTCTCAATCTCTTCATTCCATAACACTTCTCCCGAAGGACTCAGGGCGGTGTACAGCCATATTAAAAACACATATTTATAAAATTTCAAACCAATTAAAATCGAATACGTAAAATAAGGCCCGTGAATTAAAAACACACGTATACCCATTTAAAATTCGTATTAGGCCAGTTCGGCTTGCTGGAACAAAAGGGTCTTCAGGGCGCGGCGAAAAGTACGCAGGTCGGGGCTAAGACGAAGCTCTAGGGGCAGCTCATTCCAGAGGGCTGGTGCCCCCACAGAGAAGGCTCTCCCCCTGGGTGTCGCCAGTCGACATTGTTTGGCCGACGGCACCCTGAGGAGCCCCTCTCTGGGGGAGCGTATTGGCCGGTGGGGGGTTGTTGATGGCAGAAGGCGGTCTCATATATACCCCAGTCCTAATTAAGGAGAAACTTCCTAACAGTGAGGACCATTAACCAGTGGAACGGCTTACCTTCAGAAGCTGTGGTGATTCATCATTGGAGGTTTTTTTTTTTAAAATATACTTTATTAATTTTTATAATTACAAAAACCATCATACCATTAATACAGTCAGAAGTGCAGTGTTTGTACACATTTACAAATTATACGTTAAATATTTTTCATATTTGAGTTACAGTATAGCCATACCTTAACATCATACTTTTATTGTTTAACCATTTGTACCACTTTCTCCATACAGCAAGATATTTGAGTTTCTCATCGTTATTTAATTCACTTTTAATTTTGACATTTCTGCGCATTCTAGGATCTTATTTATTAATATTTCCTCTGGTGGTATATTTTTTTCTTTCCAAAATCTCGCATAAACTAGTCTAGCTGCAGTTGCTATATGAATTATAAGTTGAATTTTATCTTTCGTGAGCCCATCTCCAATTATTCCCAAAAGAAATATTTCAGGGCGTAAGTCGAGTTCCTCTTCGATTATTTCTCGTATCCAATTTCTAGTTCTGGACCAAAACTTTCTTGACTCCGGGCAGGTCCACCACATATGATAAAAGGTGCCGACTTCCTTACCACACTTCCAACAAGTGGCTGAGGCATTAGGGAACATTTTCACTACTCTAGCTATCATTGGAGGTTTTTAAGAAGTTGGGAAATGGGCCGTTTCTGGCCTCCAGAGGGCCTCCGGGGTGGTGGTGGTTTGGGAAAGGCTGCTTTTGCCCTCCCCAGGCTCCTAGAAAGGCTCTGGAGCCTGGGGAGGGCGAAAAACGCACTTCCGGTCCCACTGTGTCATCGCGTACCAATAGCAGGGAGAGCGTGTGGGGCGTCGCACGCACATGCACGTTGGGGCGGGGTGCACTGAATTATGGGTGTGGGCACATGCATGCGCAACACCCCTGTGCTCCCCCCCCCACTTTTGGCACGCAATGGCAAAAAGGTTAGCCATCACTGGTGTAGGGTCTCCTGCTTGAATAGGGAGTTGGACTAGAACAGTGATGGGTAACCTTTTCGGCACCGAGTGCCGGAAGCACGCATGCGCACACACAGCCATAATGCAATGCGTAAGAGACCCCACCTGCACGCCCCCCATGCATGCACCCGCAACCCCTGCATGCGCCCCACCCCCCACGCATTTGCCTGCAAACCCCGTGTGCGTCCCGCCCCTGCAGGACCCCTGCGCATGTGCCCCGTCCCTGCATATTCACGTGCATCTCCCGCATGCGCCCCACCCCCCATGCATGCTTAGCAGAGTCCCAAAAACCAGCTGGCCACGCACATGCGTAGCGGAGGTGCACGCACATGCGCAGCGGAGCCTAGCTGGGGCGCAGCTCATGTGCCGCAGAGAGGGCTGTGATTGCCACCTGTGGCATGCATGCCATAAGTTCACCACTATGGGACTAGAAGACCTCCAAGGTCCCTTCCAGCTCATTCATTCTATTCTAAAGTCCTCGACTTAAAACATTTCATATTGTGACCATTCGAAGTTGGCAACGGCACTGAAAAAAGTGACTTATGACGTTTTTCACATTTATGAATGTGCTGCATCTCCAGGGTGATTCGATTTACAATTTGGATGCTTGACAACTGACTCACATTTATGACAGTTGCGGTGTCCTTACATGATCGTCTTTTGTGACCTGACAAGCACAGTCAGTGGCAGAAGCCAGATTCACTTAACAACCGTGTTTACTAATTTAAATCCCTGCAGTGATTCACTTAACAAATGTGGCAAGTGGATGGGGCAAAACTCACTTTTAAAAAATTTCTCACTTAGCAACATAAATTCTGAGCTCAACTGTGGTCATAAGTCAAGGACTACCTGTATAGCGACCGATACTGTGGGATGTAATGTCTCCCTCATTGTATTGTTGACAGGGGGATTTTAGGATTTTTAACTGGTTACATTGCAATGGAAGTTAATGTTGTTGCTGTTCTTTATACATTTTGTTATTGAGAAAGGTTTAAAAATAAATCACTGTTGTTTTTTTTTAAATTACTGCAGTTTTGAGTTTACTTTGTTAGATTGTGATTGTAAAGCTACCCTGAGAAAATGTCTGATTTGAATACAGTTGTGCATAAATCGTGGGTCTACATTCAGTTCCAGGCAGTAGGTACAAAGTTGACATTCAGATGAATTGTCTGTAATTAATTAATTCAAAGCAACGATCTAGAAAAGCACATGACTCACCTTATTCCATGAGAGGGGACCGAAGAGCATAGCCTTTAGAAATCTTCTAGGAGAATATATGAAGGAAAGCTGAAGTTCAAAGAGACTTTATCTTTAATGATCTGGGATAATGTTCAAAAAGTTGGATTGTCGCCTATAAATAAAAACAGACGGAAACTCGTACTGGAATTACCCAGAATATTTGCATGCATTACCACCCACAAGCATAACAATTTCCATTACATGTAGTCCTTGACTTACAACAGTTCTTTTAGTGACCTTTTGAAGTTACAGTGGCACGGGGGAAAAAAGTGACATGACCTTTTTTCACACAATCGTTGCAGCATCCTCGTGGTCATGTGATCAAAATTGAGCTGTTTGGCAACTGACTCATATTTATGACAGCTGAAGTGTCCCGGGGTCATCTGATCACCTTTTCTGACCTCTGAATAAACAAAGTTAATACAGCAAAATAAGTTAATGGAGAAGCCAGAGCTCCCAGCAGCCCATCACTTGTGCAAATTGTAATGCACACACGCTCCATATACACACTCAAGCCAGTCATTTATGCAGCCCAGCTCTGAATAGGGATTTGGAGACCTTTGCTGTAGAAACTTTCCCAGTATTTGCCTGTCCCAAAGGTGCTTTTTCAAAAGACAACTAGACTTTGTTTTTCCTTAAAGACATTTCGCTTCTCCTTAAAGACATTTCGCTTCTTCGCTTTAAAATGTTTTTATAATGTTTTTTTTAATAATTTTCCTATATTCTTTGTTGTATTATTTTTTGCTGTAAGCCGCCCAGAGTCCCTTGGGAGTTGGGTGGCATAGAAATTTGATAAATTAAATTAAAATTAAATTAAATTCTCATCCAAGAAGCTTCTTCAGTTCTGACTGTCAGAAACTGGGCAAATCATAAATCATAAACCTGAGACTCTGATAGATCTTAGCTTGATTAGAAACAGAAACAAATCTGCAGGGCACCAAGAAAAAAAGAAAAGACTACCTTGTGAAAGCTTCCAACATCAGAGATGGGTTAGTATTTAAACAGAGAGTAATTTTATGTTTGGTCGCCTAAAGCTCCTAGAGCAGGGGTAACCAAATTTGGCAACTTTAAGACTTGTGGACTTCAAGTTCCAGAAATCCCCAGCCACCATGGATGTCTGGGGAATTCTGGGAATTGAAGTCCACAAGTCTTAAAGTTGAGAGTTCAGCACCTCTGTCCTAAGCAATGGATATGTCACCAATCAATCAGAATAGAGCTGGAAGGGAACTTGGAGGTCTTCTAGTCCAGCCCCCTGCTCAAGCAGGAGAACCTATTCCATTTCAGATAGGGGGCTGTCCAGGCTTTTCTTAAAAAACACCAGTGATGAAGCACCCACAACTCTGAAGGCAAACTGTTCCACCCATTAATCATCCTCACTGTTAGGAAGTTTCTCTTTAATTCTAGGTTGCTTCTCTCCTTAATTAGTTTCCATCCATTCCTCTGATCCGGCGCCGATCTCAACTGGCCCCTTGGTTCTCCGAGGAGCTGAGAGAGTTGAAGCGCCGGAAAAGACGCCTAGAGAGTAGTTGGAGGGCCAGTCGCTCTGAATCCGACCGAACACTAGTGAGAGCCCATATTAGGACTTACTTAGTGGCGATAAAAGCAGCAAAACGTCACTATTTTGCTGCTCTTATTGCATCATCAGATAACCGCCCAGCCGCCCTCTTTAGGGTGACCCACTCCCTGCTCCAACAGGAAGCGCGGGAGGACCCCTTGGAGGGGAGAGCTGAGGACTTTGTTCAATATCTGTATGATAAAATCACTCAGATTCGGGAAGATCTGGACTCCGACTGGGTGGTTCCAGGGGGAGGGGACGAGGCAAGTCTTGAGACCGTTACCTGGATTGAGTTTGATCCTGTGACCCTTGAGGATGTGGACAGGATTCTGGGTAGACTGAACGCGACCACTTGTTTATTGGACCCGTGTCCCTCCTGGCTAGTACTGGCTTCCCAGGAGGTGTCGCGAGGCTGGCTCCAGGAGATTATAAATGCTTCGTTGGGAGAGGGTGATTTTCCCGCCGCCTTGAAAGAGGCGGTGGTGAGGCCTCTCCTTAAGAAGCCTTCCCTGGACCCGGCAATGTTGGTAAATTATCGTCCGGTCTCCAACCTTCGCTTTTTGGCGAAGGTTGTTGAGAGTGTGGTTGCGCGACAGTTCTCCCAGCACCTGGAGGAAACAACGTATCTGGATCCGTTCCAGTCGGGCTTCAGACCCGGGTACAGCACGGAAACGGCATTGGTCGCGTTGGTTGATGATCTCTGGAGGGCTCGGGACAGGGGGTGTTCCTCTGTCCTGGTCCTATTAGATCTCTCAGCAGCTTTTGATACCATCGACCATGGTATCATGCTGCACCGGTTGGAAGAGTTGGGGGTGGGAGGCACTGTGTTACAGTGGTTCTCCTCCTTTCTCTCCAACTGGTCGCAGTCGGTGTTGGCAGGGGGGCAGAGATCGACTCCTAGGCCCCTTATATGCGGGGTGCCACAGGGATCGGTTCTCTCGCCCCTCCTGTTCAACATTTATGTGAAGCCGCTGGGTGAGATCATCCGTGGTTTTGGGGTGAGATATCATCAGTACGCTGACGACACCCAGCTGTACATCTCCACCCCAGACCACCCCAACGATGCCCTTGAAGTGATGTCCCGGTGCCTGGAGGCCGTACGGATCTGGATGGGGAAGAACAGGCTCAGACTCAATCCATCCAAGACTGAGTGGCTGTGGTTACCGACGTCCCGATATAGTCAGCTGATACCATCACTGACTATTGGGGGCGAATCATTGGCCCCCACAGAGAGGGCGCGCAATTTAGGCGTCCTCCTGGACTCACAGCTGTCCTTAGAAGACCATCTGACGGCTGTGTCCGGGAGGATTTTTCATCAGGTTCACCTGATCCGCCAGTTGCGCCCCTTTCTGGATCGGGACTCCTTACTCACGGTCACTCATGCCCTTGTCACCTCCCGCCTGGACTACTGTAATGCTCTCTACATGGGGCTCCCCTTGAGGAGCACCCGGAGGCTCCAGCTGGCGCAGAGTGCGGCCGCGCGGGTGGTGATGGGAGCGACGTGGCGCTCTCATGTGACACTGCTCTTGCGCGAGCTGCACTGGCTCCCGGTGGTCTTCCGGGTGCGCTTCAAGGTGTTGGTTACCACCTTTAAAGCGCTCCATGGCTTAGGACCCGGGTACTTACAGGACCGCCTACTACCTCCAATAGCCTCCCACCGACCGGTACGCTCCCATAGAGAAGGACTCCTCCGGGTGCCGTCGGCCAAACAATGTCGACTGACGGCCCCCAGGAGGAGAGCCTTCTCTGTGGGAGCACCCACTATCTGGAACGATCTCCCCCCAGAGATTCGGCGGATCCCGGACCTTCGTGCTTTCCGCCGTGAGTTAAAAACTTTTTTACTTCATCAAGCGGGCCTGACATAGTATCTCCCCTTTTTACAAGAAAATTTTAAATTGTATAATCCAAATTTTTAGATCTGGGATTTATATATTTTTTTTAAAAATGGGTTTGAATTGTTGGGCAATTGTTTAATTTGGTTTTAATTTGGTTTTAAATTTTGTATTTATGTTTTTTATCTCTGCCTGTTCACCGCCCTGAGTCCCCTCGGGGAGAAGGGCGGTATATAAATCAAATAAACCAAACCAAACCAAACCATCCATTGTTTCTTGTCCTGCCATCTGGTGCTTTGGAAAATAAGTTGACTCCCTCTTCTTTGTGGCAGCCACTCAAATACTACAATACGGCTATCATGTCACCCCTAGTCCTTCTTTTCTCTAGATTAGCCAAACCCAATTCTTGCAGCTGTTCTTCATATGTTTTAGCCTCCAGGCCCTTAAGCGTCTTAGTTGATCTTCTTTGCATTTTTTCCAAAGTAAAAGGAGCCTGAGTGGCGTAGCAGGCTAATGCCTCCTACTAAGGCAGCATTTAACATTTAACATCCAGCTGCCTGCAATTACTGCGAGTTCAAATCCCACCAGGCTCAAGGTTGACTCAGCCTTCCATCCTTTCTAAGGTAGGTTAAATGAGGACCCAGTTTGTGGGGGCAATAAACTGACTTTGTATAAAATATACAAAAGTATGAAGGCTATTGCTTAACGCATTGTAAGTCGCCCTGAGTCTCCGGAGAAGGGCGGCATATAAATAAAAATTAAAATAAAAAAATAAAAATAAAATTTAATTTAAAAAGTCTCAACATTTTTTTTTTTTTGTAATGGGACAACCAAAACTGGATGCAGTATTCCAAGGTGATTTTACTAAGGATTTATAAAGCGGTACTAATCATTCACGAGATTTTGATTCTATGCCTCCATTTATACAACCAAGGATTGCTTATAGCTATTTTGGCTCCTGCCACACACTGCTCTGTGTGGCATTGGGAACCATGTACTTGGATGACGGTGATGATGATTGCAACTCAGGAAATGCATTTGGAATATATGATGTTTTTTTGGGAGCAACAAAGTGAGCACTGAGAAGCTATTCGAACACTGAGCATCAAACCAATCTGAGAAGATTCTGACTGGGAGAAGACAAATGCATCACAAAGTCTACTGATGATGTTCAGGCATAAATGTTCCAAGGGAATGTCAGAACTCCAGGGTTCGTAGCAGTGCAACCAAGGCAAGGGACCTATCAGTGGCAGCTGTTACAACAATATATTTGATGGTGTATAAAACGACATGAATTTAATAATCAGAAGGTATGCAGCAGATTCTGTAGGCAGCAAATTCTGCCATTTGTCAGAAATGGTGTAGGGCAGTGATGGCTAACCTTTTTGTCATCACGTGCCAAAAGTGAGGGGAACGTGGGGAGGTCACACGCACATGCCCACACCCATAATTCTATGCGCCCCACCCCCCTGCATGAGTGCATGATCCACTTACACTTCCCCCCGCTTTTGGCACACAATGGCACAGTGAGCCCGGTAGGCCCGTTTTTCGCCCTCCCCAGGCTCCAGCGGCTTTCTAGGAGCGTGGGGAGGGTGAAAACGGCCTTCCCCATTGCCCCCCGGAGTCCAGAAATGGCCTGTTTCCCTACTTCTGGTGGGCCCAGAAGGCCCGAAAATTGGCTGGCCGGCACACACATATGCGCCGGAGCTGAGCTCACGTGCCGACTGATATGGCTCTGCATGCCACCTGTGGCACATGTGCCATAGGTTCGCCATCATGGGTGTAGGGTCTCCTGCTTGAGCAGGGGGTTGGACTAGATGACCCATAAGGTCCCTTCAAACTCTGTTAATCTGTAATCAGAATACTAACCAAGACACGCCTATGATTTTATAAAGAATGAGAGAATTATTGGGGGGGAGTAGATAATGGAGTACAATGATCCCTCCCTTCCCAGCTGTTCTTGATGTTTGTAGCTCTTTTATTTTTTTGAGTGACATGACCTTCAAGTAGCCTCACAAAAAATTGAAGTAATGCAACTACCAGTCCAGTGGTCAGTTTCTAACACAGGATAATAAAGTACCAATAAAGAAGAATATTTGTAGCTCAGATTTGAAATGAGGGGGTCCTTGGTGCTCTTTGAGCTTCTTTTCCTGGAGACATTTCATTATCCAACTAGATAACATTATCAATGCACTGATAGTAAAGTGATTTTGAGGTAAGCAAATGAAGCTGTACTACGTATAATGACTAAAGGAGGACAGAAAGAACTGTTTCCAGTTTAAATGTACATGTTTGTGGTCGTGTAGAACAGAGTTAGGGACGTGATGGCTCAGTGGCTAAGATGCTGAGCTTGTTGATCAAAAGGTCGGTAGTTCAGCAGTTCGAATCCCTAGTGCCGCGTAATGGGGTGAACTTCCGTTACTTGTCCCAGCTTCTGCCAACCTAGCAGTTCGAAAGCACGTAAAAAATGCAAGTAGAAAAATAGGGACCAACTTTGGTGGGAAGGTAACAGTGTTCCATGCTCCTTTGGCGTTTAGTCATGCTGGCCACATGACCACGGAGACGTCTTCGGACAGCGCTGTCTCTTCAGCTTTGAAACCGAGATGAGAACCACCCCCTAGAATCAGAAACGACTAGCACATATGTGCGAGGGGAACCTTTACCTAGAACAGAGTTCCCCAACTTTTCTGGTTTTGTGGACCAGCGGGGGCAGGGAATGGTTCCACACGAGTGGCAGGCAAGCGTACACATGCGCACAGCTCCATTTGCGCAAGCCGGGGGGCACACATGCTGCTCGCACGCCTGCTCATCTACCACTTCCGTGGCCTGATTCCAAATGGCTCAAGGCCCGATAATGGGCTGCAGCCTGGGGGTTGGGGACCCCTGATGTAGAAAAGTCACTCTGGGCTCATTAGAGCACAGAATTATACCTTATCCACTACAATTACTTCAAAAATTGGCCAATACTATAAATCCTTTGAGGTAAACCAGGCAGGAAACATGGCTAGATGAGCTAATTCTACTTTATTGTAAAGCTACATTAATAGAATCTTGCAAGTTTGAAGGTACAAACGGGTCATTGCTGCTTTTAAACACTGTTCCATTAGAACAGGGGTGCCAAGCTTGATTTCAGTGAGGGCCACATCAGGGTTGTGTTTGACCTCAGTGTGTGGCTGGGGGGGGGGGACATGGCCAGCCCAACTTCACTCATGTCGGGGGCACCTGTGGTGGCCAAGTGCTAAGGCAGGACTTCCCTCAGACACTCCCTCACTCTCATTATAATCTTCCTTCCTTCCTTCCTTCCTTCCTTCCTTCCTTCCTTCCTTCCTTCCCTCTTAATTCTCCTTTCTTCATCTCTTTTCTTATTTTTCCTTCCTTCCTCTCTTCCCATCTTTCCTTCTTTCTGTTTTTCCTTTCCCTTTTTCCCTGTCCCTTCTTTTGCTCAAATGCAAAAGGGGAAACATTTTTTTCTTTTCTTTTCTTTTGAGTTTGTTTTGCTAGTCCTCTGGCGACAAAAACAGAGCTCCGTTTTCATTGACAGAAGCACCGCGGGCTATTTCCAGGGTGGCCCCGCGGGTCAGATCTAAGCACCCTTGAGTTTGACACCCCTGCGTTAGAAGGAGCCCTTCCTAAGTTTCTTTCTCTGACCATTAAGTCACTGGGGGCTCCGGCCTCTCTTATCTTTTTCCCAAGCAGCATCTCTTCTCCTCATGCACACATTCCATTATAGGTGCCTTTGCCTCAGTGGTGGGTTTCAAAATTTTTCACTACCGGTTCTGTAAGTGTGGCTTGGTGGGTGTGCAATGGCGGGCGTGCCAGGGGAAGGATACTGCAAAATCCCCATTCCCACCCCACTCCTGGGGGAAGGATATTGCAAAATCTCCATTCCCATCCCACTTCAGGGGAAGGATACTGTAAAATCTCCATTCCTTTCCCACTCCAGGGGAAGGTTGCTGGAAAAACCTCATTTCCTCCCAATCAGCTGGGATTTGGGACGCAGAGAATAGATGGGGGTGGGGCCAGTCAGAATTTTTACTACCGGGTCTCTGAACTATTCAAAATTTCCGCTACTGGTTCTCCAGAACTGGTCAGAACCTGCTGAAACCCACTTCTGCTTTGCCTGCTATTCAGACAGAGACCAGTTAAGTTACCTAGGCATTCTATTTCAGAAAATTGCTTCTAGGTTTGTAGCGGCCAGGAACTATGAGAAAAGATATACTCTGAAACATCCATGGACTTGAAACACTGCACAATAGGAGTGGGCTGCTGGGGGTTCGCAGGGATTCGTGAGAACCTCTAGCTAAGATTCTGTTCAGTTCGGAGAACCCCCAAATCAGACTCCTGAATGGCCCTACCCACCCCACCCAGGAGTCCCCATGTGGCCTGCTTTGGATGCAGGTAAGTGCAGGGTGTGCACAGAGGCTCGGAGAGGGTGAAAAACGGGCCTATTGGAAGTTTGGGAAGGCCAGAGGGCCTCCGGAGCCTGGGGAGGCCATTTTTGCCCTACCAGAGGCTCAACGAAAGCCTCTAGAGCCTGGGGAGGGCAAAAACACCCCCCCGCTGCCGCCATGGTAGGAGGCCATGGAGGCCACACCCACCATGGCCACGCCCACCCAGCAACCGGGCAGAGAACCCCGTGCTCAAATTTTTGAAGCCCACCCCTGCTGCACAGCCCTAGTTATTATTTCATTTTGTTATAGACTTTCCCCCCCGACCTGGGGAGTGGGTAGCCAAAATAAGAGCAAATACATTAGAAGCCACTTATTAAAGTCACTTTTTTACCTTTCTTCTATTTCAAAATCTGTGCACTGCTCACCTGAACACAAAGGATGCATTACTGTATTACCACATACTGCCAACTCCCCAGGTGACATGGGTCTTCAAAGCCAAATGTTCTCCTACATTCAGGCCAGCTACCACCCTCAGAGGGGTCTGTAGTTCACTCTGATCCCATTAAGTGAAAAAGGATGAAGTCAGTTAGGTCACAAAGACTTTAGTAGCTGCTGCTCATCTAATGACTTCATAGATCTTTGGTTTTGATCCAACAATACAAAGACATTGTCTATCGATTGGTAGTCAAGGAGCAGGGCAAAAAAGTGATTTTCCTCACTAGTGGAATATTTTGTATGTCTAGTAGTTGAAATAAAGCATATCCCGGTTGATTCAGTTCAGAAGTGGTATTCAGCAGGTTCTAACCAGTTCTGGAGAACCGGTAGTGGAAATTTTGAGTAGTTCGGAGAACTGGTAAATACCACCTCTGACTGGCCCCGCCCCTATCTATTCTCTGCCTCCTGAGTCCCATCTGATTGGGAGGAAATGAGGATTTTGTAGTAACCTTCCCCTGGAGTGTGGAGGGAATGGAAATTTTACAGTAGCCTTCCCCTGCCATGCCCACCAAGCCACGCCCACCAAGCCACGCCACACCCACCAAGCCACGCCCAAAGAACCGGTAGTAAAAAAATTTGAATCCCACCACTGATTCAGTTCTATTCTTAGACCTGTAGAAGTAGAAACTGGATAACTTGAGTTAGCAGAGATAAAAATATTACTTCAGTGTAGATTTTGACTTTTTAAAATATTCTTTCTGATCCTGGAGGAGGAGGAACAGACACGCACATATTAAAACAAATATCCTTTCGCCTTTTAACAAGTCCATCAGGCTGCAGAAGCACATTGATTTTTAATAAACTGGGCCTACTTCTGTATGGATTGCGGCCAACTTCCTGGGGATTACGGAAAGCTGACAGTTGCATTTATCAGCAACACAAAATACAATTGAATGAAAGCTTTCTGCCAGCCTTTCTTCTCCTCAGCATCAGTACCTTTCATTCGTTGGCGTGCAGTTTGTTTTCAGTTCGATTATCTAGTACCTTGGGCTAAGGAAATATTAAATTGTGGCGAGCAGGAACTGAATTTCTTGCCTGCAGCATCAGATCTCAGCTGTGGCTTAAACACAAAACAACGCAACTCTAACATTTGTTGTTGTTGCTTTTAAAGGGCAAACCCATTGAGTAAATGAAGCCAACTTTTCTTGTTTAGAAATGAAAAGCAGCACATCAAAACCATAACGGTGGAGCAGGTCATGATTGCTTGGGTGGAGAAATGGAACAAATGCCGGAAGTGCTTGATTTTGTTAGAACTCTCATATGAGAAAGAACATTAGACATACAGGATATAGAACAGGGCTGTCAAACTCGCGGCCTGTGGGCCAGATGCATCATGCGCTGGCCCCGCCCACCCCCGGTTTAGTGAAGGGGAGAAAAGTCACAATACGTCATGTGACGATGTGACGACGTGAGTTTGACACCCCTGATATAGAAGAGTTGGAAGGGGCCTTTGAGTCTTCCAGCCAACCCTCTGCTCAAGCAGGAGACCCCATACCAGGGGTGTCAAACTCTAGTTCATTGAAGGCCGCAACAGGGTTTTTTGACCTTGGGGAGCGGGGGAGGGGGGGGATGGCCAGTTCGACTTCACTCATGTCTGGGGGCACCTGAGGTTGCCAAGTGCTAAAGCAGGACTTCCCTCAGACTACCCCTCCCTCTCAGTATAATTTCCTTCCTTCCTCCCTTTTCCTTCCCTCTTTCTTCTTTCTTCTTCCTTCCCCTCTTTCCTTATTTTTCCTTCCTTGCTCTCTTCTCATCTTCCCTTCTTTTTCCTTGTCTTTCCTCTTTCCCTTTCTCATTTCCTGTCCCTTCTTGGATGCTCAAATGCAAAAGGGGAAACATTTCTCCTTTTGCTTTGTTTTGCTTTGAGTTTGTTTCACTAGCCCTCCACCAGGGAAAACAAAAGTCAGGAGGGCCACATTTTTGCTGGCAGAGGGCTGCAGGATGCCATCACGGACGCCTGCAGTCTTCCCGAGCTCCCCTTTTTGCTGGCAGAGGCACCATGGCCCAGTCCTTTGCTGTTTCAAGGGCAGTCCCGCAGGCCGGATCTGTGCCATGGGCCTTGAGTTTGACACCTCTGCCCTATGCCATTTTGAACAAACGGACATGATACTTTATTGCAGAGCACGGATGCTCTGACATCTTGAAGACAATGATGCTTTGCTGTTTAGTTTGCAATTCTACTACACAGGATAGGAACTGCAATGGAATGATATAATATTTCTTTATAATATCTTTATATCAAGCTATCACCCTTCTCCAATGAAAAATAGAGCACACATCAGGGTTACATAACTCTTTATTTACTTTCTTCAAGAATCACTGGTCTGCACAAAGGCTCATTGCTCTTTTACCATCCAGCCGACGCACTCGTTCAAGATCACTCAGGAAAACTGCATGGTGATGCGGGATGCCGAATTTAAATATTCTAGCCCTCCTGGGCATAAGAACCAAATGTCCTAGTATCATAGCAGAATGAAGACCACATCTGGCTTTCAGGCCAGGCCAATGTCCCTAAAGTTCTCTATAGGATGCAATAACATTTTTTTAAGAATGTGTTTATCAGTGTATCTCGGGAGAAACAAACGTTTATCGCAACTGTGAACTGTGGGCAACTCCTGGTCTGGATTTTCTTTATCTGCGTCAACAATAGTTATTGAGACCATCCCTTCTTCTGGAATGTGAACAGTTCCTGTGATAAAAACTGAAGGGAGAACAGAAATCAAACAATGCACTGTAGTAAGAACATCACTTAGGAACCTAGTCTTCATACTTAGCTCTAATATTTTCCCCAATAGCACTGGGAAGATAACGTTCACTTTCCCTATCTTCTCTCCATCTGTACCTTTTTAAGGAATTGATGTAATATATACATTTATAGCAGGTTCTGGAGAACTGGTAGCGGAAATTTGGAGTAGTTCGGAGAACCAGCAAATACCAGCTCTGGCTGGCCCCAGAGTAGGGTGGGGAATGGAGATTTTGCAATATCCTTACCCTGGAATGGGGTGGGAATGGAGATTTTGCAGTATCCTTCCCCTGCCATGCCCAGCAAGCCACACCACGCCCACCAAGCCATGCCCACAGAACCAGTAGTAAAAAAATTTGAATTCCACCACTGAGTTATTCCTGTGATTATATTCTCTATGATTACATGTTAAGCTGCCTGTCAGAGTTTCTAAATCAATGATCATTGTATCAGAATAGCTTATTTGGCTTCTTCTTCTTTTTTCTTAAAATAATGATATTATTTTGTTTTATTTTTTAAGAAGTAGTTATTACCAAGAAAATCCTTCTTGCTTTCTTCAGGAAAGCCATGAAATACTGTCCAAAAATTCTTGATCGTTTCATCTGATTCTTCAAAACCTTCATATTTGGCGTTCTGTAGAGAGAATAAACATGAGCCTCACTGATGATAGTTCTGGATAGCATCTCTTACAATACTAGACAACACAGTATCAACAGTGGAGACCTTCAAATTTCTAGGTTCTACCATATCTCAAGATCTAAAGTGGACAGCTAACTTCAAAAACATCATCAAAAAAGCACAACAAAGAATGTTCTTTCTGTGCCAACTCAGAAAGCTCAAACTGCCCAAGGAGCTGCTGATCCAGTTCTACAGAGGAATTATTAAGTCTGTCATCTGCACCTCTATAACTGTCTGGTTTGGTTCTGCAACCCAACAAGACAGACACAGACTTCAGAGAATAATTAGAACTGCAGAAAAAACCATTGCTACCAACCTGTCTTCCATTGAGGACCTGTATATTGCACAAGTCAAAAAGAGGGCTGTGAAAATATTTACAGACCCCCCGTATCCTGGACATAAATTGTTTCAACTCCTACCCTCAAAATGACGCTATAGAGCACTGCACATCAGAACAACTAGACACCAGAACAGTTTTTCCCCAAACACCATCACGCTGCTGAACAAATAATTCCCTCAACACTGTCAAACAATTCACTAAGTCTGCACTACTATTAATCTATCGTTCCTATCATCCATCTCCTCCCACTTATGACTGTATGACTGTAATCTTGTTGCTGGTATCCATACGATTTCTATTTTATTTTTATCGACTGTTTCCTAATATGATTGAATTGCTTATTTGTTCCCCATGACTATCATTAAGTGTTGTACCTTATGATTCTTGACGAATGTATCTTTTCTTTTATGTACACTGAGAGCGTATGCACCAAGACAAATTCCTTGTGTGTCCAATACACTTGGCCAATAAAGAATTCTATCTATTCTATCTATCTAAGGCCACTCTGCATTTGAAGTGCTAAGGATTCATTTTTAGTTTTTCCACGGGTTGCCAGAAACGTAGTTTTAAACAACTGTTGGCCCTCTCGCTCTATGTCTGTAAAACTGTAGAGACTCAAAGCTAACTGCAAGCATTTCTGAACCTGGGAACTGATGGACAGTTCCCAGGTTCAGAAATGATGCAACTCCCAATTTTGACCTTAGGGACATTTGCTGATTAATATTATTGGGTCAAATGATACATTCTGCCTTTATTTCCAGTATTATTAGACATAAGAAATCCAGCACAGCTATATATTTTGCAGTGCTTTCAGTATGGATCAGCTCATGGTATCTCTACAGGCAGTCCTCGACTTAACGACCACAACTGAGCCCAGAATTTATGTTGCTAGGTGAGAAATTTATTAAGTGAGTTTTGCCCCATTTTATGACTTTTCTTGCCACAGTTGTTAAGTGAATCGCTGCAGTTGTTGAAATAGTAACAGTTGTTAAGTGAATCTGGCTTCCCCGTTGATTTTGCTTGTCAGAAGGTAGCAAAAGACGATTACATGACCCTAGGATGCTGCAACCGTCATAAATGTGAAGCAGTTGCCAAGCATCCAAAAAATCACATGATTGTGGAGATGGGGCAGTGATCATACATGTGAATAATGGTCATACATCACTTTTTTCAGTGCTGTTGTAATTTCAAACAGTCACTAAACGAACTGTTGTAAGTCAAGGACTAACTGTAGTCCAAGCAGATTCTCTACTTCATTTAAGGCACCTACAGGGTCTGGTCTGGTTCCAGTGCTCGAAGCTACATTTGCTCAAGGAGCGTGCAGGTGAAACCATCCCCCACCCCTCCCCAGCCAATGCTGGTCCACAGAGCTGGAAAAGTAGGGAACTGCTGAATGTATGAGGTGTACCAGAGGACCAGTTGCACAGACTGAGGAATATAAATGTGGATCTTAAAAATGCTGCAGCCTAAGGGACTGCTATTGACACCTCCGTCCTTAATCTGTCTAAACCTTATACTCGGAAGAAATCCCTACTCTGTTCAGATGGGACTTGGTGCCTAGCAAATGTATGTTTCATTGCTTTGTTGATATACCGTATTTTTCCATGTATAAGACAATACTGTTTCTTTAAAATATTTACCTAAAATTGGAGGGGCGCCTTATACACGGGGGTGGGAGTTGGGGGTGAAAAGAGAACTGTGATTGCAAAACTGTTGCTACCTTATCTCTGCAAACTAGCCTCATGAGAGAAACTTCCAATTGCAGAGACCAGGTTTTCTCCAATCATGAACCGGGGTGAAATGCTCCCAGTTTGGACCAGATCGTCCGATCCAGTAATGATGGCGGCGGGTGGTTCGGAGAACCGGTAGCAAAAATCCCTGCCCCCCCCCCATGCCCAGCTGAGCCGCACGATCATCAGAGCCTTTTTTTTTTTTACTTTTAAATGCATTTTTTCTACAATCTCTTTGGCCGAAGACATTGTAGAAAAAATGCTTTTAAAAGAAAAAAAGGGCTCTGATGATCAGGCAACTCAGCTGGGGTCGTCAGAGCCTTTTAAAAGCATTTTTTTTACAACCTCTTCGGCCGAACAGGTTGTAGAAAAAATGCTTTTAAAAGTGTAAAAAAAAAAAAGTTGGCCACGCCCACCCAGTCACATTACCCTCCCACCAAGCCACACCCACAGAACTGGTAGTAACAAATTTTACATTTCACCACTGTCATGAGCCTTATGTAACTGGCGTCAGCTGATGCTGCGGAGAGCGTGTAGCTAGTGCCCAGATGTGACAGGGAGCGGTAATGTTGGAGCGTTCTGAGCCCGTAACAATGTCAGAAAACAAAAAAAATTAAATAAATACCGGTACTGGTAAGCGAATGTCTTACTTTGCAAAATAAATGTCTTCTATTTAATGTTTAAAATATTGATTTCTGAATTTTGAGTGGGGGGGGGCATCCTACACATGGGGACGTCTTATAGACAGAAAAATACGGTATTTATTTTGATAGTGCACCTCTTTGGATACTTAAGTTATCTGCATTTGCTTGCACTCACATTTTCTATCCCAATACATATTTCAGGATCAATCAAGTTCTATGTCCAACATTCAGCCCTCCCACAAATTCAAAGAAAAATAATAAGGGTTCCATAAGGACACTGGAATTAAAAGACCAGTAATATAAGGATTAAAGCGGAGGAGCATGTTCTACCTTTTCTAATTGGTCCCAGTTGTATGTGGTATGTCCAAGCAGGATACTGCGGAGCTCAACAGGAAGAAACATTTTCCATGTTGTACTTGGGCAACCTCTTTGAAATCCACGCTGGAAGTCCTCAAACTGCTTCTTCACAGAATCATTAAATGTGTAATTCACATAAGCATCAACGTATTCTTTTCTGTAAATATGGGCATTTGGTTATTTGGCAGAGTTTATAAAAGCAAAAATCGGCTCATAAAACAGTGGTTATGGGCTTGCAGAGTCTGAGGGAGAGAGAACAGGGCAAGCTGCTGCTCCAACTCCCAGCATCCCTAGGCTGTGTCGCTCTGTCCCGGAAGTGGGCACAATTCTCGATCAGCCAAAATTCATTGCAGCTGCTCAAAAACTGGTTCTTGTTTCCGGGAGAGAGCCATGCGACCTATGGATGCTAAGGTGTGGAGCAACCTGTTGTCTTCCTCCAATGTGATGTCCGGAGCTTCCAGGAGATCTATAGAAAGTAAGTGAGAGATTGTGACAGGATGGGGTGGAGAATGTGGGTCCTGATGGGGTGAGAAGCAAGCCCAAGATCTGCAGGGACGGGAGGGATAGAAAGTGAAGCATTTGGTGCCTCTCAGGGTAAGGGAAGCCTTGGGAGGCCCAGGGCAGGTGGAGCTGTGCTAGACCTCCCCTACCCCTGAGGCACCTCATGATCTACTTAACAACCGCATTGGGGAGAGCAAGGATGGAGGTTGCTAAGCAAGGTGTACCATCACTTGTGACCTTAATGGGCAGGCTCCATTACAGCTAAAAGTTGAAGACTACCAATAAATCAGTAGTAGTCTGATTTGGGAATCAAAAATCCTTTTGACACTGAATTTATAAGTTTGGAAATCTACTACTTTGACCTATACTATTATTAATATCACTGAATATCTTACAGCAGGGGTGTCAAACTCAAGGCGTGTGGGGGTGCTTAAATCCGGCCCACAAGGCCAGCCTGGAAATATCAAAGAACTGGCCCGTGGTGCTTCTGCTGGCCAAAACGGGCTGTGTGCGGCCCTCGCGCGATCCGTTTTCAGCCTCCTCGGCCTCCTGCAGCACTCTGCCAGCCAAAAAGCACTCTGGGGGCCTCTGTGCGGCCCATTTTTGGTTGACGGAATGCTGCTGGAGGTTGGAGAGGGCGAAAACTGGCCACGCGGGGGGCCTCCCACTCTGCCGGCCCGTTTTGGCTGGTAAAGTGTTGCAGGAGGCCGTTCAGGCTGAAAACAATAATTACAGAATTATCATTATCTAGTAACTTTAGCTGATGGGAGACTTTTAAGTCTTCCAACAGAGTATGGTCTTTACTACCAAGAGTCTAAATTAGCCAAGTCCTACTAAACTATGTTTAGATTCCAAAATGTCACGGAGAAAATTTATATTCCATAAAGCTATCTGAACAAATGATTAGTTTCATAAAAGATGTTGGTGTGGTGGAAAGGGGACATAGAATGTCTACATGCAAGGGTATCTCTGTGGATGTCAAAAAAGCCAACATTGTGGTTGCAATCATGCAATCAAAGGTCCACTCCTTTTTTAAAATATGCATTGAATACATGGTACATGCATGGCTTTGGTCCCAGGGTTGTGGCTGCTATCTTGACTTTTTTTATGCTTCTCCCACACGTGCCAGGTATGTGGATATTTTCTTCTCACAGCTATTTTGTTTCTAGCCAGGATTACTACTGTTGTCAGAGAATGACAGGGATGTGGAAAATACTTCAAGAATGGGAAAACCAGCTTTGCAGGAGAAGAATATTCACAAGGGGAAGAGCCTTGGTGGCACAGCAGACTAAAGTGCTGTTAAGTAACACCAGCTGCCTGCAATTACTGCGAGTTCGAATCTCACCAGGCTCAAAGTTGACTCAGCCTTCCATCCTTTCGAGGTAGGTAAAATGAGGACCCGGATTGTGGGGGCAATAAGCTGATTTTGTATAAAAAAGAACACCACTTGGGGGGGCCGAAAACCCTGCTAAGCAGGTATATACAAAAAGTATGAAGGCTATTGCTTAACGCCTTGTAAGCCGCCCTGAGTCTCCGGAGAAGGGTGGCATATAAATTGAACCAATAAATAAATAAAAAGTAACATATAATGGAAAAAGAAATAAATTTCTGTTCTCCCCTGTGCATCAGGATGCTGTTGGAAATTCCGGGTTAGAAACTGTCAATATTTTTTTTCCCAAATATATACTTCTATCAAAAGGTAATTGTAATTAAAAGTCAACGAACAAACCCATTCCTGGGAAAACTTGCCTGTTGTATAAAGTAACAGGTATGTTGGCACCGTTTTCTTTCAAGTCAACCTCAGTTATGGATCCTTTACACTCTTCTACTACCTGCATAACAATAAAGGTATAAGATTAGTATGGATGGTACTGCTTTGTTTTCAGAACGCTAGGCATTATGTGCAGATGGGTGAAATACAGAAATGAACATTTCCCCTCATATTAGTAGGGCTGGTATTTCACATCATTGTCAAGACACTTTGGAAAAGGCAGGTGATAACAAGAGAAAGGACCTCACGTTGTATTTGGATGTCAGGTCTGGAATTTCCAGGCCAAAATGGGTTCACTTGAATGATCATCATTCTTAAGGCAGCAAGCTAGCTTCTAACTGCAATTGATTACCATGGCTGTGTGGTTTTGGCAACAATGGTATATACGTATTATCAAACACGAGCCACGAATGATATACTTGTATCAGACATTGTGAGACAAGTACATAAATGCAAATCTATTGTATTTTGACAGTCATGATTTATTACAAATTCCACCCTGGGTATCAACAGGGAGTTGGTCAATGATGTCAAAACAGCAAACTCGATCGGTTGATTGACCATCACTGTGTGGTGAAAAGTGCAACTCGTGTTAAAAAGGGAGGGCTGTTGATTGCTGTGTCACACCTGCCTCTTTGATGCTGACCCCCAGCATGATGGGTCTGGATTTCATTGTGGATTACATTGGTAGTGAATTGTAGAATTTATGTTGTTTTACTGCTATGATGTTTATGCCTGTTGTACTGATTTAACAAAACTGGATGTGCCTGTATCTATGTACATTTACACAGCTACGTGTTAATTAGTGCTTATGAAAACAAAAGCTAGCAGAGATTGTCCACCCCAAGGATAAAACAGCGAGACACAAACTGAGCAAGATGATACCCTGTTTTCCCCAAAATAAGACATCCCCTGATAATAAGGCCAAGCGCTTATTTCAGGGTTCAAAAAAAATATAAGACAGGGTCTTATTTTCGGGGAAACACGGTATATGCAATACAATGCAGTGAGATGTGCAGATCCGTACACTGGTGAAACAAAACAACCACTTTGCAAGTGCATGGCACAACATAGGAGAACAAACCCATCAGGACAAGATTTAGGGGTCCATTGCATTTGAAAAACAAAGGTTCACTTTTTTGAAGGCAGCAATGTCCACATTCTGGATAGAGAGGACCGTTGGTTTGAAAGAGGAGTCAAAGAGGCCATCTATGTTAAAAATGAGCGGCCCTCATTTTTAACATAGGAAAGGGATAAGTCACCACCTGTCTCTTGTCTATAATGTAGTCCTTTCAGGAGTTCCGAGAAGGTTCCACACCCCTTTGCATTCTGATTCAGGTGACTCTGAGGGCACAGATAAACCCCCAAGTGGCCTCAAGTGCTTTCAGAGAGTGCTAACAACCAGATTACGGCAAAGAAATATGAACCTTCCATTCCAGCCCCCCACATCCTGTCAGAACTAATCCTTCCATCCTCCCCACTATCTTGTCAGAACTGATGAAGCTTCTTGGATGAGAAGCGAAATGTCTTTTTCTTCATTTCTTCGTCAAGAAAAAACAAAGTGCAGTAGACTTTTGAAAAAAGCACCTTTGAGACAACTATGACTTGGATGACTGAGAATCTCCGTAGACATTTAGCATAAATTCAGTAAACAATTACATTAAACCGTGGTTTGGCCAAATAACAATTGGATGAGCTCAAACAACACTTGAAGTCAAAGAAATTACAGTATAGTGTAGCAGTTTTCCCCAACCTGACATTCTCAAGATAACTAGAAACTGCAGAGCATATGGTGAGAGTGGAGGTTCGTTCTCCGAGCTTGTGGGTGGATTTCTCAACGTTTTGTTACCAGGCTAGGTAACATCTTCAGGGAATTTAGGGAATGTCAGCGTTGATGTTCTTCTGCTTATGAGGGCTTAGTGCAGTCAGTGGGTCTTTTGACGGAAGCGTCACGTCAAGGGTTCAGAGGGTCTAGTGATGGGTCTTCTGAGGAGTCTGGTGTGGTTCATGTCAGGTGAAGGTCTTGTAATGGGTAGGTCACATCAGGTGAGGGTCATTGGGAGGCCCTTATAAGCAGAAGAACTGACATTCCCAAAATTCCACTGAAGATGTTGCTTAGCCTGGTAATGAAACATTAGGAAACCAACCCCCACTCTCATCCTACACCTGAGCTACAGATATTCACCACTATTGCAGAGCATACAGTCAGGGGTGGGCTTCAAAAATTTGAGCATGGGGTTCTCTGCCTGGTTGCTGGGTGGGCGTGGCCATGGTGGGTGTGGCCTAGTTGGCCTCCTGCATCATGGTGGGGGTGGCATTTTTGCCTTCCCCAGGCTCTAGGAAGGGTGAAAACGGCCTCCCCAGGCTCCGGAAGCCCTCTGGAGGCCCCCTTCTTCCCAAACTTCCGGTAGGCCCATTTTTCGCCCTCCCCGAGCTTCCGCATTTGCCCTACACTTACCTCGCATCCAAAATGGGCCACATGGGGACTCCTGGGAGGGGCGGGGCAGACGAGACCAGCCAGGAGTGGGATTTGGGGATTCTCCAAACCGCACAGAATCTTAGCTAGAGGTTCTCCTGAACCCCTGCGAACCCCCAGCAGCCCACCCCTGCATAGAGTGTTATATAACAGTCAGTTCAAGTTATCTTTTCCTCTGAGGCTTTCAGAAGTGGCAGTAGAGAAAGGTTGGTCTAACCCAGCCAGATTGTCCTACCGTGAAATCCAACATCATGCGTTTAAGGTTGTCATCATAGCGTTCATCCAGTACAACCTGAAGATTACTAAACGGGAAAAGAACAAAGTGAAACAAAGTGCTTCCCCCAAAATTAAAATAATCCGCTTATTTATGCTCATGTCAGTTTTAATAGAAATTGATTCTTAATAATATTCTTAAGCCTTTTTGTCTCTGTTCAGTTAAACTAAGACTGACACCCAGTTCCTAAATGGAGAAAATAAAGGAGACTTCATGTCAAGAACAACTCCTGGGGTTATATTCCTGCACTTTTCTTGGCAGCATTAAAAAACTAGTTAGGCATTGCCTTCTTCACTCTTCTTTTAAATGTCCCAGTCTAGCCAACACCTGGATTCTCAGATGTCTTTTATTTAAGTATCAACCAGGACAGACTTTGGTTTAGTTTCCAATATCAGCTTGTGTATATTCAAACAATTTTGGATCACAGAAAAAGAAAACAGTACTTGATCTGCCATATCAATTATCACCGTATGGTTCTGAAAAATGTTATGCCATACCGTCCAACTGTAGGAGAGAGTTCTTTTAAATCTTCCAGTGTTGGCTCCTTATTTGCCAATTTCTTGAACAACGCAAGAGGGAAGGGTAAAGCAATTATCTTCAGATTTTGGAGCGCTATTCCAAACAGGTTCCCAATTAAAAAATAAATGTCTTTCTGTGTTGATACCTAATTTGAAAAATCAATATGCAAGTACTGAAAAATACATTGTAAAGGAATGAGTGCCTACTTACAAAATAAATGTCGTATTTCTGAGACTTCTATAGTATTTCAAACTCATTTCCCATGGCTCGACTTTAGCTGCAAGAGGTTGCCTGCCTACATCCCCTTTCTACAACTTCATCAGCGCCATCTCTGCTTGTCAGTTTTCTCTCTGGCTGTTCTTTGTTTTCTCCAGCAATGCGGATCCTTATAGGCATATGGACCCTTCAAATAAGTGCAGGATAAAAATGGGTGTCTGCTGAATGCGTATTTCCACCCGATGAAGCATTCTAATCATTGCTCCCTCTATCTCAGCCCTGCTAACTTTAATGAACACTGAAGGATTGTGAGCCCTTTTGTCTATGACGGGTGTCAAACTCAAGGCCCACGCGCCAAATCTGGCTCATGAGGTGCTTAGATCAGGCCCGTGGGGATGTCCTGGAAACAGCGAAGGACCAGCCTGTGGTGCCTCTGCCAGAGAAAATGGAGCTCGGGTGGGCGGCACACAACCTCCTGGCCTCCGTTTTCACTGGCAGAGAGCTGCAGGAGGCTGTCACAGCCGAAAACAGAGCTCAGGAGGACCGCATGCAGGCTGCAGGACATCGAGATGGCCACACCCACACTGGTCATGCCCACAATGGTCACACCCACTCGGCCCCCCCAAGGTCAAACACAACCCTGATGCAGCCCTCAATGAAATCAAGTTTGACACCCCTGGTCTATGATATTTCAACAGGGGTTGAACCTGAGATCTGTTGCATGCTGAGCAAGTCATCTGCCATTAAGCTATAGTTCTTCCTGTACAGGTTGTCCTTGACTTATGACCACAATTTGAGCCCAAAGTTTATGTTGCTAGGCGAAACATTTGTAAAGTGAATTTTGTCCCATTTTGCAACCTTTCTTGTCACAGTTGTTAAATGAGATGTTAAGTAAGTTGTTAACTTAGTAACATGGTTGCTAAGTGAATCTGGCTTCCCCATTGACTTTGCTTGTCAGGAGGTTTTAAAATTTGATCACATGACCCCTGGACATTGCAATCGCATAAATATGAGTCAGTTGCCAAGTGTTTGAACTTTGTTCAAGTGACCATGGGGATGCTGCAATGGTCATAAGTGTGAAAAATGGTCATAAGTCACTTTTTCCAATGATGTTGTAAATTTGAATGGTTACTAAACTAAGTATTGTAAATCAAGGACTATCTGTTACTAGGAAAGAATGAAAGCACATGATTCTTGATTCTCAAAAGGAAAGCAAAAGTAGTAAAGGAAACCAAAATCTGAATAGTTCATGTGCATAATCTGCTTGTGTGATTTCTACCATATTGTTTCTTCATAGCTTTTTAATAGAAATATCTTTTCACACCAGAATAAAGATACAGGTTAATGCAATATCCATGTTACAACCAGAAACTGTTAAGTTTCATCAGATGGCATCTAGCATTTATTAATGCTAACCTTATATAAAATAATTCCCTCAACACTGTCAAACTAGATACTAAGTCTGCATTACTATTAATCTTCTCATCGTTCCTATCACCCATCTCCTCCCACTAATGACTGAATGACTGTAATCTTGTTGCTGGTGTTCTTAAGATTTATATTGATTGCTTCCCTATGAATAGAATAGAATGGATAGAATAGAATAGAATTTTTTATTGGCCAAGTGTGATTGGACACACAAGGAATTTGTCTTGGTGCATATGCTCTCAGTGTACATTGTACATTGTTTTCTTTTGTAAAACAATGTACTATGACTATCATTACGTGTTGTACCTTATGATTCTTGACAAATACATCTTTTCTTTTATGTACTCTGAGAGCGTATGCACCAAGACAAATTCCTTGTGTGTCCAATCACACTTGGCCAATAAAGATTTCTATTCTATTCTATTCTATTCTATTCTATTCTATTCTATTCTATTCTATTCTATTCTATTCTATCCTATCCATTTCCCCATTAATAGAGGAGAAATATATCAACCGCTGCTATCCGCAAAAGCTAAATGGACAACAAATTTCCAGGACTACAAATAATATATCTCTGAATAGACAATGCCAAAAAGAGGTCAGCTACCACCTCACATCCCTTTTATGGGAGAACCATGCATATTTTCTAACCTCTATTGAAAAATCAATGTTCAAAGAGATCAATTATCTCTAAAGTAATTCCTATTTTTATAGCTAACAGCAGAAAGCATAAATAAATGCTGTACATTTATACATGTACATACCTCATGAGAGAACCAAATACGGTGTGATTTGTCATAGTGCTTAAATACTCCTGCTTCTGGATTACACAGTTGTCTGCTGATGATTGTGAAGAACTCCTGGATCAGGCCCCCATATTTGATGTCAGGTTCTCCTTGAAAACACATCTGAAGAATTAAGTAAAATTAACCAGATATTTACATTAATTTAGACTGATAAACTAAATATAAAAATATTTCTGGTTGCTCAGAAATCAGAACATCTTTATTAGGTTTTTTTCCCTTTTCCCCCTCTGAATTAAAGCTATAACCCTAAATTATTCAGAAGAGACCGGAAACAGCGAAACCTGTTTTCAGATGTGCTAGCCTTTCAAGACCAAAGCCTCTCAAGTTATCCTTAAAATAGGAAAAAATAAATGCCCAAATTAAATTATGACATACACACACACACATCAGAAAGCTGTGAAATTCTCAGGACAAACAGATCAGGATTTACTCAATTTGTACCTCGTCTTACCAAAAAAACCAGCAACAACAAAAAAGAGACCCATGTAAAATCTTATTTGTTTACTTAGAACAGGGGTCTCCAACCTTGGCAACTTTAAAACTTGTGGACTTCAACTCCCAGAGTTTTGCTGGCTGAGGAACTCTGGAAGTTGAAGTCCACAAGTCTTAAAGTTGCCAAGGTTGGAGACCCCTGACTTAGAACAGTGTTTTCCAACCTAGGCAATTTGAAGATGTGTGGCCTTCTATATCCAGAATTCTCTAGTTCTCATGTGGCCCAAGGAATTCTGGGAGTTGAAGTTTCCTGACTGAATCTTTTTCCAGTTGCCATTCAGGCTCAATTCAGCTTATTGTGGATATTTTTCTTAACATGAACGCTTTAAAAACCAGGGGTATTCAATCTTGGCACACTTTTAAGACTTGTGAACTTCAGCACCCAGAATTCCCCAGCCACTGTGCTGCCCAAGGAATTCTGGGAGTTGAAGGCTGCACACATCTTCACAGTTAGAAAAGACTTGACTTAGAAGGTGCTTCAATAACTGCCCAAGTCTATTCTCCTCACCTATTCAGGTTCAAGTACTGCTTTAAGGAAAAGTACAGGATAATAAAAACAAGGACAAATAGGCTGAAAAACAGCTTCTATCCCAGGGCAGTAACCATATTGAATTCTACAGTATAGTGCAATATCGGGTTTTCAATTTCAATTATATAGAATGTAAAGGATGTATGTTTGTGTTTTTATTTTTATAGTTATAATGTACATTTAATTTCATTGTACCGGGCGCAATGACAATAAACCAGGGGTGAAATCCAGCAGGTTCTAGAGAATCGGTAGCGGAAATTTTGAGCAGTTCAGAGAACCGGCAAATACCACCTCTGGCTGGTCCCAGAGTGGGGTGGGAATGGAGCTTTTGCAGTATCTTTCCCCTGCCACGCCCACCATGCCACACCACACCACACCACCACGCCCACAGAACCGGTAGTAAAAAAAAATTGGATTTCACTACTGCAATAAACTAAACTAAAACCAAAACCAAAGCCGGCAGTCCAAACCCCGCCAGGAACCAAAGACACAGTGCTTAAAAAGCATACCGGAGTTTTATTTTCAAGCGCTCTGCTGCCCCGGAAGGAGTTCCCGCAAACGCGGTTTCCATTTCCTGGCTGGTTCGACCTTTCGCGCTCCGCGGCGAATCATGCTCGCCCTGCACGGCTTGCGGCTTCTGACTCGCCTCCCGCGCCAGGGGCTTCTGCGGACCAGCCGGGCGGCTTGCGCGGCGGCGGCGGAGGAGACCGGGGGGAAAACCACCGGCCAAGGACAGCAAGGGCCGCCCTTCGACGCCGGGCTGCTGGAAATCCTCGTGTGCCCCCTGTCGAAAAAGCCGCTCAGGTCTGCCTAGCAGCTTTTTGCCTTTGTTTTGCTATCCGCCCGGTCTCTTTTGCCCCGGTTGCCGAGCGGGTCGGGCTATGACCACTCCCCATGGCCAACACGCCTTCCCTGGTGGGTTATGGGTTATGTAGTCCAATGCGGCGGCTCCCCGCCAGGGTGGGAAACTCATCTGCCTTTCCCCATTTCATTTTCCAGTAGTTTGGAATTGAATTGTTTATGAAGCATAAGTATTTGTATCTTAATAACATAGGATTAATGGCTTCATAGAAATTATATAATCTATGAAGGAAATAAGATGCTTCTGACAGAGAAATGCTTACACCTCCTCCCTCCCCGTCTTTCTTATCCATCCATCCATCCATCCATCCATCCACTGTATCACCTATCCATCCATCCATCCCTATCATCTATTGTATCATCTATCCATCTATCTATCCATCATCCGTCTCTCTCTCTCTCTCTCTCTCTCTCTCTCTCTCTCTCTCTCTCTCTATATATATATATATATATATATCTCAGTCAGGTTTTTTACGTAAATCAAGATCTTTATACAGCCATAGTTCAATGAAATCTCATTCACTAGTTTCTAGGCTTTATCAAACATTAAACCAGCATTTTGCTGTCTGTTGTGAGACTTAAGGGAGACTAAGATAAGATCTATTTCTGACTAGTTTGTCTTCTTCAGTTAGCCACACCCTCATCTCATGACTGAACTATGGCTGTATAAAGATCTTGATTTACATAGGAAAAACCTGGCTGAGAGAAAAATACACATAAAGACCTACGAAAAGATATATATATATATATATATATATATATATATATATGAATGGGGAAAGAGTAAGCGTTTCTCTTTCAGAAGCATCTTATCTCCTTCATGTAAGAGCGATCAATTGATGAAATCTTTTGCTTTTGTTATAGATTATTAAATTCAATCATTAGTTTAATTCAGTTCAACAATTCCCATTTCTAATAGTGGATGCAGAAGAGTCATGGTGCTTTACAAATGGCCCTTCAGAAACCCTTATCAAGTTAACTTTACATAGATTTTTTTCTTTCTTATATTGAGTAGTTTTCTCCCCCTTGTAATTGCCAATAAAAGAATAACAGGATATTGGGCTGCTCTGCAGCTTCGCACTGAGTGACTTTGTCCATCCATTAATTGACCCACAACTAGGGAATTTATGCCTGTGAATTGAAGTCCTGCCCATTCAGAATCCCACTTGCAGTGTATGTTCCCCTTCTCCCAAGTGCTGAGTGTCCCCCCTCCCCGTGTTAGCTTACTATTTATGTATATAGTGTTTTTTCTTAGATCAAGAACAATAATAAATCTCATGAGTCATTATTTGCTGTATTTTCTAGATATAACGAATCCACAAATGAGTTAATTAATGAAGAACTAGGTATAGCCTACCCCATCATAGATGGCATTCCTAATATGATACCTCAGGCAGCAAGAATGATTGGCAAGGAGAAGCAGGAAACAGAATCTGAACAAACCTAGAAGATTATCCTCGTGGAAGGAAGTTGGAAGACAAGTGGAGTAAGATGTTTCCCTCGTTTCCTACCATGACTGTACTTGTCCCACTGTTGTCTTTAGCTGGCCTCTTCTATTCAGCCAGTGTAGATGAAAACTTCCCCCAGGGCTGCACAAGTACAACAAGCGTATGTTTCTACAGCCTGCTGCTTCCAATTACAATACCAGTTTATGTATTTTTCCATCTTTGGACCTGGATGGGCCTTAAACTTTTTCGCCACAACTAGATTGTGCTTAACTCTAAGAAGCCTCTTAAAATTAAGAATGGAGTAAAGCTTTTTGAAAACTGATTTCTTAATATTCTGACCCTTACAGTAGACCTGAAAAGAAACAGAGGCTAACTATCTTCAGATGCAAGTACATCCAAGCAAATTGAAAAGTCCCTTGCTCTGTTAGGGCATGCCTACAGTACCGAAGTATCATCAAAGCACACAGGAATATCAAACAAGAATTCAAATATGGAAATTAAGGAAGCAATATGAAGTGATGTAGGCAAATCTTCTCTCAATGAAGGATCTTAGACATGCAACAAAGTCTAGATGTGTCTGCTTATGTAGGAAATATCATTTTTCTAGTCTTTGGTGAAAAAATATTCTGCAGAGTTGTTCTAAAAGACAGTTTCATTGTCTGATGATTACAGGCAATTATTTATATAGACTGTCAGTGCAGAATAGTGCTTTGTCAAATTCATAGATGAAAAGCTCTGAATGAATACTAACATTCAAATATATTTCAGCTCTGAATCTGTAACATGATCACAGGTATACTATATATAAAGTTCTTGCCTTACTGACAATGTTAGACTTGATTTCTCTTTGCTGAAGCTGCACTATTGTTCTGCAGAGACCCAGAATTTTGAATTCAGATCCACAAATAAATCAGTGTTTTGTCATGAAACTTGACACTAAATGAAAAATAACAAAATTAAATAGGAAATGGTTTCTAATAAAGTATCTGCAGTGCCTATGTATTTTGTAAACTTACTATTGTGTTTTTATATATGCTGCAGAACCTTCGTTTTTTAAAAGCACACAATATTTCTATTCAGGTTTTATAAGGAAAGCATCAAAATGAGGTATCAACTAGAATTACTCTATGGTTGCATGCCAAAATGAGCCTCTACATCACGGCTGTCAAGCTTGATTGTGTCACATGATATATCGCGATGTTTTTTTTGCTTTTGCAGAGGCGTGGTGGGCGTGGCACATCCGGCCCACTGGCCACCAGTTTGACAGGCCTGCTCTAGATTGTTACTTCTCAGTTGAGTGGCAAATGCCTGTCACTGTCTTATATGTGTCACCATAGCTTGATTATAGATATACAAAATTGGATGCTTACTTGAAAAAATTGCTGAAAGTGAATTTCTTCTACATTTTTTAGATAGTGCCAGGTATCCTGTAGTAAATACTGCTTCCTTACATTCATTGTCGAGGGTGTAATGTATTTCTAGGATACAAACAACTGGGTTACAAGTCATTTTAGCAAATTTTGTTAATGTTGCATTATGTTCCTAGGTATACATACCATTCTGTATTCCAGGTTCAACATCATGCATTTTGTTTTATGCACCACAATTTTATCTTCAAGATCCAAGATCCAAGAAAAATGACTGAACACAGATACAGCCCTCTGAAATAACAAAGAGGAATTATTTATGATTTAAGACATGTACATTTTAAAGTTGACTTATTATAAACCAAAACCCAACTAATTATATTGTAGCTCAAGAATGAAAGCCATTGAATCCAGCCCACAATAAAGGCAACCATTTTAATAGAAGAGAATATCTGTAGCTCGCGGCTGAACTATGGGATTGTTGGTGCTCTCTGATCTTAGTTCTTTGCTTGCAGATGTTTCATTACCCAACTAGATAACATCAGTGCAAGTGTGTGGGGTTTATTGCTTGCTTATATAAGCTTACCCTGCCAGTTTGGATGGGGGTGTGATTTTCTCCTTGGGGGCTCCTTGATTATAATGTTTTCTGCCTGATTGGAGTTAATCCCTGCTTAAAACTGCATTTTAGAACCCACAGCTATGTAGCACAATAGGCATAGAGCATGTCATTCTAAAACTTTATGTTTAGTCCACAGTATTGATGTAAATGGCCAGGAAAGAATGGCTCCATATTTCTTTTAACATACCTCCAGCAAAACACTTCCCTCTCTGATAAAAATGAATAAAAACAGGGATATTTGACCAGAGAAATACAAACAATGAAATAATATCTATACAACTTACGCTTATATCAGAATATGTCGACTTAAACTGGAACAAGAACTGCTCACAAAAACAAAAAAAGCAAAAACAATTAGTAAGCTACATTGCAATTATGCTTAAAGAACTGTCCCCTTGCTGGAATAAGTACCAATGCTCCCTGCGAGCTATTCTATGCAAAAATTTGCTATCAGTTTCCACTATAGTTACAGATAAATAGACACATTTACTTTTTATTTAGATTAGCATTTAAAAATAGTTCACTGATACATTCTGAACATTCTGAAGGGTAAATTGCCCTTCTGTCTTGCAGTTTTATATCTCCAAATTTAGATCTGGTAGGGAAGATGAAGTGGAAGAAAGAGAATTTGAATTTCTTCCTCATGTATACTGTACTAGTGGTGTCAAAGCAAAATTATAAATGTAGGCCACTAAACTATACCTAATACCTTCTTTAAAAAAAATAATAATACAACAACCCAATAATCAGGAAGTAGGCATAATTAGTATGTTAAAAACATTACTATGATTTTGACTTGATTTTCAATGTTTGGGTGTACAGGAAATCCTTGACTTACAACAGTTTGTTTAGTGACTGAAGTTACAATGGCACTGAAAAAAGTGACAACCATTTTTCACACTTAATGACATTTGCAGCATCACCTGTTACATCATGTTACATCATTTACATTTGGATGCTTGACAATTGGTTCGTATTTATGACAGTTGCAGTGTTCATGTGTGTTCTGTCCCTGTCCTCCACACACACAAATCCACACAAACGAGGGTTAAAGGACTAGCACACACACGGAAGGTTCGTTATCACGGCTTGGCAGCCCTATGTAAACCGGCTGCCAAGTTCTTTACTAAACAAGGGGGGGGGGTGTTTTCCTCCACCAGATAACAAGCATGTACACACCAGGAAATACAATCCAAAAGTCCAATCCTTCCAGCCGACTGATGCTTAACTTCCAGGGACTAGCCAGAATAAAACTTTGTCCATCACAGAATTCCAACTGCCACCCCACTCCTTTATATAGCCTGTGGGGTGTGGTCCTGCGACTCAGCTAATCCCTGGCACGCTTCCTCATTTGTTGGGCTCTCTTATCACGCCGACGCTGATGTGGGTCCAGCCACAACTGGTCTTCCTCATTATCCTCCGACTGATCGGAGACACCTGGCTCCTGACTCATCTCCTCTCCTTCAGCCGGTAGCTGAGGAATTGCCAGGGAGGAGGGGCCAGGGGGAGAAATAGGCCTGGCTGGCTCCTCTCCCTCCTGTTCGGAGCCTTCTTCCTCCGATGCAATGGGATCGGGGGTCGGAGCCACAACAATGTGAAAAGTCAATGGGGAAACCAGATTCACTTAACAACCGTGTTAATTTAACATCTGCAGTGATTCACTTTGCAAACATGACCAGAAAAGTCATAAAATTGGGCAAAACTCACTTAACAAATTTCTCGCTTAGCAACATAAACTTTGGGCTCAATTGTGGTCGTAGGTCGAGGACTACCTGGTAGTTCATATATAAGTAGTCCTTGACATACAGCCATTCATTTAGTTATCATTCAAAGTCGCACTGAAACTTTGACCATTTTTCACACTTCAAACCGTTGCCGCCTCACAGCTTATTTCAGCTGTTCCTTTAGAAAGGAAATATATAACAAGTCCCGTCAATGAAATATTGTACAGGAGTGTTGTGTGATTTTATTTGAAGAACTGTTCCTAGTCTATTAGCTAATTTCAAAAGCTTAACCCAAAGCTATTATCCAGTTTAATATTATTCTACCACTTTCAGATACCTTCTATTGGAAGCAATATATTTTTTTAACTTGAAGACCACCCAGAAACATCAGAATTCAGGCAAGTCTAAATTTAAAATAAAACAAACAAATAAGCACTTACATTGAAATCGAATAGGAAGTTATCCCAATTTAAAATTATTTTCTTTACTTCAGGTACATAAAAATTACTTTCCTGAATTTTGAAGCCAGACCTGCAATTTACCTGTATTTATAAACAGGATTAAAGCAAATGTTAATCCGGGGACAAGATAATCAGTTAAAATACAAACCAAAACAAATTCTGCACTTGTCAAACTAGCAGCATTTGCACCTAATTTTAATATAAAAACAAATACACCGATATTTTAGAAGGTTTTTTTCCAAGACAAGGAAGTTCCCAAGGGCGATGTAACTTTTAAAGAAGTTTTTTCTCAAATCCAATAAAGGTTAGTCTTAAGGAAATCAGTGCCTAAACAGAACTTTTCCAAAGGATTTTTTTTTAAAGGAGGTGTTTTTGTTCTGCTTCTGTAAAGAGTGCTCTTGTAGTTTTGATGCAACCCAATCAAACTGCAGAATGAGTGGCAAAATAATGGGGGTGGGGGTGGGGGTATGTGGCAAGGAGTCAGCATGGAGGTGATGACCTGCATGGGGAGATAGAGCAAAAGGCAGGAAGCAAATTGTCTCGGGAAGAAGACCTGATGGCTAACACCAATGTCACTTTTCATCCCCTTGTGCACAGCCTAAAGCTTGGTTTCGGGAGCTTTGGAGGAGCAGCTGTATTCTGGCACATGCTGTTTTGTCAGAATATTCATGACTGGGAAAACGTGGTAACAAGGTCAGCCAATGAATAGGCCTGGCAACTAAGTCAGCCAATGGGAGCTGAAACAGTTTGGAGTCTGGGTGTGGCTTAGCTCTGAGTGCTGTGTTGAGAACTGAAACACGTCTGGTCTTGTCTGCTCTGAACTGAAAACTGCTCTCTGCTCTCTACCATGTTGGAAGAACCACTGTTGGCATTGTACATTTATTCATGTGTTATATTGTATATAAAAAGAAATTAATGAATCCTGCTGAATCGGTTATCTGTGTGTGCTTTCTGGATTTGATTTTGCAGCAAACTCTTGACATGCTTAATGCCAGGTTGTCCTGCAATAAAGTTCACCTTGGTCAAAGCCTGAGAAATGGGCTCTTTGTCAGTCAACAGGAGTGTTACTTACCACCAGCTTACCAGGTATTTAGGAACCAAGGGCAAGCCACAAGGGAACAACAACTAAGGACTCAATAGCCAGCCATCCACACCCTACAACTAACCATATAACTGTTTTTAAATTTTGTATGCTATGTTTTATCTCGGCTGTTCACCGCCCTGAGTCCTGGTGGAGAAGGGTGGTATAAAAATCAAATAAATAAATAAATAAATAAATAAATAAACCAGGCACTATATAAACACAACATGTAGAACAGTGCACACATTCTGGAGAGAGAAAAATTCAGAGCCTGAAAGCTTAAAAAAATAAATCTATGGTGATCATCTCAGATTGGATTTTGCAATACGTCTATTGGCCTTCATTCGCAAAAGCTATAACAGATTAACAGAGTTGGAAGGGACCTTGTAGTCCAACCCTCCAACCAAGCAGGAGACCCTACATCATTTCTTGACAAATGGCAGTCCAATCTCTTCTTGAAAGTCTCAAGTGATGAAGCTCCCACAACTTCCGAAGGCAAGCTTCATTGATTTTTCTCACTGTTAGAAAATGTCTCCTTATTTCCAGGTTAAATCTCTCCTTATTTTATTTACCTCATTCACAATCTTGTTATAGAATTAAGAGATTGAGAGTCATCCCAAAGGGCAAACAGAA
>WNWU01000007.1:35692095-35707894 GCA_012654045.1 Ptyas mucosa
TGCCTGGACAACTGGTTTAACATTATATACCATATAGAATCCTAACAGCTCTTTTAAGTTACTCTCAATTACTCTCTGGAGTTCAGAGATCTAGAAATCCAGTAGGCAGAAGTTACCATTTTTCTGGTGAAGTAATGTCAAAAAAATGTCTAACAGTCTCCTCCACTTTAGCATCTTCTAGATATATTGTGAACTCCATAGTTAGGTGCAGATAATTGCCTTTTGGCTCAAAGACAATAAAGAAAGTTTTACTTTTAGGAAATTAAAAATGGAAAGAGAAATATTGAATGCCCTTGAAAGGTGGTAGTTTTAGATTGCTCCTAGTTATAAGGAGGTGGGGACAATTATTGTTGTTTCTGTTTGACATATCTATTAGGAAGTTGTTTGATTTAATCTTCACATACATTTAGGTGCTCTTTGAAATGTTTGTCTCAAAAAGAAATAGTGGAATGTATGCATGTACCGGTACTTATGCACATATTCTTATATAAAATATATTGGTGGCTTTTAGGCTAGAATTAAGGACCAATGATTCTAGTTCAGGGGTGTCAAATTCAAGGCCAGCGGGCCAGATCTGACCAATGGGGTGCTTAGATCTGGCCCACGAGCCCTGGAAACAGCAAAGGACCGGCCCACTGTGCCTCTGCCAGTGAAAATGGAGCTCAGGCGGGAAGCACACTGCCTGGGCTCCTTTTTCTGCCGTGGCAGCCTCCTGCAACCCTCCGCCAGCAAAAACGGAGTGCACGGCCTCCCCAAGCTCCCTTTTTGCTAGCAGAGGGCTGCAGGAGGCCATCGCAACTGAAAACGGAGCCTCGATGAGTGACATGGAACTGGCCAAGCCCCCCCACCCCAGTCCCCCAAGGTCAAACATTACCCTGATGCGTTCTTCAATGAAATCAAGTTTAACACCCCTGCTCTATTTTAAACCAAAAATCCCCAAAGAATCCCTAAAGGGAGACTAATACCATTAAATAGGGAAACACACCAATCTATTTTCCATTGACTGGATATTGCCCAGTTGCATTTGACTCTGGATTTCGAGACTATTTCACAAACGCTAACTTATGACAGAGAGAGACTGTCCTCATTTAATGTCCATTCATTCAGCGACAGTTTGAAGGTACGATGGTGCTGAACAAAAGGGGGGTTACACCCAGCCCTCGTAGCTATGGCTATTGCAGTGTCCATTTGTGGCCTTCATTGCTGACTTCCGACAAGCAAGTCAATAGGGAAGCCAGCAGGAGGTCACAAATGGTGAAAACGTGATTGCAAGAAGCTGCATCCACATGGGATTTAACTAACGATGGGAACTGGGATTTGCAGGAACTGCTATCATAAGTCAATGAGGTCACGTGATGTCACAATTTATGACCACATCACTTAGCAATGGAGTTCCCAATCTCAGTTACTGTTGATAAGTGAGGACTACCTATCTATTTGTTTGCAAGAACTGCAGAAATCAGATTATCCATGTGGTATTTACCATTTTATATTATTCCAGCAGCTGGGATCTGAATTGGACAACCACGTAGCAACCTTTTCCTCCTGCACTGTGGCCAGTGTTTGCGTTACGTTAGTGTATGCATTCTGCAAAAAAAAAAAGAGAGAGAGAGATAAAAATGTATTTTCACATATCTTTTAAAATGTATATGGCTTCATGTTTAAATCACAGATCGGGAGAAGCTGTACATAAAGGTACTTTCTCTAATGCAGAGAACAGCATTATAAAAATATTGAAACTGTTGCATGAGGAACCCATAAAGAGCAAAGTTGACTTTTCAAGCATGCCACTAATATATATATTAGTTGGTTATATTAACATGAATAGCTTGCTTCTCCTAGCAGGTGTCAAGCTGTGACAAACTTTATCTCTTCTTCTGCTCCACTTCAATTCTGAAGCGCAAACACTTTTATTGTTTTATTAGAATCCCAATTTGTATATGAAGCCCTAAATATCAGGTAACTTTTTAAAAATAGAGATAATTGGGAAAAGAGTGGATAACAGCTCTTGCCCGGCCGTGCTTGGATTTGAAAGTTAAGTTGGTTAATACCTAGATGGAAGATGACTAGAGAATACCAAATACTATAGACTAGACCAGGGGTCTGCAAGCTTAAACACTCGAAGAGCCATTTGGACCCGTTTCCCACAGAAAAGAAAACACCGGGAGCCACAAAACCCTTCCCGTGCTTGACTATTTCTTGAGCGGCCACAAAACAAGCATATGTAGTTGAATTAAACGTTCTGTTTTCTTCTGAAACTTTTCTTTTTTTGGCTTTATCCATGGTTGGCCTACCAGGGGTTGAAAAGCTCAATAAATCGCGGGTGTCGCACATTGGCGGTTGTGACGCATATTTTGAGTGACAGGGAGCCGCAACAGAGGGGTGAAAGAGCCACATGCTGCAGGTGGCTGACTCCTGGACTAGACCAATGTTTCTCAACCTCAGCTATTTTAGGAAGTGTGGACTTCAGTTCCCAGAATTCCTCAGCATGGGTGGCTGGGGAATTCTGCAAACTGAAGTCCAGACTAGACTGTGAATTTGAAAAAATATTAAGGAAGAAAACCATGTTGAATTGTGTCTACATATTACCCTGAACCTAAACAGCCTAATTGTATTCACCTGTTCCTAACACATAAAACTTGACTCAACAGTATTGTTATCTTTCTATTGATAAAAAATAAAATCTGATTGTGACAAGAATTTACTAACTGCTTAGATCAGGGGTGTCACACTCACAGCCCACATCCCAGATGTGTCACGCACTGGCCATGCCCACCCCCAGTTTAGCGAAGGGGGGAAAAGTCGCAATACGTCATGACAACATGACGCCACAAGTTTGTTTGTTTTTTTTATCTTAGATTTCTATACCGCCCTTCTCCCTGGGGACTCAGGGCGGTGTACAGCCAAGTAAAAACACATAATATAAACATTAAGAACAAATTAAAAAGAATGTCTAAATTTGGCTCCAAAATTTAAAAACACCCCGATTTAAAATTATTTAAAAGGCTTCGCTTAGGCCAGCCCGGCTTGTTGGAAGAAAAATGTTTTAAGGGCCCGGCGGAAGGCACGGAGGTCATGGATTCTTCTTATCTCAGGGGGCAGCTGATTCCAGAGGGTAGGAGCCCCCACAGAGAAGGCCCTCCCCCTGGGGGTCACCAGCCTACATTGCTTGGCTGATGGCACCCCGAGGAGACCCTCTCTGTGGGTCGATGGGAGGTTGTCGGTGGCAAAAGGCGGTCTTGTAGATAACTGGGCCCTATGCCATGGAGCGCTTTAAAGGTGGTAACCAACACCTTGAAGCGCACCCAGAAGACCACTGGGAGCCAGTGCAGCTCGCGCAGGAGCGGTGTTATGCGGGAGCGCCATGTAGCCCCCGTAATTACCCGCGCGGCCGCATTCTAGACCAGTTGGAGCCTCTGGGTGCTCCTCAAGGGGAGCCCCATGTAGAGAGCATTACAGTAGTCCAGGCGAGAGGTGATGAGGGCGTGAGTGACCGTGCACACGGAATCCCGATCAAGAAAGGGGCGCAACTGGCGAATCAGGCGTACCTGATAAAAGGTCCCCCTGGCCACAGCTGTCAGATGTTCCTCTAAGGACAGCTGTGTATCCAGGAGGACTCCCAGATTGCGCACCCTCTCCACGGGGGCCAAAGACTCGCCCCCGATAGTCAGCGATGGCGTCAGCTGGCTATATCGGGAAACCGGGAACCACAGCCACTCAGTCTTGGAGGGGTTGAGCTTGAGCTTGTTCCTCCCATCCAGATCCATTTGACACCCCTGGTTTGACACCCCTGGTCTAGATAGACACTGAATAAGACATTTTGGAACAATAACATTAACCCATGAAATGACACAACATTTAGGCTTATCATGTGAGTGAAATAGGGCATTTTTTTCAAAGCTTTAGGCAAACCCTGTTTGACTCATAAGAAGGCCAATTCTGGAAGGAATTAAAAAAAAATTCAAGTAAATGTTTGCATTTTGTATTACAAATTATACATGTTTGTTGCCAAGTTCCCCATTTGATTACCTTTTCTTCCAGGTGAAGCACAATACTTTGGTTGTTTCCGGCAATGATTTTAACTACCTTGTCCAAGGTACTTCCTTTAGTAAGAGACAGAAAAAAGAGTGACTCTTCCCTTAAGATTAAGAAAGATTTCTATCTAAAATCTGATTAGTAGAGGGGTATCAAACTCACGGTCCATGGGCTGGATGCGTCATGCGCTGGCCACGCCCACCCCCGGTTTAGCAAAGGGGGAGGAAAGTCCCGATACGTCACGTGACGTCGCGGGTTTGACACACCTGAGTTAGTAGAACTTTGACTAATGCCACTTAGAGTGCAAGCAACAAAAAGAAACTTCTCACTATCTCATCAGAATCAATCACTGCATGTCAAGAACCATCTCAGCACACTGAATTAAAAACTGATATTTATGTGAGGACACATATACTGCCAAAGCTGGATTGTCTAGTAAGGCAACCTAATTATAATCACAAGCCAATATCCCATCTCAATCTCATGTTCTCTGACATGGCATTTTATTTGTGTCTTGGTCACATTTTTTCCTACTAGCTGCATCTCTCTGTCTGTATGCACCCGTTGTTTATCGTCATCTTAAAATCATTTTCGGCCTTAGGATTTAGCTCGTACTTTGCATATAAGGTTCAACTTGAAAAATGGGGTGACTTACTGTACTTTATGTGTTTATTATGAATATCCAGATTGAGCGGAAGAGGAACCAGCTGGTCACTTGTTCTTTCTTCTCCAAATTGCCCTGCTGCTCCATAGCCAAATGAATATACTTCCCCAAGAGCCGGGACATAAACCAAAGTGTGCCATCTGTTTACAAAATCATAAATAATTCATAGGTAAAACTTTTACTGATCGCATCAGGCCCTTATAAACTGAGACAATATTATGACTGTTGACCACAACATGTTCCTGTTTCTGTTGTTTCTTTAAGATTCTGAAGCAATACAGGTAGTCCTCCACTTACGATCACAATTGAGCCCAACATTTCTGTTAAGTGACCTTTGCCTCATTTTACGGACTTTCTTGCCTTAGTTGTTAAGCGAATCACTGCAGTTGATAAGTTAGTAACCCGGTTGTTAAGTGAACCTGGCTTCCCCATTGATTTTGCTTGTCAGAAGGTCTCAAAAGGTGATCACATGTCCCTTTGCAACCATCATGAGCCAGCTGCCAAGTATTCAAATTTTGATCACAGCCAACTGTCTGAAATATTGCTATAGGGCAGTGATGGTTAGCCATCACGTGCCAGGAGCGTGTGTGCCCACACCCATAATTCAGTTCGGTGGGACTGGAAGGTCCATTTTTTGCTGTCCCCAGCCTCCATGGCCCCTCTAGGAGTCTGCGGAGGGCAAAAGCAACCTTCCTCACTCCCCCCCCCCAGGAGGTCCTGTTAGTTTAGAAGACCCTCTAAGCCTCCCAACTCTGATATTTCATGAAGCTTTATTTGTAGCTGGTTTACCCACTGGATTCCAGGCAGTTCATAATATATAACAAGCCAAATAAAAACAGTATTCAAAATATATAGACAAGATAATAGCCAATCGTTCAATACAGTTCATTTTTTTTTTAAAAAACAAACACACCATCCTACAGAGTTCCATCTACGCTACCTCAAGGCCTGGGAAAATGACCAGGTCTTCAATGCCTTCTTCAGGATGGGAGCCACATGACTTTATGACTTGTGGACTTCAACTCCCAGAATTCCTCAGCCAGTGCATGCTGGCTAAGGAATTCTGGGAGTTGAAGTCCACAAGTTGTAAAGTTGCCAAGGTTGGAGACCCGTTCCAGAGAAATGTCTTCGATCATCATACAATTGTTTCACTGGAAGGACCTGGAGTACACTGACTCTGTTGGCTCATACTGGGTGGGAAGAAAGCGTGGAAGATAGGTGGCCCCTCAGGGGCCTGTGCTATGTAGGTTTTATAGATAATAAGCAGCACCTTGATTCAAACCTGGAACAATACTGGCACCAGTACATGAAGTTCATAAAGCAGAGGTATCAGACAGACATGCTGAAGCATCACTTCTGCTTCTGTAATATAGACCCAGTTGAAGCTTTCAGTTGGTCTTCAAGGGCAGCTCAACAGCACGTATTGATAGACGTACTTCTCATGCTTATTTATTTATTTATTTATTTATTTATTTATTTATTTATTTTATTTAATTTATTAGATTTTTATACCGCCCATCTCCCGGAGGACTCAGGGCGGTGTACAGCCATATTAAAACACATAGATTTGCAAAATTTAAAACCAATTAAAATGGGATATATAAGAATTTGACTCACAAAGTAAAAACATACATATACCCATTATAAAATTCGTATTAGGCCAGCCCGGCTTGCTGGAACAAAAGGGTCTTCAGGGCGCGGCGAAAGGTACGCAGGTCGGAGCTAAGACGAAGCTCTAGGGGCAGCTCATTCCAGAGGGCTGGTGCCCCCACAGAGAAGGCTCTCCCCCTGGGTGTCGCCAGTCGGCATTGTTTGGCCGACGGCACCCTGAGGAGCCCCTCTCTGTGGGAGCATATTGGCCAGTGGGAGGTAGTTGGTGGCAAAAGGCGGTCTTGTTGTTGCCTCTGTTCCACTGATGTGCAACTTTGGAGGCCAGGAACCTTTTCCTGATTTCACTTGATATTACTTGTCCTCCATCGAATATTTGGAAGGAAAAGGGATTTCTTACCTTCCGCACGCTACCTGGGTCACCTGTGCACCAAATAGCTCTGCCACAAGACGTGGAAACAGCTCGTTGCAGGTAGAATTGTGGCCAAGCTGACCGTAGCAGCCAGATCCAAAGGTGGAGACTAATCCATCCTTAATGGGAAAGAAGAAAAAACATGACTTAGTTCAACACAAAGCCTTTGTCACTTGGCTGGGAATATTAAAAACTGCACACATTATGAAGGGAAGGAGGAATGATGGTATATAGTAGAAAGTATATAGTTCAGGGGTGAAATGCTCCTGGTTCGGACCGGATCGCCTGATCCGGTAGCAATGGTGGCGGGTGGTTCGGAGAACCAGTAGCAAAAATCCCTGCGCGCCCTCCCCACCATGCCCAGCTGAGCCGCACGATCATCAGAGGCTTTTTTAAAAAAACTTTTAAGAGCATTTTTTCTACAACTTCTTCTGCCGAAAAAATGCTTTTAAAAGTAAAAAAAAAAGCCTCTGATGATCGCGCAGCTCAGCTGGGATCTCAGAGGCTTTTCAAAGCATTTTTTTCTGCAACCTCTTCGGCAGAAGAGGTGGTTAAAAAAATGCTTTGAAAAGGCTCTGACGATCCCAGCGGTGTTCCTGATTAGCAGAGACTTTTCAAAGCATTTTTTTGCATTTGCAGAAAAAATGCTTTGAAAAGTTAAAAAAAAAAGTTGGCCACGCCCACCCAGTCACATTACCACCACCACCACCACCAAGCCACGCCCACAGAACCGGTAGTAACAAATTTTACATTTCACCCCTGATATAGTTTATATTCTGCACCACACAGGCATCAATAAGGAAACTTAAATCTATATTAAGGAGAATGGTAATTGCAGCCTGTACAAACCATGCATGAGTATACAGATAGTCCTCGACTTACCACCATTTGTTTAGTAACCATTCAAAGCTACAACAGCGCTAAAAAAGTGAATTATGATCATTTTTCACACGATCTTGCAACATCCCCATGGTCAGATGATCAAAATTCAGATGTTTGGCCACTGGCTTGACTTTATGACAGTTGCAGTGTGCCAAGCTCATGTGATCATCTTTTGCAACTTTCTGACCAGCAAAATCAAAGGGGAAGCCAGATTCTCTGAAGAAACTGGGTTACTAATTTAACAACTGCAAGCATTCCCTGAACAGCTGTGGAAAGAAAAGTCAACAATTTCCATTGCTAGGTGAGGCAGTTCTTAAGGGTGTTTGGCCCCATTTTACGACTTTTCTTCCCACAGTTGTTAAGTGAATCACTGCAGTCGATAAAGAGAGTAACCCGGATGTCAAGTGAATCTGGCTTCCCCATTGACTTTGCTCGTCAGAAGGTCGCAAAAGGGGATCACATGACCTTAGAATATAACAACGGTCATAAATATGAATCAGGTACCAAATACCTGAATTTTGATCATGTGACCATAGCGATGCTGCAATGGCCATTAAGTGTGAAAATCGGTCATAAGTCTCTTTTTTCAGTTGTAACTTTGAATGGTCACTAAATGAACTGTTGTAAGTCGAGGACTACCTGTATAGTACAGGTAGTCTTTCAGAGCAATGTGCCCTGCCCTTGTGACCATGGCAGCCACTGCAGTACAAGAGACCTCTGCTGGGTGGGCCACCAATGCACGGACTTTCCCTCTGCGCCACCATTCCTGGAAAGCATCACCCTGTCCCACTACTCCTAGAAGGCTTGGGCCTTCTCCCCACTCCGTGCAGGTCCACGATGCAGCTCCATGCACTTTTCCTTTCTGTACAGTTGCTGACAAGCAAACCAGGGGTGAAAAATCCAGCAGGCTGTGACACGTTCTGGAGAACCGGTAGTGGAAATTTTGAGTAGTTCGGAGAACCAGCAAATACCACCTCTGGCTGGCCCCAGAGTGGGGTGGGAATGGAGATTTTGCAATATCCTTCCCTCAGGAGTGGGGAGGGAATGGGGATTTTGCAGTACCCTTCCCCTGCCACGCCTACCAAGCCACACCACACCACGCCCACCAAGCCACGCCCACAGAACCGGTAGTAAAAAAATTTGAATTTCACCACTGAAGCAAACCCAGTCAATGTGAGGCACAATTACTGTAGAAAGCTAGTCAATGTAATATTTCCAAAGGTAGAAAGAGCCTCAGAGCATTGTGTAGGCCAGTGTTCATCTTGAGAGGTTTCTGAGACTCTTTCTAGCCTTCAGAAACATCATGAGGGCTGGCACTTGTCTCACTAGTTCTGAGGCAAACTCCTAGAAGTGCCTGGCTAAGACACCGAGCTTGTCGATCAGAAAGGTCATCAGTTTGGCAGCTCGAATCCCTAGTAAAGGTCTCCTGCATGAGCAGGGGGTTGGACTAGATGACCTCCAAGGTCCCTTCCAACTCTGTTACTGTTAAAATATCATACAGATCAGAAGAATAGTTTTAAAAAATTAGTAAATATAAACCTTTGAGAGAACTGCAGTGTGCTCGCCCCCACATGAAATGAAAACTGTCTTCTTATGCTCCAATGCCTTCACGTTGGCAGGAATGTATCTGTCTGGAAGGTAAAAAGGAAAATTAAATATAACCACTTCCAGACACTGACAATGTTTTTTTTAAAAGGTGAAATAAAAATCTGTTATTGTATTTAAAACATTCAATAACAGATGGTTAACAGAGTGATTTGAAGATTAGTGTAATGTTTGGGCTAACCTGTTGACTTTTTAAAATATATATATATTCTATGATCCTAATGTTGGGCCGATTTGATTATCAGATAAGAGATTCCCTTACTTGGAATATTTGTTTATTTAATTTAGTATATTTGTTAAATCGGGGTGGGAAAGTTTATAACTATTTGTAGACCCATTATGTAAAGGTGGGGGGGGGGGAAGAGAATTTATCATTTTTTTCCTCAACATCCAGTTGGGGTGGATTTTATGTTTACATTTAATCTTAAATTGATTTAATATTTGCATCATTTCCCCCCTTTTTTGTACACATCCGTTTCTTTTTTGTTGTTAGTGTTGAATGTATGTCTTTCTGTTTTTCTGTTTTGCATTTTATTTTATATACATATACACACACACACACACATATATATATACATATACATATATATATATATATATACACATATATATATATACACACATACGGTGAAATTTTTAAAAAAGTGTCAAGTACTGTGTTTCCTTTCTCTATTTAGGAACATATAGCTAGTCTTCAACTTACAACTACAATAGGGACCCCAAAATTCATTGTTAAGCAGTGTGGACATTAAGTGAGACATCATGGGACTGCATCTGATTTTACAATTTTTTCCCCACGGTCATTAAGCAAATTACCATGGTCATTAACTGGGACATCACGTAAGTGTGACTTGCAATTTTCCTTGCTGGCTTCACCACTGAATTTGCTTATTGGGAGTTGGCTGTATGGGTTGCAAATGGCGATCACATGACCACAGGAATCATTGTAATTGCACAATGGCTGTGAAGTGCCCAAATCACAATCATGTAACTATGGGGACACTGTGGCAATCATGTGAGCACCAGTGGTGATTATTTTTTAGTGCCATTGTAACTTTGGTCAATAAATAAATAAATACTTGTAAGTTTTATTTGAAAACCAAATCAGAGCTTTCCAGATGTGTTTATCTAAATTACCCTCAGGACCATCTTCTCCTAAAACAGGGGTGTCAAACTGGCGGCCTGCGGGCCAGGTGCATCACAGGCAGACCACGCCCACCCCAGCTCCGCGAAGGGAAAAAATGTTGTGAAACGTCACATGACAGCAATGTGACGCTGCGAGTTTGACCCTCGTGTCCTAGAAGATGCACGGTTCTTGGTGCTCTCTGATGAGCTTGGTTATTTTCTTGCAGACGTTGCATTACCAAATTACATACCATCATCAGTGCACTGATGATATTACCTAGTTTGGTGAAGAAACGTCTGCAAGAAAACAACCAAGCTCAGAGACCAATGAGTTTAGGTGACCCATTTCCTATGATTATAAACGAGCGTATCTCAAATGCCTCCTCCACCCCATTTCCAGAATTTCTCCTCACCTTCTGTGTCTCCAAGGCCAAGTTGTCCATACATATTCTTTCCCCAAGAGTAAACAGTCCCAAACATAGAGACGACCACGCTGTGAGCAGATCCAGCTGCAATGTTAACCAAAGGAATGCCTTCCAATGTTTCTACCAGCTGTGGTTCCTTAATGCGACCCATCACCTTTCCTATTCCAAGCTGGCCATGTTCATTCTCACCCCAGGCAAAGAGTTCTCCTCCTGAATCCAACACACAAAAGGAAGCCATTAATACGGAACCTTCTATATTTATCTATATATTTCTATCCCATTTTGCCTTGAGCAAGGGTCTCCAACCTTGGCAACTTTAAGACTCGTGGACTTCAGCTCTCAGAATTCCTCAGCCAGCAAAGCTGGCTGAGGAATTCTGGGAGTTGAAGTCCACGAGTCTTAAAGCTGCCAAGTGTGAGGAGACCCCTGGCCTTGAGAGTTCAAAATGGTACAAGTGGAATCCTTTTCCTTGATTTTATCCCTACAACAATTGCTTGTCAGATAGCTGGGGCTGTGCTTATCAGCTGAGACATCCCGACCGAAATAGAAGACAAGTAAGAGAGCTCTTTAAAAAAAGCGCACAAGCAGCCAATACCTTTTGAAAGAGCCAAGGAATGATGGTCACCACATGCAATCTGAACAATTTGTTTGTTTCCTAATTCTTTCAGTAATCTGCAAAAAAAAAAAAGAGGGGGGGGGAAATACATGCTGCTCAGTTATAAATACTTCTTATATAATGTCATAAAAATGTTCCAATAAAAGAAACAGGAAACAGCAATACAATAATAATTCTTACTTTAAGAGTCAGAGGTTTATTTCATGAGCAATTTGGACATGAACAGCCATCGTAAGCCATCACAATTTATATCAATAACCCAATGAGGTCCACTGTCACACCTGAGTCCAGCAAGGAGTAGCTATGGCCAATGGCCCTGACCCCATCCTAAGACATTTTTTAATACTTTTCTGCACGCATTTCACAACTTCCTTCCTTGTCCTTTCTTACTGCCAGACAGTCTCCACATATACCCGCGTACATCTCAAACCTCTATCCATCGGCTACTTTCAGTTCCCTATTTCTCACTTTCAACGTTCTGATTCCAAATATATTTCAAAACTACGTACTTGGCAAAATCACGTTTCACAGCAACAGCTCAGCAGGATGACAAATGGTTCTGATACACTTTGAAATCTTCCTATCTAAAACTTTGGTTCATGTAGCTTTTTAGGGCCTACTATCCTTCTGAGACCTATGGACTCTGGTGCTCCAATAGGCTATTTTTTCGTTTCTCACAATAAGAAGTAGACAAGAAAGTCAAAGATAAATACACCGATCATTGAAACGTGTGCTTCACAAATAGCTCTGTATTTTCATATTACTCTACCAGTTGTTCTCATTTGAGGCATAGATGACCAGATTCAAACTGTCTTATTTCAGACACATTATGTCAGGGGTCTCCAAACTTGGCAACTTTAAGACTTGTGAACTTCAACTCTCAACCAGGGCCTGGTGGCTCAGCAGACTAAAAAGCATTGTGATTAACACCAGTTGTCTGCAATTACTGTAAGTTCGAATCTCACCAGGCTCAAGGTTGACTCAGCCTTCCATCCTTTCTAAGGTAGGTAAAATGAGGACCCAGTTTGTGGGGGCAATAAGCTGACTTTGTATAAATATACAAAAGTATGAAGGCTGTTGCTTAATGCATTGTAAGCCGCCCTGAGTCTCCGGAGAAGGGCGGCATATAAATCAATTAAAAAAAAAAGTTGCCAAGTTTGGAGACTCCTGACGTAATGTGAAGGTCCAGTTCTTTGGAGAAGGCCTAATGCTGGGAAAGATGGAAGAAAAGAGAAGAAGAGGATGACCAGCAGCAAGGCAAAAGGATTCGGTTACGGTAGCGATGACCAACATGATAGCAGTGTTCCAATACAGGTAGTCCTCAATTTACAACAGTTCAGTTAGTTGACGGTTCAAAGTTACAACGGCACTGAAAAAAGTGACTTATGACCGTTTTGTCACACTCGAGACCGTTGCAGCATCCCCATGGTCACGTGATCAAAATTCGGATGCTTGGCAGCTGGCTCATGTTTATGACGGTTGCAGTTTCCTAGGGTCATGTGATCACCTTTCGCGACTTTCCAACAAGCAAAGTCAATGGGAAAATCAGATTCACCTAACAACTGTGTTATTAACTTAACAACTGTAAGTGATTCACTTAACAACTGTGGCAAGAAAAGTCAGGACAAAATTCACTTAACAGATGTCTCAGCAACAGAAAGTTTGGGCTCTATGGTGGTTGTAAGTCAAGGACTATCTATATCTCAGGGGTTGCCACAAAGAAGAGAGAGTCAAGCTATTCTCCAAAGCACCTGAAAGCAGGACAAGAAGCAATGGATGGAAACTAATCAAGGAGAGAAATAATTTAGAACCAAGGAGAAATTTCCTGACAGAACAATTAATCAGTGGAACAACTTGCCTTCAGAAGCTGTGAATGCTCCAACACTGGAGGTTTTTAAGAAGAGATTGGACAACCGTTTGTCTGAAATGGTACAGGGTTTCCTGCAAGAGCAGGGGGTTGGACTAGAAGATCTCCAAAGTCCCTCCCAACTCTTTTATTCAGTTATTTTGAATGCACCAATGGGAGAATTGAAATAAAAGGATTATCAGAGAGAAAAGTTATCTATGTAGTCAATAGGAATCCAAGATTGACTTCATGGCATTAATCAAATATTAAGATCAATCCATGGGTAGTAAACATGCTGCCATTTTCAATTAAATCAGATGGCCAGCTATAAAATTTGAATGAAGGACTAAATAAATAAACAAATAAACAATTGGAAAGAGCCTTGGTGGCGCAACAGACTAAAGTGCTGTTAAATAGCACCAGCTGCCTGCAATTACTGCAAGTTCAAATCTCACCAGGCTCAAGGTTGACTCAGCCTTCCATCCTTTCGAGGTAGGTAAAATGAGGGCCCAGTTTGTGGGGGCAATAAGCTGACTTTGTATAAAAGAGAACACCGCTGGGAGGGCAGGGGGCGAAAGCCCTACTAAGCAGGTATATACAAAAGTATGAAGGCTATTGCTTAACGCATTGCAAGCCGCCCTGAGTCACCGGAGAAGGGCGGCATATAAATCGAACCAAATAAATAAATAAATAAATAAATATCTAGTGGGATTGCTACAATGTTCAGTCCTAGGCCAAAGTCTCTTGAACGTTTATATTAAGGATTTGAATGAGGAAGGGAAAGATATACATGTTGTGGTACCTCCAGGTACGTGACTGTCTTCTTTTTTTTAACTGTGCCCTGAAATAGTGAGAATGCAACTCCTTTTCTTTTGGAAGAAAACTTTCAGGTGGCTAATTGCATTCATGTTTATTTTCATTATAAGAATGTTATGAAAAGCACAGCAAAAAGGAAAGCAGAAACTTGCAAAAAATAACCCTGTTTTAATCTTGAATTCTTCTGTCACAGAGGTGTCAAACTCAAGGCCCAGGAGCCAGATCCAGCCCATAGGGTGCTTAGATCTGGCCCGCTGGGCTGCCCTAGAAACAGCGAAGGACTGACCCACGGTGCCTCTGCCAGCGAAAACAGAGCTCGGGATGGCTGCGCGTAGCCCTCCCAAGTTCTGTTTTTGTCTGCAATGGCCTCCCCCAGCCCTCTGCCAGCGAAAACGGAGCCCAGGCGCAGCCCTCTGGAGCTCCATTTTCACTGGCAGAGGCCCGCAGAAGGATCCCCCCCAGCCCCGCCCGGGCCACCACAGGTGTCCCCAACAATGAGTAATGTTGAGCTGGCCACGCCCCAGCCCCTGAGATCAAACACAACCCTGATGCAGCCCTCAATGAAATCGAGTTTGATACCCCTGTTCTATCAGAACTGAAGAAGCTTCTGGGATGAGAAATGAAATGTTTTCAAGGAAAAAAAAAAACCAAGAAAGCCCAGCTGCCTTTTGAAAAGCACCTTTGGGACAGCCATGACCTGAGTGACTGAGAATCTCCACAGACATTCTTCTATCAAGTTTATTTTTAAAAACATCTGTTTCTTTGCATACAAGTCATGGAATCAGCAAATTGAATGATGATTATTCTCTCACCCATGAGCCTTGTTCATTCAGGATTTTTTTTAAAAAACAACAACAACAACTAATATATAATAAGAACATTTCTACCTTATTTGTGGAGTTTTGGTTGTGATATCATACTCTGAAAGTTTTCCATTTGATGAGAGAATAAGTAGGTGAGATGCTTCACAATCCAGTGAATTTATCTTCTCTTTTAAGTAGATGGTTCCTGCAAGACATAGGAAGAGAATGTCCACCATGATTTTCACCAATGTTAATCTTAATTGGTACTAAGCCACACTAAGAATTCTGCAGGACTGAAAGGCTAGAGTCATTGTGAACTGGGAGTTAGACAGGAGCCGAGGCAGTCACATTTCAATCTTTATTCACTTATGGACTTAATTAGATGATTATGGAGCAATTCATGTCTCAGCTCAGTCTAACTCCGTAATGGCGAATCTATGGTGGGATTGGAAGTTGGCAAACGGGCCATTTTCGGCCTCCGGAGGGCCTCCGGGTGGGGTGGGGAAGGTCTTTTTCACCCTCCCCAGACTCCTAGAGAGGGTCTGGAACCCGGGGACAGCAAAAAATGGGTCTTCCGGTTCTACCGGAAGTTGGCAAACTGGCTATTTCTGGCCTCCGGAGGGCCTCCAGGGAGGTGGAGAAGGCTGTTTTCGCCCTCCCCAGACTCCTAGAAAGGCTCTGGAGCCTGGTGAGAGAGAGAAACGGGCCTAAAGGGCCATTGCGTGCCAGGACCGGGGGGTGGGGTCAGAGAGCTAATAGAGTTGCTAGTGTGATTATATCTGTTCCTGCCACGGTGAACGCAGGTTGACTGGATAGGATAGGATAGGATAGGATAGGATAGGATAGGATAGAATAGGGATCAGGATCAGGATCAGGATCAGGATCAGGATCAAGAATAGAATAGAATAGAATAGAATAGAATAGAATAGAATAGAATAGAATAGAATAGAATAGAATAGAAT
>WNWU01000007.1:35707904-35739051 GCA_012654045.1 Ptyas mucosa
ATAGAATAGAATAGAATAGAATAGAATAGAATAGAATAGAATAGAATTCTTTATTGGCCAAGTGTGATTGGACACACAAGGAATTTGTGTGCATATGCTCTCAGTGTACATAAAAAGACAAGATACCCTCGTCAAGAATCATAAAGTACAACACTTAATAATAGTCCTAGAGTACAAATAAGCAATCGAATCATACTAGGAAACAATATAAATCGTAAGGATACAAGCAACAAGTTACAGTCATACAGTCATAAGTGGGAGGAGATGGGTGATAGGAATGATGAGAAGATTAATAGTAATAGTAATGCAGACTTAGTGAATAGTATAGAAACATATAAGTGAATATGTTGTGGGTTTTTAATGCTATAAATTACCTGGAGTACAGTTAGTCCTCAACTTACAACCACAATTGAGCCCAAAATTTCTGTTGCTAAGCGAGACATTTTTTAAAAATTTTGCCCCATTTTATGACCTTTCTTTCTACAGTTATTAAATGAATCACTGCAACTGTTAAGTTAATAACATGGTCAAGTGAATCCAGCTTCCCCATTGACTTTTGCTTGTCAGAAGTTTGTAAAAACTGATCACATGACCCCGGGATACTGCAACTGTCATCATTATGAGTCATCTGCCAAGCTGTAACAACAATAACAATAAAATGAAACACTAAGGCTACTGGCTAAATTGGAAAGTTGGAAAAAATATCCCAGGAGGAGTCAAAACTTTTCATAAGATGGATATAAGTCACCAGGCTTAACTACACAGGATCTCTTTGCCTTTTTATCAGCCAAAGGTGCCAGACTGAAAAAGCCTCAACTCCTACCAACTTTTCTGTTTTCTAGGAAGGCTGAAGCCTTCAGGAGACAAAACTAATATGCTGATAAACCTGCAATTTGTTTTGATAGGCGTCATTTTTAACAAGATAGGTGACTGCAAACAGGCTGGCGTGATCAACAGGGGCTTCCAAACTTGGGGACTTTTTAAGAGGTGTGGACTTCACCTCCCAGAATTCCTCCGGCTAAAGAATTCTGGGAGTTGAAGTCCACAAGTCTTAAAATTGTGAATTTTGGAGATCCCTGGATTAGTGTTGGACTAGGAGACACCCTCCCCTCCCCATGTTAACAGTATTGAAAGACCCAGGTTCAAATCCTCCCACATTCACTGAAGCTGACTAGGTTACTCTTACTACCTTACTCACTGGTCGATCCCCAGAGGGCATACCAAAGATATACAGTACACATACACAGTACACTAAAGAAAAGAAGTATTAGGGATGACATGATAGCAGTATTCCAATATTTGAGGCAGTGGTGGATTACTCCCGGTTCTGTCCGGTTCTTCTGAACTGGTAGTAAAAGCGACGGAAGGCTCCGCCCACCCGCCCGGATGGACAATCTGCGCATGTGCAGAAGTGCGCACGCTCCTGTTGCGAACCGGTAGTAAAGGTAAGTAGAACCCACCCCTGATTTGAGAAGAAGGGGTCAAATTATTCTCCAAAGCACCAGAGGGCAGGACAAGAAACAATGGTTGGAAACTTATCAAAGAGAGAAGCAACCTCGAATTAAGGAGAAACTTCCTAACAGTGAGGACAATTAACCAGTGGAATAGCTTGCCTCCAGAAATCATGGGCGCTCCATCACTGGAAGTTTTTAAGAAGAGTCTAGAGCAGGGGTGAAATCTAACAGGTTCTGGAGAACCGGTAGCGGAAATTTTGAGTAGTTCGGAGAACCAGCAAATACCACCTCTGGCTGGCCCCAGAGTCGGGTGGGAATGGAGATTTTGCAATATCCTTCCCCCAGGAGTGGGGAGGGAATGGAGATTTTGCAGTATCCTTCCCTTAGAGTGGGGTGACAATGGAGATTTTGCAATATCCTTCCCCTGCCACGCCCACCAAGCCACACCCACAGAACCGATAGGGAAATTTTTTGGATTTCACCCCTGGTCTAGAGGTCCCCAAACTTGGCAGCTGTAAGACTTGTGGACTTTAACTCCCAAAATTCTGAGAATTGAAGTCCACAAGTCTTAAAGCTGCCAAGTTTGGGGAGCTCTGGACTAGACAGTCAGTTATCTAAATCGATATAGGTTCTCCTGCTTAAGCAGCGGGCTGGACTAGAAGATCTCCAAGGTCCCTTTCCAGTTTAATCTATATTGTAACATAAAAGGTGGGGGGGGGGGTTGTTTTTGTTGCCATCTGGCGGCCGTCCGGATTTGGAGGCATCGGATTACGATTACTCACTGCGATTTTGCACGAGGGGCTGATGCGGTTGGTCTTGCGCCCAGCCGAAAAGGAGGACGGTTTTAGATGCCTGCGCCATGGCTAAGTAACCTTGCTTACAGCTGATCTGACAAATGGCTTCAGGATCCTCTTTGAAGATGCTGCGGTGGTATCCCGCCATTGGGAACAAGAGCAACGGGGCTCGGAGTGGCGGGGAGGAGACGGCGGCAGAAGAATCCAACCCATCGCTCTCTTCGGATCGCAGCTCGCGCATCTTTTTTTCGGCCACTTGCTCCCCAGGCTTCTGGAGGCGACGGCGCGCGGGTTTGGGAACCGAGCCTGCCGGGGAATTACTACGAGTGGCTCCTCCGGGGCGTCTCTTCCGCGCGGCCGGCATATCTGAAGGATCCTTCCTAGCCTCGGATCGCCTAAGGAAAAAAAAATGGGCAAGCGTTCCAGAACGACGCGCGTTTTTGATCCTCTCCGGGCTGCTTTTGGGGCGGCTGGACTTTGCAAACGTAAGAGGCGAAGGCGTGCCTGGCGAGGAAATCGAAACTGCGGCGCGGTCCGGGGCAGGAGAATTGGCTTTGGGTGGCAGGAGGGAGGCAGCGGCTGGGAGAATAAGGGTGGGAACTCCCACACGAGTTGTCACTTCTTTGGAAGCCTCTCCGAAACATTCATCGTGGAGAGACGTTGGCGCTTTGCACAGAGGAAAACAACAGCCGCGGCTCCCTCAGCTTTCGGTCCCAGAGTTTCGGTTTCGTTTCAGGACTGCCTGCCTGCACCAAAGGGGCTTTTTTTTTTATTTCAGGAGGCAACTGGGCTTTCTTGGTTTTTTTTTTTTATTGTTTTTTTTCCTTTTGAAGACGTGTCGCTTCTCACCCAAGAAGCTTCTTCAGCTCTGACGGGATAGTGGGGAATGGAGGGATTTTTTTATTCCTTGCAGACAGCTGGTCATTTTGCATCCTTTTTAGAGCAGGGGTGTCAAACTCGATTTTATTGAGGGAATCATCAGGGTTGGGTTTGACTTGGGGGGGCGTGGCCATCTCGACGTGGGGGGGGCAACCTGTGATGGCCAAGGCAGGATTTCCCTCAGGCCCTCCCTCGCTCTCATTATAATCTTCCTTTCTTTCTTAAATAATAAATAAATAACTTTATTGTCATTGTACGTGTGTACACAGTATACCCATACAACGAAATTCACTTAACACCCAAAGACCAGGTCCAACACACATAACAATCCCCAAACACACTCCCACCCACCGCAATTCTCCACCCCTAAACCACCCAGACATCCACACAACAGACCAAGTAATGCTGTCCAACAGCTCACTGATGGTGGCCCTTTAGTTCATTGTTGAGTGCAATTATAGCTCTGGGATAAAAACGATTCAGAAAACGTGTGGTCCGAGTTTTAATTGTTCTGTATCTTCTGCCAGAAGGCAACAGTCCAAAAAGATTGTAAGCAGGATGGGAAGAGTCTTCTTCCTTCCTTCCTTCCTTCCTTCCTTCCTTTCCTTTCCTTCCTTCCTTCCTTCCTTCCCTTTTCCTTCCCTCTTTATTCTTTCTTTTTCCTTCTCTTTCCTTATTTTTCCTTCCTTGCTTTCTTCCCATCTTTTCTTCTTTTTCTTTGTCTTTCCTCCTTCCCTTTCTCCTTTCCTGTCCCTTCTTGGATGCTCAAACGCAAAAGGGGAAACATTTCTCCTTTCGTTTTCTTTTTAGTTTGTTTTGCTAGCCCTCTGCCAGAGAAATCAGAGCCTGGGGGGGCCACGCACTGCCCCCCTCAGCTCCATTTTTGCTGGCAGAGGGCTGCAGGAGGCCATCGTGGCCAAAAATGGGGCTCGGGGGAGGCCTCCCAAGCTCTATTTTTGCTGGCAAGAGGCACCACGGGCCAGTCCTTTGCTATTTCCAGGCCAGCCCAACGGGCCAGATCTAAGCACCCTACAGGCCTGATCCAGCCCACAGGACTTGAGATTGACACCCCTGTTTTAGAGGGTTGTTGAAGCACTTGCAAATTTCCCTGTGTGCCAAGTGCTTGTCAAGTATCACTGTCCAAGTGCTTCAACAACCCTCTAAAAGGATGCAAATGACCAGCTCTCTGCAAGAATTTTAAATCCCTCCATTCCCCACTATCCTGCCAGAGCTGAAGAAGATTCTTGGATGAGAAGCGAAATGTCTTCAAAAGAAAAAACAAGGAAGTCCAGTTGCCTCCTGAAAAACACCTTTGGGGCAACCATGATCTGGATGACTGAGAATCTCTACAGACTTTTATGACTGTGTGCATTTTCTCAGAAGCTCGGGGGAAGTTACATAGACATCCGACATGCGGGATTAAGATCTTCTCCTCCTTTGGATTTTGGTATCATCAGGACAGATATTCCTCGCTTAACAACCATTCATTCACGGACTGAAGTTATGACGGTGCTGAAGCAATGGTGGTTACAACCAGCCTTGAAGTTACAACTGTTTATTTATTTATTTTTTTATTTATTGGTTCGATTTATATGCTGCCCTTTTCCGGAGACTCAGGACAGCTTACAATGCATTAAGCATTGGCCTTCATACTTTTGTATATACCTGTTTAGTAGGACACCTAAGCGGTGTTCTTTTTTATACAAAGTCAGCTTATTGCCCTGACAATCCGGGTCCTCATTTTACCTACCTTGGAAGGATGGAAGGATGAGTCAACCTTGAGTCTGGTGAGATTTGAACTTGCAGTAATTGCAGGCAGCTGGCAGCTAAATGCTATTTAACAGCGTTTTAGTCCGCTGCTCCACCAAGGCTCTTATATGTTGCAGTGCCCCTGTGGTCATGTGACCAAAATTCAGGCATTTGGCAGCCCAGTCATGCTTAAGGACTAAAGTCCTATCTTCGTCCATCTCTGCCCTCTTGGCTTCCCTCTACCAGCTGACCTTAACCATCTTCTTCCTCCCACTGCTGATGCACACCTGGCCAAATCCGCTCCTGGCCTGTCACGAAGCTGCCAAAACACCTGAAACCCAGGCTGGCACATGTCCCAAAATCCCTTCGTTGCCACTCAGTAATATGGGTAAGAAATGCTTGCTCTTCCACTACTAAATCCTAGATGAGAAGATGAGACACACATACACTTTGCATTTAGCAACAACAACCTCAGGTAAGGCTTCTTTCTTTGGGGTTATCAAACTAAAATACAGAAATACAAAGAAAAATTAAAATAATGGGAAAAGGGGGAGGGGGAGGGGAAAAGGGAAAAGGGTGGGGGAAAGGGAAAAGAAACAAAAAAGCATTGGCTTCCAACCCTTCGGTGCATTAGAATGAAATAATAACATAAAACCTCCACTTTTTCCTTTTACATAATAATATAAACCAGCCATTTCTATTAGCAACAAGCCTATCTATCTAACCAGCAAAACCCTAAATCAAAGTTTCATTTTTTTCCCCACCTCAGGTACAAAGTCCAAAAATAGTGTCCACATAGAAACAAAATTAATTGTATCCCTTAATTAAAGCAGTCAATTTAGCCATCTCTGATGACTCCCCATCAACTTTTGCAGCAATTGTGGGAATCAAAGTATCTGTCCATCTTTGTGCATAGAGAATTCTTGCTGCTGTTAGCATAGGTAACATCGAAGTTCCAATTTTGGGGGGAAGACCTCTTTCATCAGAATCCAGTGGGGTCAGAAGTTTCAATTGCCAATTCTTACCACAGGTGAGAGATGGGCTTCTGTACCTTCTGCTTAGGTTTTTTGCTCTAGGGGTTTTTGTTCTAAAGTAGGGGTGTCAATTTCTGTTTCATTGAGGGCCGCATCAGGGTCGTCAGCGAGTTAAGTTGCATTTTTTCATCGCTGCCATAATCAAAGAGGGGAAAGGGAAAAAAAAACCGGAGCGAGCAGTACAGTTTGAAATTTAGTGCTTGGCATTTGAGATATTGTCCTTCTCCCCCTTCCTTAATAGATAGGGTTACCCAGGGGATGAAAGGAGGGGGACATTCCTGTGATCTGAAGCAGTTGGCAGAAGAGACTGACTTGGAAAATGGCCAGTGGGCATTGAGATATTGTGAGGCAGAAGGGGAGGGGTTTGATTTCGGAGAATCAGTTTTGGCTGCATATGAGTTTAGGTCGGATCGTAAATTATTTAATAAATGAGAGATTCATCAAAGACTTTGTGTTTGAGAATGAAGTTTATTTGAGATTATGCCGAAACCTGACAGTCGTGTTTGATCTGGTGGGGGGAAAGGTTTGGGTGTGGCCAGGGTGGGTGTGGCCACAGGCGCCCCCATCACTCATGTTGGGGGGGGGGCTGTGGTGGCCCGAGCATTCTGCCAGCAAAAACGGGCTCCCGAGCTCCTTTTTCAACTGTAACGGTTTCCTGCAACCCTCTGCCAGTGAAAATGACCCTCCTGAGCTCCATTTTCAGCTGCAATGGCCTCCTGCCAGTGAAAACGAGAGCTCGGGAGGACCACACATGACGCTTCTGAGTTCCATTTTTGCTGGCAGAAGCACTGTGGCCTGGTCCTTTGCTGTTTCCAGGGCAGCCCCACGGACCAGATCTAAGCACCCTGTGGGCCGGATTCGGCTCCCAGGCCTTGAGTTTGACATCCCTGCTCTAAAGAGAGGATTTTTTATTATTTTTTTGCTTACTTGCCAATGTGATCCACGGAGTAAACCTGTCTGTATTTCTAGATCTAAGTTTGGAACCCAAGTCTACAGTGATGACTCTGGGTATCAGCAACTGAAGCCGCTGATCAAAGGGGCTCCATTTTTTTCCAATCTCCTTGTATATATTGGCCTCCAGCTATAGGGGATAACATCTGTCTGAGTTCATCTCCTCCAGCATCCCCCCAAAAAGCATCAGCTCTGCAAAAACAGTGACTGCTGCCTGGTAAAAACATCAGCAACCCAGCCTCAGGAATGCCCACATCTTCACAAAATTCCATTGTGTCAATCAACATCAAACAATACAATAAAAAAAAGGCAAAAGGCATGTCTCAAAGCAAAGGCATATTGGTTAAAAATCCAAAAATGGTTAGAGGAAATGACGGGGGGGGGGGAATTGCTATGAAACCCAAACTATTTTAAGTGGGAATTATAAAAGAGAAGATTAGGAAAGAAATTTATTACCTTATACTTCATATAATTACGGCCGCCAGAATTTCATTTGCACAAAATTGGAAACACAGATTTGCTCCATCAAATACGATGATCATAAAAAAGGTGCTAGAATGTGCAGAAGCAGATAAATTAACAATGGATCTAAAAGACTGAGAGGAAACGATTTATTACGAGACACGGAATAGATGGTATAACTGGCTGGAGAAAGAATCCAAAATTAATGTATAAATGTATAAACGTAAGAGACGATATTAGAGAGGAGCGAAATAGTTATTGTGTAATAAGATAGGTATAAATTGTAGTGAATATAGGAATTAGTGAGTAATATATAAAATGTACTTGTATATAGTTGGTTAAAAGATAAAATAGATGAAAGATGCCGGTATCAGAAAGCTGTAAAAATGTAATAAGGATGTTAAAAATGTAAATGTTGAATAAAAAATATTTTTTAAAAAAAGGCTTGTAGAAGAAGAATCTTATCTTTTCCACTCTGTCCTTTCACAACCTACTTCTTCTTGTCTATACATCTCTTCCAAGTCTGTGACTAAATCACACATCGCTTCGGTTCCTTTCCTTTTCGATGCCATTCTCATCATATCTTCTCAAATTCTTCTGTCACCAATTGCTGAATGATGTGCAATTGTAAAGAGCAGAGGGAATGGCTTGAGGAAGGAAGAGTGGCTATCAAAGACAGATGTCAGATAAAAGAAGCCTTAATTCAGGGCAGGAATGTAATCTCAGACAAGCCTAGTTCTCACAAAGGTAAAAGGAGAACGGGGGAATCACATTCAGGCTTGCAAGGTTGTGTTTCTCTAGCTTTGTAATACAATAGTACTGACATAACATGATATCAATAGAAATAAGCACAAGCCAAGAAACTGACCATTGATCATACTCCAGAACGGAAGGATGAGAAGAAAAGGTATCTCTGCAAAATTCGTCACTTTGGGTTTAATTTCCCTCCTCCCATTTTAAAGAGATGTCTTTTTTTAAATTTTATCTTATACATCCAACAAACATTAAATCTATAGCGGTCTACATCACAACGCGAGAAGGGAATAAAATTATCCCATTACATATAGGATAACCTACAAAAGTCTATTACATATACCAAGTGACATGCTTATCAAGTACCTCTATTTACAGCTCGATTTGACATCCAATTAAGAGCCTGAGTGGCGTAGCAGGCTAATGCCTCCTATTAAGGCAGCATTTAACATCCAGCTGCCTGCAATTACTGCGAGTTCTAATCTCACCAGGCTCAAGGTTGACTCAGCCTTCCATCCTTTCTAAGGTGGGTAAAATGAGGACCCGGTTTGTGGGGGCAATAAGCTGACTTTGTATAAATATACAAAAAAGTATGAAGGCTATTGCTTAACACATTGTAAGCTGCCCTGAGTCTCTGGAGAAGGGCGGCATATAAATATAAAAAAATAAAAAAATAAAAAAATAAATTATACCATTGACTCCAAGATATATAATAATCTGTGTCCCCTCGTCCTTTCAGTATCATAGTACGCCAATCTGATTCTGCACAATTCATTATTTTCTGAATTACTACTTGTTCGGCTGGGCTAACATCCATCTTCCAGTATTGGGCCCATGCCAATCTTGCAGCTGTTGTTATATGTAGCAGCAGGTACCATGTCATTCTATTAACATTTTCGGGTCTTATCCCTAATAAAAATACCTCAGGACGCAATTGTATACGCTGCCCCAACATCTCATTTAGCCACTTCTGAATATTCTTCCAAAATTTCATTGCCTCTCGACAGGTCCACCATTGGTGGAAATATGTGCCTTCTTTAATGCCTAATGTCTTTTTGAAGTTGTAGAAATGGGATGATTTGTAAAGGCAGCCAGAATTCTTCAAGTAAAATTATTGTATGAATTGTTTGTAGAAACATAACTTGTGTGATGGTAGCTGTTATTTTATATTTTTCTTTTTAAGAATCAGGAAATGATGTGGTTTTATTGCCTGGAACAGTTTGGGGCAACCCCGTGTGAATGTCAGACTTGCAACGACCTGTAGTATTGGAGATTTGGATCTTAGGAAATGTGGTGTGATTGCAGAACCTGAAACAAAATGGGTGCAGGTAAACGGTTGTGTATTATGCCTTCTCTTGCACATCTGAAGATGCAATAGCAATAGCACTTATATACCGCTTCACAGTGCTTTACAGCCCTCTCTAAGTGGTTTACAGAGTCTGCATATATTGCTCCCAACAATCTGGCTCCTCATTTTACCGACCTCAGAAGGATGGAAGGCTGAGTCAACCTTGAGCCGGTGAAATTCGAACTGCCGAACTGCTGACAGCCAGCAGAAGCATCCTGCAGTACTGCATTCTAACCACTGTGCCACCACGATTCCTAGTTTGATCTTGAAGGACTGGCAGTCTTGAAGGACTGACAGTCAGGCAAAGAAATCAGAAACAACACAAAGAACTGATCAGAATGATATGTTTAGTTTACTTTATTGATTAGCCCTTGGGCCATATCAAAGTGCAGAGTTCCAGACACAAATTATTACTAAATCTGATAAAAACAATTTAAAATGGAATTGGATAAAATACAATTTAAAATGGAATTAGAATAAAATAAAATAATAAAATACAATTTAAAATGAAATTGGGTAAAATACAATAGTTATAGGATAAGATACAATATAATTTAATACATAAATAAAATGACATAAAATTATATTTCGGTGTCACCCTTACAATCTACCCCAATCAGTCCCACATATGCAGATCTCAATCAAAACATTTTGTTTAAGTACTGTGCTGTGTTAAATGTTACTTTCAGGTTCTGGCTGCACATAAAGTATGTTTATTGCTACTCGCCTATAGACAGGTATCTCATCAGATAAATGCACTATTTACCATATAAACACTGAACCTTTTGGGGGGATCTCTTCTCAGCTGCTTCCTTCCCACCACCAACTCAAGATTAGCCAGGTTTTTTTTCACTCCTCCCCTCAACTCACTCCCAGATTCCACCATATTAACAGGAATACAAAAATTCAGCAACAATTTGTCCAACACCTTCTTACAATCCGAACGACAAAATGGCAAATGGGTATTTTTAATAAAATTTTAACTTTTCACTTCAATATCTGTCAGTAACCAAGATGTTAGAAGAGACCTGTGGTCAAGTCTGAACCAATTGTTGACCACTGAGGTAGTTAAAAATATTCTAAAATACTCTTTAAAAACTCTTTTAAGATTCAGGAATAAGATAATCTATTCTAGGAGTATTTTCAGAAATAACCAGATTCATTCTTTCGTTCTCTCATCTTCCCCCCCCCCCACTCATATTAATTCAATCTAATTACATGGTAGACAAAACAGCATATTTAAAATATTCTTTAAAAACTCTTAAGATTCAGGAATAAGATAATCTATTTTAGGAATATTTTCAGAAATAACCAGATTCATTATTTCGTTCTCTCATCTCCCCCCCTCATATTAATTCAATCTAATTATACAGCATATTTTCAATGTACTATATATTTAGACTGTATACGATCACTTTATTTCTAAATAAAGCAAGAAAATCACTGAGGAGTCATCTAACTAAAATCCCTTGCGACAATCTCTTCTCCCATCTGAGGTCAAAAGAAGGCTACAGCTTCCAAGATGGCATCTTCAAGTTCCTGTTTCAGACTCCGGGTGCAAATCTACCAAAGCTACGATTGTTGCTAATAGCTTGAAGAAGCTTCTGTTTCAGTTTTTGTTTGGTTGAGTAAATTGGCAGCAATAAATGATGCCAACAGGTCTGGGCCTCAGGCATATGATCCTCTGAGGGCAAGTCACATGGAGAAATTGTTATCTTCCAAAATTCCATTCCTGTCACAGGGATCCTGTCATTTCCTACCACAAACACTAGAAAAATGGGAAACCATCAGTTAAACAGAGAATATTAGGGGGAATATAGACTGATCTAAGAACACGGGATTCTTTGGCTCAGGGTAATATTGCCTCCAAAAGGATTTAATGAAACATCTGTTACCCTACTTGGATCAATTGTAGTGATCCAGCCCTGTATTACAGGTAGTCCTCAGCTTATGACCACAATGGAGTCCAAAATTTATGCTGTTAAGTGAGAAATTTGTTAAGTGAGTTTTGCCCCGTTTTATGACTTTCCTTGCCACATTTGTTAAGTGAATCTCTGCAGTTGTTAAATTAGTAACATGTTTTGTTAAGTGAATCTGGCTTCCTCGTTGACTTTGCTTGTCAAGATGGTCGCAAAAGGGAATCACATGTCCCTGGAACTGGCATAAATATGAAGCAGTTGTCAAGCATCCAAATGTAAATCCCTTGATCATGGGGATGCTGCAACAGTCTTAAGTGTGAGAAATGGTCATAAGTCACTTTGTTCAATGTTGTTGTAACTTTGAATGTTCACCAAATGAACTGTTGTAAGTTAAGGACTACCTGTATAGAGTTGCTTCTCAATTATCATTTCAATTCCTTGACTATCTGTATTAAAAGAAGCTTTTGGAGAGAGATGAATGCCTTCTTCCTAACATTCGTTAACAGCTCATAACGCATAAAGAAATTCACCTTCAAGATCTTTAGAAGAGCAATGAGGCACTCGCATGTAGATACTTACCCAGAAAACGTTTTTTATCCTCCAAACTCAGCTCATGAAAGACTTCCCAGAACATCTTTATGGTTGGGTGCGTTGAGCTGAATATGTCACAATACTGAGCATTCTTCAGTGCAAAAATTATCAATCAGACAATGGGGAAAAAAATAAAGAACCAATAAGAATAAACAAACTAAACCACCCATCATATTATATATATAGATCTATCATTCAAGCCACTCCGGGTCACTTGAATAGAGAGAAAGAAAAGCAGTGAAAGAAAAGAAGGAAGGAAGGAAGAAAAAAGAAAAGGAGATAGAAAGAAAGAAAGAGAAAGAAAGAAAAAGGCTTTAGCAGCTTTATCTGCAGCCATGCTCAAACTCCGAAATGCCATCCAGGCAATTCTATCATTCACATATTTGATAAGCTATGAGAGTTACAATGGCGAAAAATTAATTCCATTTACCAAACCCCACCCATGCCAAATTATGCTGTAGCTAATGGCATAGTTCCATCCCTCCAGTCATGATCTGCTCATAAAGGTCCTTGTCATAAAATACATCTCTCCATCCACTTACCTTTTCGTACATATCCCAATCATAATTGGCATTTCCAATTGCCACTTCCATCAGTTGTTCAGGCTCAAAGATGCCAACTAGCTGTTCATCTAGGACTTTGTAAAATCCTCTCCTGAACTCACTGAAAACATCATCCACTGATTTGTTGAATATGTAATCCACATATTTGTCAACAAAGTTTTCCCTTTAAAAAGTAGAAAATAAGCCTGATTTTTTTCAAGAAGGTCAAATTCTTGGCCTTTAAATAAATTCATCAGAGTTCAGAATCTGATCTCTTCGGTTAATGTTGCTCATAAATCTAAAACTACGGTATCTGTTTACATTTATTTGTTAAGATAATAAATGTTCACATTATTAGATATTTACAAGAATTAGTTGAGACTGGAGGTAAGATTTTGTACCACAAGGCAAAAAATGTATATATTACTCAACATTTAGGCCCTTGAAAGAGAACAAGACTGAAATTTTATAAATAAATAAGAATTAAAAGACTGAACTTGTTGCATTTTAGTTAGCTATGTTTCTCTCTTTTCTCCCCATTTCCCCACCTTTTCCCCAAATTCTCACCCTACAGTAGTCCTTGAGTTATGACAGCAATTGGGACTGGGATTGCTGTCACTAAACGCTGCAGTTGTAGAGCATGATGTCATATGACTGCATTGCTTAGCAAATTCCATTTGTTGTCGTAATCCCAGCTCCTCTTGGGTCTTTAAGCAGGAAGAATACCGGGTAAAGAGTGTGCGGATGGGTGCCACAAGCAACCCACTTGTGCCCAGTGCCTGGCATCGGGCACAAGTGGGCGGTGGGGAGCATGGGCAAGCTGGCAACGGTTTTGGGTGTGTAGTGCACTGGGGTGGTGAGGGATGCGGGCTGGCAGTGGGGAGTAAAAGTGGGAGAAGCATAAGGGAGTGATTTGCAACCTTCTCTGCTAGAATCCCATTGACTTTGCTTGTGGGAAGGTGCTAATTCCTGATCACCTGACAGTGGCTGGCTGTGATGTAAGCATCAGCCAAGTGCCCAGATCATGGTCACATGACCATAGGGATACTGCAACAGCTTGTGAGTGAGTGAATGATCATAACTCAAAGACTACCTGTAGTTTAGATCTGAAGAAATTTTTAAAAATCCCATAGAAATTCAAGGCGTTTGGGGATATCAGTAACTGAAAGTTTAAGAAGTTATCTGATTCCTACATGGTGCTTTAGTAACGTCTTGAACTACGATCCCCCTTTACTTCTAACATCACTGGTCATTGTGGGTGGGGATCATCTGAACTGTAACAAAAGCACCTTTGGAGAGGTCATTTTAAGAGTCATTGATACATACTTATTGGCATTGTTTACAGTTGTCGAAATGCCATTTTCAATCAAGTCTACATCCCTGCTGTCCCAGGTAATCTGAAAAATAAAGTTGCTGCATGTTAGGCAAATCTGTTAAAGCTACAATTAATGTATTAGTAGAGTCTCGGGATCGTTGGCATCAGTAGTTTCAGCCAATGAAGCAGTGTGAATAATGCTTTGGCTGGTACACACATGGTCTCAAGCCATGGTTTCCCATAACTGTATTTTACTGAATAACTAAGGAGACTCAACAACAATCAAACTTTATACCAAGGTTGTGAACCATAATGGCTGGATTGTGACTTAATGTGTGAATGAGATTTCAGCCTTTAGTGGCTCTTCTCTGGAGGGCCTGCAGGATGTGGTTAAAAAAAAAATGTGATGCATATAAAAAAACCAAGCTGAACTTGGACTAAATGATCATTGATCATCATCTTCTTTTAATGACTCCATAATCCCTTGCAGGGTAGAGTCTGTGCAACTGAATGGAGCCGAGAGTTTACTGGACGGATGCCCTTCCTGTTGCCAATGTGGAGTTTTGTTCAGCAGAAATATTCTCATTGTGCCCAGAGAAAGAAATATCGGCCTCTACCTAGAACTCACAGCCTCCTGATTGTGAGGCGAGAGCTCCACCTCTAGGCCACCGCACCACTAAACTATCATTGACGCCATCTTGAAATTTCTAATGGCACCCCTGAAGACTCTCTTCTTAAAACAAGATTCAGAATGATGTCTCTAGCATCACTCACCTATTAATTCCAGTTTATTTGCTCGCTCACAGCAAGATAAACGTTGCCACCTTTTAACTGATTTTACCACTCTGGATTTCTTCCATTTTTAGCCTCTATTTCAGGTTATTAAGCATTTGAGAAGGTATCATAAAAGAATGCAGGATACTCACAGAGTGGCATAGCTGAAACCTGTCTTCAAGATCATCTCGTTCATACTGAAGAACTGTCTGCAAACTTCTTCATAACAAGAAGAAATAGAAAATAAAATATTATATGAAGTTCTTTCAGCAGATATTAAAACATTGCCAATCAAAAATGCCAATCAAAAAAACCATCCTGGAATAGTTTCACGTTTTTATAAGCCTGAGAACATGAAGAAGATCCCCAGACAGGTCCATGCAACCATGAATAGACTCAAGCTTCCCTCTTTCGAGTCATCATATCTAGTGCTGGAGTTAGAATGGTTAGCTTGATCCAGATAGTCAAGTACTTGGTGAGAAGATTCAGAGAAGATATATGTATGACTGGTCCAGAAAAACCTTTGAATCCAGATAATTAAAAAAAAAACCTAACTTAGTGGGTAATACCCTATTCCCAGGCCAAATAGTATACCCAATTTTAAAGGGGACATGCTTCTATTGGGATTTGGGTCATACTGGGATTTACTAAACTAGGCTGAGATTCCAGTTACATTGGGCAAAAGAGAACGTTCCTTCTCCTAGACCAGAGGTCTCAAACTTAATGCCCGTGAGCTGGATTCGGCCCACTGGGTGCTTAGATCTGGCCCGTGGGGCTGCCCTGGAAACAGCGAAAGATGGCCCGCCGTGCCTCTGGCATAAAAAATGGTGCTCGGGAGGGCTGCATGAGCTCCGTTTTCACTGGCAGAGCGCTCGGGCCGCCACAGGCACCCCCACTACGAGTGATGTCAATCTGGCCACGCTTCTTGGCCACGCCCTCCTGAGATCAAACACAACCCGGATGCAGCCCTCAATGAAATTGAGCTTGACACCCCTGTCCTAGACAGTTCAGAAGAAGTGTGTGCTGGCTACTATATTTCTAGACATGTTTTGAAATAAATACATGTTTGTCATAAATCTGTGGCTTATTATCCTTGCTTCTGCTGAAAAATTGAACAAAATCTCTATGCTTACAGAGAGCACAAGCTGGTGCTTTTAAAGGATATTTAATGAATCATTTCCACACGAATATAGAGATGGGAGCCTAAGGAGACCCCATAAAGAGAAAAAAGCAGATCTCAATCTTTTTCTTCCCCTAAACTAGGATGGACTTCTTGTCTTTGGTTATGCATAGAGAACACTTTCTCTGTCAGCCATTACAACTATGTAAGGGGGTCTTCTACTCCAGGGGTGTCAAACTGGTGGCCCGCAGACTGGATGCGTTAAGCGCAGGCCACGCCCATCCCAGCTCCACGAAAAACATCACAAAATTTCACATGACGGCGTTAGTTTGACACCCGTGTTCTACTCTAGGTTACTCCACTATGACAAATCAAGAGAAGGGATGTATCCCTACTGCAGAAGGGACGAGGGGAGAAATGACAAATGATTTGCTGATCTCTACACCTTGGCCAAGTCATTTTAAACCACATTCAAATGTTAGGATTCCATTACTTTTGGCACATTCTTTGAAACAGAAACACGGTTTTCTCAGTTGTAGGGAGAGTGCAACGATTGGATAAAATCAGTTGAGACTCAATGTCTCTAGTAAGTTGATAGGACTGAATTCATTTACCTTCCTAGGACAGGGCTTAGCTCTTTCACATCACTGAGAGTTGGCGTTTTGTTAAGCAGCTTTTTAAAGACAGCAAGCGGGAAGGGTAAGTAGGCAGTGATTCTGTTGGCTATTGAGAGTCCACAGAGAATACCAAACAGGAAATATTTATTCTTCTCCACAGAAGGCTGCAAGAACAAAACAGCAAGAGAACATCACAACTCCCAACAAGCACAGTCAATGAGAAGGAATACAGGAATAAAGATTACTTTTGCAATATTTAAAGGGATACACGTTTGTACAATGGGATAAACAGCCTAGTACAGTGATGGCTAACCTTTTTGTCATCGTGTGCCGAAAACGTGCTCATGCCGGCACCCATAATGCAATGTGTGCATGCCGGGAGGTCCCAACTCCATTAAAACCATCTTTCCAAACAGCCACCATGTTACCAGTGTCTTCTTTCTCCACTTGGAACTGAACCCAGAAGGACATTTCTTCCAACAGTCCCTTAAGGCAGAGGTCTTCAAACTTGGCAGCTTGAAGACTTATGGACTTAAATTCCCAGAATTCTCCAGCCAGCTGTGCTAGTTGGAGAATTCTGGGAGTTGAAGTCCACAAGTCTTAAAGCTGACAAGTGTGAGGTCCCCTGCCTTAAGGCATCTTTCCCACACTTTCCCACACTCAAGAGGTTTTGGGATTACAAATCCTCATAATTCCTAAATTAGGTGTTTTGAAGTTTCTCAGACTATTTTTTCAATGAACAAAAGACCAGGTGTAGAACTTCACAAATCAAACTTGCACATATTTTCCCTCCCATTAAGATTCCATATTCCACCTTGGGTTAATGGGGGCAGGGTTGGTAGGTATCATCTTGATGAATTGAGTTCATTTGAACTGGAATTGGGTCTGATAAACTTACCTTGGGAGGGAACCACATTGGGGAAGTGGGTTCAGGATACATAAACATCCCATATTCTGGCTGTACCACCTTCTCAAACACCTCTGAAAAGAATTCCACCAGGTAACCTGTACCTCCATAACTAGACATTTCATTTTCAAACTGAACCTGCCGAAACAAGTAAAGAAGAAAGGAAAAGTAGTCCAAAGAATGTCTATGGAGATTCTCAATCATCCAGGTCATAGTTGTCCAAAAGGTGCTTCTCCAAAAGGCAACTGGACTTTCTTGGTTTTTTCCTTGGTTTTCCAAAACAAAACAAAACAAGGTAGTCCAGTCGACTTTTGCAAAAGCACCGTTGGGGATAGTTCAAGGCATCTGTTGACTTCACTGAACGAAAACAATTGAGGAATCAGTGTCCGTAACAGCCCTTAAGCAGAGGTTAACAGTTGTGTTTAGCCTTCATCCAGCAATCTCATTTGTGCCCCATTAGAGCAAATCTCAGATAGTTACACGAAGCAGCCTCTGAATGGTTCCCTACCATAATCCCCCTCCCACCTGCTTCAAAATCTTCTTTGCAAGGGTCCCCAAGGTTTCTGAACAGACCTGGAGAACGCCCAGGATTCTGCAAAATTTGAGGAAAAAAGTTGTAGTTTTTAAGAATTGCATGAAAGAATTGAAACACAAACATCCTTCTTCAGATGGACAAAGAAAGCTGAAAAATGTTGAATTCCTTTAGTGAACAGCAGAAAAGCTCTGAATTTAGAAGAAGGTCAAAAGGATTTCATGTTTTTTGAACTCATTGGCTGGTTTTGGATGCTGTTAACTGCAGAAAAATTTAAGAGCGGCCTTCAACCCGTAAATTGTGTCTAGTTTCTTAGAATTAAGGCAAAATACAGGTAGTCCTTGACTTACAATCATTCATTTAATGACCATTCAAAATTGTAACTTATGACTATTTTCCACATTTATTATCATTGCAGCATCCCCATGGTCACGTGATGGAAATTCCGTTGCTTGGCAACTGGCCTTCATTTATGAGGGCTGTGGTGTCCTGGGGTCATGTGGTCACTTTTTGCAATCTTCTGAGAAGTCAATGGAGAAGAGAGATTCCCTTAACAACTGTTACTAACTTAACAATTACAACTGTGGCAAGAAAAGTCATAAAATGGGGCAAAAGTTACTTAACAACTTAGCAATAGAAATTGGGGGCTCAGCCGAAAATGAACATGTAACATTGTATGATTCAATGGCCAAGAAATTATGAATATAATGTGATGCTTGAACAAGGAGAAAATATGTGGATGAAGGGTTTAAAATTTACATTAAATTATAATCTTAAAGGAGAATTTCTCTAAGATGATGTATCGTTTTGGAGTATGATTCATATTTTAATACAGAAAATTCTGAAAATGGAGATAAAAATGAAACCAGAATTTCCCTTTGGACCTAATGGAAAAAGAACTGGAGAAAAAAATGGGAACTTTATCATGATATATGTTGACAGCAGCAAGACTATTGTGTGTGCAAAAATAGAAGAACACTTTAATTCGTGCCATGGAAGAATGGTTGCAAAAGCTGAGGGAGTTGGCTGAAATGACAAAACTGACTACTTTGATTAAAGAAAAGTACGTTAAGTACTTTTGTTTCCACATGGAAACCGCTTCTGAACTTCATGCTTGATGTAGAAAAGAATGAAACTCTTACTTGGGTTTTACAGATTAGATTGATAGATCTTTATAGAAATGACTTCCATACTAATATGGAAAAGCAAAAAGCTGTGATTTGATGTTAATGCCTTATTTTACTGTAACAGAGAGTCTGAAGTCAATGCTTCCTTTTCTCCCCCCCATCTTTCCTCATTTTTTCCCCTTTCCCCTTCTCCCCTCATGGCTCTTCTATTTACTTTTCTATTTTGTACTTTATAACTTAATAAAAAATGGGATTAAAAAAATTGTGGTGTCAGTTTTTGTAAGTCGAGGACTATCTGTATAACTGTGATAGAAATAAATAGTGAGTAAACAAACACCTTATGGACAGATTTTTAAAAACGCAGTTCCCATTTTGAAGGCTACACCGGTCAGTTCTCAGATTCAAAGCTCAGGTAACTCTGCATCAGAGACCACAGGTAGCTCACCAGCAGTTGCTTTTTCAGGAAGCTGTCCTCCAATATACTAAGCTTGTGCCAGGTGTCTTCAAGAAGAAAGTGGCGTCGCACTTTCAGAGTAAAGGTGGGGTGTTCTGGAAGGTCACTAATTCTCAGTCTCCAATTGTTGTTCAATTCACAATAAGCTTTTATTTTTAAATTCTGGAGATGTCCAGGGGGAAAAGAGATAAACACCAATAAACAATTTTCACATTTTATCATAGAAGAAATGTAAGCAAATCAAAGGAAACCTGCTTTTAAGGCAATTCTGATGATGGCATTTTTATTTAAGCATTTTTTCCTCAAATAACCTAACAGCATTCAACCATTTCTTTAAAGGTCTATAGAGATTCTCAGTCACCCAGCTCATGGCTCTCCCAAAGGTGCTTTTTTCAAGAGGCAACTGGACTTTCTGGTTTTTCTTTGAAGATGTTTTGCTTCTCATTCAAGACGTTTCTTCAGCTCTGACTGGATGGAGTCTTCTTGGATGAGAAGTGAAACGTCTTCAAAGAAAAACCAGAAAGTCCAGTTGCTTCTTGCAAAAAAATCCCCTTTGGGACATTTCCTCAAATCTCCATTCTCAAAGTGCTAGCAGAGAAAGATGGTAGGAAATGAACTAAAATATGATTTGGAACTTCCTTAAATGGTAACCAATTGAGCCTTTAAGAAACTTTACTTATTTTATTCAAACCATTGGTAATCTGAGTCCAGTGTCCAAGACATATTGTATCATGTACAACTGTTTCTGAGGCCAAAGTACTGCAGGAAAAGTGGCAAGAAAAAGGAATGCATGGAAGCTCCTATATTATTCATTATTTACTTGCTTCTTTGTGTTGTTTGTCTTTACAGTTAGTCCTCAACTCAACATTAGTTCATTTAGTGACTGATCAAAGTTATAACTGCACTGAAAAAAGTCACTTATGACTGTCTTTCCCACTTATGACCATCACAGCATCTCCATGGCCACATCATCAAAATTCAGATGCTTAGCAATTGACTCAAATTTATGATGGCTGCACTGTCCAGGGGTCACATGATCACCGTTGGCGACTTTCTGACAAGCAAAGTCAATGGAGAAGCCAGATTCACTTAACAGCTGGGTTACTAAACAACTGCAGTGATTCACTTAACAACTGCGGCAAAAAAAAGTCAAGAGCCTTGGATAGTACAGTGGTCTAAAGCCCTGTTATTAACATCAGCTGCCTGCAATTATTGCAGGTTCGAATCTCACCAAGGCTCAAGGTTGACTCAGCCTTCCATCCTTTCTAAGGTAGGTAAATTGAGGACCCAGTTTGTGGGGGCAATAAGCTGACTTTGTATAAATATACAAAAGTATGAAGGCTATTGCTTAGCGCATTGTAAGCCGCCCTGAGTCTCCGGAGAAGGGCGGCATATAAATCAAATTTAAAAAAAAATGGGGCAAAACGTCCTTAAACAAATGTCTCACTTAGCAGCAGAAATTTTGGGCTCAATTGTGGTCGTATTACTGCTGATTATAGGGGTAGGGGAGTTTACTCTCTATCATATTTTGAATGGTGCAAACATAAACAAACAAGTGCTTTAGTCTGCTGGTGGCACAGCAGACTAAAGTATTGTTATTAACATCAGCTGCCTGCAATTACTGCAAGTTCAAATCTCACCAGGCTCAAGGTTGACTCAGCCTTCCATCCTTTCTAAGGTAGATAAAATGAGGACCCAGATTGTGGGGGCAATAAGCTGACTTTGTATAAATATACAAAAGTATGAAGGCTATTGCTTAACGCATTGTAAGCCATCCTGAGTCTCCGGAGAAGGGCGGCATATAAATCAAATTTTTTAAAAAATAAAAATTGGGGGCCTCATCCATAAGATATAAAGGGGCTCACTGCCAAGTCTCTAAATCATGGGTGTAAAATTTGATTTCATTGTGTTTGATCTTGGAGGGCTGGGGGGCGCACATGGGGGGCCTCGCGGGGCCTCTGTGCGGCCCGTCTTTGGCCAACAGAGGCACAGTGGGCTGGTCTTTTGATACTTGCAGGCTGGGCCTGCGGGCCAGATTTTAGCACCCCACGGACTGGTTTTGGCCCGCGGGGTTTGAGTTTGACACCCCTGCTCCAAGTCAGCCCTTGGCAACTTTAAGAGGTGTAGACCTCAATTCCCTAGCCAGTATGGACGGCTGGTGAATTCTGGGAACTGAAGTCCACACCTCTTAAAAGGTGCCAAGGTCAAAAAATACTGCTCTACACAAATGGTATGCCACCTTCCCCAAAGCAAATTCCCGATTAATCTTTTCCCAGGCTGACACATTTCCACTCCCCTATCCGAAGCCCAATTTTTTTGTGCACTGGAAAAAAAATTGCACGTTCTCTTGCAAACAGGAGAAACCCCACCAACTCTCCAATAAGAAAGTATAATTTTTTTTAAAAAAAAGATTCTTTACCTCTTGTTCAACCAAGGACCCGTAATAAAGTATTTCCCTCTTGGTTGATACATTGCAGATGAAAGGAAAACGGCAGAAGGAGATTAACCTCTCTTCTTCTGGGATATTCTGCATATTGCAAGGGGGGAAAATGGAAATCTTTTGAAACAAAAGAATATATCATAAAACTTTCTTCGCTTCCCAACTGCCTTTGACCCTTTGGCTTCCAACCTGCATCAATATACTTTTTTTGCTCTTTCCTGGTAAGAAAAGGACTTATGCAACAGCTAAACTACTCAATGTGGAATTCAAATGTTTTCAGATTCGCCTCAAAAATAAAAACAATGAACCATCTCTCTCAAAGCAAATGTTTATGCTTAGGCAGAATTACTTAACTGCCATAAAGGAAAAATCACAAATTTCCCAATTCCCTAATTTAGAACTTTTCACAATTCCACAGCAAAGCAGTCCATTTCACCTCTTAGGCAGGCGAATGTGTCAGATATAGATAGTCCTTGACTTACAACAGTTCGTTGCTGTGTCCCAAGGTCATGTGATCATCTTTTGTGACCTTTTGATAAGCAAAATCAATGGGGAAGCCAGATTCACTTAACAACCATGGCAAGAAAGGTTGTAAAATGGGGCAAAACTCGTTTAGTGACCGTTCAAATTTACAACGGCACTGAAAAAGTGACTTATGACCATTTTTTACACTTACGACCTTTGTAGCAGCCCCATCATCTCACTTAACACATGTCTCACTTAATAACAGAAACTTTGGATTCAGTTGTGCTCATGACTACCTGTACTAGCATTAAGAAAATAAATCTGCCAGTTTTCACTCAGTGATAAAAACACAACAGCAGATCCAATCAACGCGAAATCTAAACGCGAAAGAGGGACAAGCAATTGCTTAGATAGGATGGGAAGAAAGAAGATACACCAGAAGTTTTGATACTGTTTTCTTTATAGGGAGCTTGCTCTTGAAATTCAGGAAGTAATACATATTTGTAGTTCTTGAATTTCCTGTTAGTATTCCTAAGTGGTTCTAGTTCACTCTGTAGGGTGAAAGCTAGCAACTGAACTGTACACACAATAGCACTTTATTAAGCCACATCCTTTGACACCATCCCCAGCCTTGTCTTGAAATAATCAGAGCTTCTCACAAAGAGAGAATTGCTCCGCACTCCAGGCTCCAGAAGAAAAGCTTGTTGGGTATCCATTGGTTTACATGTGAAATGAGCCAGAAACCTAGCAAAAATAGGAAATGCATAATTCCTGTTTTAATTCAGGAAAATTATGGAATTAGCAGCTACAGGGAAACAATCTAAAAGTGTCTTGGAAAAGAGGTTTAAACATTGATCTTTAATAATACCATTTTCATTAAATGAAATGTTCTCATAAAATGCATTAGATTCCTTAAAATGATAATTGTTCTATGCACTATCTTGCTCAAACCCACTGCCGTTTTACAAACAAGGTGAGTAGTACTTGCTGACAAGTACTTGCTGACATGGTTCTCAGATTTTCAAGTCAACCCTAAGGTAAGAAAGTTCTCGGTGTACTATGAAGCAGTATACTGAATATATTAAAATTAACTTAGTTTGAAGAATTTTCTAACCCCCAGGCCAACCTGGGGATTTACAAACCGCAATGCTAGGGTTCACCCAACATGAAGTGTTAGTAACACTTTATAATACCTTGCTAAGACCACACTTAGAATATTGCATCCAGTTTTGATTGCCATGATATAAAAAAAAGAAGATGCTGAGATTCTAGAAAGAGAGCAAAGAAGAGCAACAAAGATGATTACAGGACTGGAGATTAAAACATATGAAGAATGGTTGGAGGAACTGGGTATACCTAGTCTAGTGAAAAGAAGGACCAAGGGTGACATGATAGACGTGCCCCAATATTTGAGGGTCTGCCACAAAAAAGGAGTCAACCTATTCTCCAAAGCACCTGAAGGCAGGACAAGAAACATGGATAGAAACTAGTCAAGGAGAGAACCAACCTAGAAATAAGGAGAATTTTCCTGACAGTTAAAATAATTAGTCAGTGGAATGGCTTGCTTCCAGAAGTTATGGGTGCTCCAACACTGGAGGTTTTAAGAAAGACTGGATAGCCATTTGACTGAAATGGTATAAGGTTTTCCTGCCTGGGCAGGGGGTTGGCCTAGAAGTCCTCCAAGGTCCCTTCCAATTCTTTTACTCTATTCTGTTCTAACGTGGTAAGCAAAAACCAAACCACATTATGGATTAGTGTGACGTTTTAACCCAGGTTTCTTGACCAAAATATTTTCAGCTGAGGAGAAATGGTGAATAAAGCAAGAATATATTCCAATTACTATATGCAAGGACATTTCACCTCTGTCCCAAGCTTCATGAGCTCTAATACTTTCCTTCTACACAAGGCCAAGAGACCATGTAAAATAATACTTACCTCACACAACTTCCATCTCCAAAAATCTTCTTGTAGGTTAATTTTTTGAGGAATTTCATCTATGCAGAAGGCACTTGTTTGCAATCGGCATTTAGCCTCCATGTTGACCTTGAAGGAAAATATTTATAGGTCAAAGCCATGGATTTTATAACAAGAGGCAGCACGAACTCTCCACAATCACTTCCAAGTCACCAGACATACCTTATACAGCATTTTAAGCACTTCGAGGGTATCAATCCATTTATCCTTCTCTTTGGGATAAAGGTTATAACAAGGCAACATGGATGACACGTATGTCTTCAACATTTGAACTATTTGCTCTAAAAATGGACCTGGCAACAAGGACCAAAAATGTTCTGAAAGAAAGATATTTTCAAGTCATTAAAAATACAGACAGAATCAATTGTACGCTAAGTAAGCCAAATGGAGGAAAATCCTTGATGAGGCTACAGAAGAAATAAGCAATATTTTGAGGAGTAGAAAGCCAATCTTAATTGTAGCCTAGATTCCAAGATTAATGTCTAGAGGTGAACAACAGTGAAGAAACTACTCTGAAGAAACCCCTTGTATTCAGATAGTCCTTGACGTACAACAGTTCATTTAGTAACCGTTTGAAGTTACAACGGCACTGGAAAAAAGTGACTTATGACCGTTTTTCAGCTTACTACCATTGCAGCATCCGCATGGTCACGTGATCAAAATTCAGACTCCTGGCAATTGACTCATATTTTTGACAGTTGCCATGTCCCAGGATCATGTGATCACCTTTTGCAGGCTTCTGACAGACAAAGTCAATGGGGAAGCCAGGTTTGCTTATCAACAGTGTTACTAATTTAACATCTGCAGTGATTCACTTAACAACTGTAGCAAGAAAGGTCATAAAATGGGGCAAAAGTCACTTAACAAATGTCTCATTTAATAACTGAAATTTTGGGCTCAATTGTGGTCATACGTTGAAGGCTAACTATATCTGTTGGTTTCTTTGGCTTGGTATTAATTTTGCCAGACTAAAGCACTTACCTGCGTAATTATTAGATAATTATTAGACATCCCTGGTAAACTGTCAGGAGGGGTTCATCTTCCGTCTTTTTCTGCATACCAAAAATTCCAAGCTATGTTATCCTTTTGCTCCCTAGAAAATAGCCCCTCTCTTGTGCAACTCTGGACTACCTTGTGCAACTCTTGTGACTAACTTGCACCTAAGCCATTTGAGGCTTTCTATAGCAGTGAGAGTACATTGTAGCTCACATTTTAAGTTTGCTGCAATTTTCTTGATGTCCTCAAGGGCTGTCCTATAAAGCATGGTTCTGACAACCACTGAAAACCTGGCTTTGTTCCCTGGTCTAGGTTGGAATAAGGTGGCTGTGGAGCTCTTGGTTGTTTTTCCCTTCTGTGGCATTTTTTAAGGTGTTGAGTTTCTCATTCTAGATATTCAGGATTTCCTCGTTTTCTTTCTTGCTTTATTTTATAATGGAAGCCACACGACGCCGGATGGCTTCAACATTTAATGAAACAAACAAACAAACATTTAAGGATTGTCACACAGAAAATGGAATTGTTCTGACCCAGACTTAACAGAACCAACAAAAGACTCCTTGTCCCGAAAAACCCCTCTTTGTTTATCTACTCTGAATTAATGGCATTCACGCACGGAAAAGTTCAGGCAATAATCCTTCAAAGGGTTAACTGCAGTAACAGACCTTATCAGTTCCTTGGGATACTTGCCAGGCCAGGAGCTTCCAGCCAAAAGCTGTAAATTGATTCCTGGCAAGCAGTCTCGGAGGCATGAACCACAATAAGCAAATCTTCTGAAAGAAATCCAAACGGTTGTCTCCTACAACCACCCCTCCCCTTTCCTTTATTCCTTTATTTATTCCACAGCCAGGAAGGGGCCATGCAGTGTCCACGTGTGCCTTTCTTCTGGAGCCGACTCCTTGTCCTCAGTGGTTCTCCTCTCCTAACAGCTCTGCGCATACATGCATCTGGAACAGGCCCCAGCTGTTCTTCCTCCCCACTTATCTCCGACTCCGAAGGCAGCTGGGAAATGTTGGACGGCCCTTGCTCTATCTCTGCTTCCGACGCAGAGCATCCATCAGAGCCTTGCCCAGGCTCCAAAACTGGCCCAGGTTCCTCCCAACCTCCTCATTGTCCGAGTCTCCAACAAGAATACACTTGTTCTGTTACCCTGGAGGGCAAGATCAGAACCAGTGAGATGAATCTAAAGGGAAGCATTACAGTCAGGGCCATCAAACAAAGGAATACATTTGCCTTATGAAGACATAGATTCCCCTTCACTGGAGGGGTTCAAACACAGATCGGATAGCTATCTTGGATAAAATGATCTCTGTGATATCTTCTATGCTTAGGGCTCTATTGCTTTTGCCGAGAAAATGTAGAATTCTCCTGAGCTGGGAGACTGAGGAATGTAATATATGAATGGGGGCACACAGGATGTGTGAAAAGAGAAAAGGAGAATTGTTCCAAACTCACCTAGAATTTTGGGAGACCTCTTGCTCAGACCTGTGACAGCTTTAGCGAACTGTAAAGCTAGCGATGGTATCCTGTGTGCTCCAAGAGCAACACAGCACTCAGGCACCAGAAGAAAAATAGCAAGAGCTTCTTGGTGAGAAGAACTCCGTGGAAGAGTAGGAAATAGGTGGCCCAATAGAGAAGAATAGATCTGTTTAAAAACAGTAGGGATGGTTGGCTAAGGATCTATCTAGTTTCAAAAGAAAAACAGATATGTAAAGACAAACTATTGTTGCTCTGCCCACGCCTGAATTGCATCCCATTATGGTCAGGCACCAGGTTGCATGATCAGACATTGCTTTGCCAGGACTGAACTTGTCTTAAGTGGGAAGATATTGAAAGGGCCTGCCAAGAGACACCATTGTCCCATGAGGTTGAGGTTGCATGGATCAAGCAAGCCTTCTCAGTGTAGTTATGTTCTAGATAATTCGACCCATAAAACTTTGTGTAGTCACCTCTTGCTTGTGTTTCCTTAACTTTATTCTGCTTTGTTTTTAATCTTAGCTGGGCTGTGGCATCTGTTGGGGTAGAAGAAAGTGGATGAGCTTTTTCTTAATGTTATTTGTTGTTTTTACTCTGTAGCACTCTTTGTTGACATGGGCTATGGATGGAATAGAGTACATCAGGACAGGATTTCTATGTAACTGGAACTCATGAAGAGGCAGAGCTCCCAATTTCACAGGGAGATCTGCAGCAAATTCTTACAGAAGTTGCATTCCAACTGTAGATAATGGTTATCCTAAGCCTTAGGATCTAAGGAATCCAAAGCTGGGGTGGGAAGCCAGATGCTCTCTCTGTGTTCTAGATTAGAATTTTGGTTTTTTTATCCTCCACTATTAGGACAACCTTCACACACCTGGAAGGACCACTTGGGGGATCAGGATTATATACCAGTCCAGCTATGGATTTTCTCATCTGATCACAGAACAATCAACAGACTGTCCAATGAGGAATAATCCCTATATTGAAAGAATTTTTTTTTCTTTACCTGCTCAGCAATCCAATCTTTCTCAGTAAGTTCCTTCAAAACGTCTCTTGCTTCTTGCAGATTCACTGGGATATAACAATCCATTGACACATCAGATCTAGGAGGAAAAATGGAATGTCCATTTTCTGAGGAATTTCCAAAGCTCAATCATGTTTTTTAATGCTACCATTCAGAAATTTTATACATTGACCAACTATATTATATTTCCTAGCTTTTAGGCATCAGATCTTTCAAAGAGAAAAATGATTTTTCTGGATTTAAAGCTTTTCTTCAGATAAACCACTGAGAATTTTCTAACTTACCTATTTATAGCATAAGGTAAAGGTAAAGATTCCCCTCGCACATACGTGCTAGTCGTTCCTGACTCTAGGGGCCGGTGCTCATCTCTGTTTCAGAGCCGAAGAGCCAGCGCTGTCTGAAGAGTCTCCGTGGTCATGTGGCTGGCATGACTAAATGCCAAAGGCGCACGGAACACTGTTTCCTTCCCACCAAAGGTGGTCCTATTTTTCTACTTGCATTTTTTACGTGCTTTCGAACTGCTAGGTTGGCAGAAGCTGGGACAAGTAACGGGAGCTCACCCTGTTACACAGCACTAGGGATTTGAACTGCTGAACTGTCGACCTTTCGATTGACAAGCTCAGCATCTTAGCCACTGAGTCACCGTGTCCCTCTGTTTACAGCATAGAACCAGATAAAAACTGAAGTAAGGATATTTATCCTTATAAATATGGGAAGGATAAATAATATATTTTATCTCCTTTTATATAGCTTGGAGATGGTGGGGTGTTTGTTATTGCAAGATTCAGAATAGCCATAATGGCAGTGATTTTTGCTCCTTATTTTCAATTTGTTGAGATTAACAAATTTGAAGATGACTGGAATTTTTATTCCAAATATCTGTCAGGGTTACGGGTCTGCAAGCAGTGGCAATGTGGAAATCCTTTAATGATCTCAAGAGCCCAGGGCCTTCATTTTTAAAGGTAATGGGACATTTTAGAGGCATAATGATTTGAAGAATTTGGAATGGATTGACATCAAAGGCTTAATTCAGTCACAGAGCTAATTAGATTAATTAGTTAACTGAGTTATCAGCTACTCTGCAACCCAATTGACCTTGCAAAGTGGCTAGGAAGTTACAACTCATCTGGAAATATTGTCCTGATCACATAGAAGAAAAGAGGGCAGATAAATGCAATAAACAATTTCTTCAGATGTTAAATTCACTTGGGTTATACTAGGGTAGCGATCTCCAACCTTAGGGGCTTGGTGGTCCAGCTGGGGGAGGAGAGGAGAACCAGTGGTGGCCCAGTGCACACATACACACAGCTCGATCTTGCACAAAATGAGCTGCACCACACATGCCTGCCAGAATGTCAACTGCATGAATTGAGCTGCACACGTGCATGCACGCCAGCCCACCACTCACAAAACCTGGTTGCAAATAGGCCACAGAGAGGTAGTAGGCTGTGGCCCCGAGGTTGGGGATCCCTGCAATGGTGAGACAGGACTTGTTATTCTCTCTTGAGAATCCAACCGCACTGCTGCATACAATGCAGGCTACTCACCTTGTTTGTAAAAAGCTTGCTGTTAAGCAAGGAGGCGAGGAAAAAATTTCTTTTATTTCCCTACCAAAAAGATAAAAAGAAAAGCAATTAATAAAACCATAGCATACCAACCCAGCTTTATACTTGCTTGGAAATAACTCTGGGTCCAACGTGAGCCACGGTGGCGCAGTGGTTAGAGTGCAGTACTGCAGGCTACTTCTGCTGACTGCCATTTGGCAGTTCGAATCTCACCAGGCTCAAAGTTGATTCAGCCTTCCATCCTTCCGAGGTCAGTAAAATGAGGACCCAGATTGTTGAGGGCAATAGGCTGACTCTGTAAACCGCTTAGAGAGCACTCTAAAGTGAAGCGGTATATACGTCTAAGTGCTATTGCTATTAAATGACTTCCTTTAGTTTATAGTCTGAATAAAATGTGAATCGGAAAATATAAATAAGAGTTTATCAGCTTGCATGTAAATCTTGACAAAGTTTACTTTCCACATACTGTATGTTAGTGTACAAATCTGACATCTTGTACTTCTTTTCTTCCCTTTGGCTATAAAATTTACCGTTTCTTTTCTTTTATGTACACCAAGATGAATTCCTCGTGTGTCCAATCACACTTGGCCAATAAAGAATTCTATTCTATAAAATTTACCGTCAGCTATTATAGCAGAAACAGTCAATTATGTCACACTGTGGCACTGAATGAAATACCACCATTGACAGAGACCAAAATTGTAGGAAATCAGCGCCTTCCAGATGTTGCTGAGCTACAATCTCAAACAGCTCTCTTGATATGGCCAATGATGAGAACTGCAGGAAACTAAAAATTCAATGACATCTGGAGAGCTACAAGTTCACTCTAACAAGAATGAATTTTTAATGTCCATTCAGAAATAACATTGGTCTTTGTTTGGAAAACTTGCACAGAGCATAAGACCTTAATTGATCTCATTAACATTTTGTTCAAGCTCCAGAAACTTAAATCTTAGCCTTCCCTGATCAGTTATCTGCTGGTAGGGTGGAAACCAAGGAGCCTTGGTGGTGTAGTGGACTAAAGTGCTGTTAAAGGAGCACTTAGCTGCCAGCTGCTGCAATTACGGCGAGTTCGAATCTCACCAGGCTCAAGGTTGATTCAGCCTTCCATCCAACACCGCTTGGGGGGGGCAAATCCCTACTAAGCAGGTATATACAAAAGTATGAAGGCTATTGCTTAACGCATTGTAAGCCGCCCTGAGTCTACGGAGAAGGGCGGCATATAAATTGAACCAATAAATAAATAAATAAACAATAAACAGACAGAACTTTCTCTATTTCTATTAGGACCAGAACGTTGACCCATCCATCAGCTGGAGAACAGTTTTCAAGTTCAACTATAAGAACAGGATGGAACATAATATTTTAGAGTATTTATAAGCTATTCATTCCCTTGATGGCTCAAGAATGCTGTAATGGTATGTGGGGATGAGAGACAGGAAGAGGAGTTGCAATCTAGACAAGAAGTGGGGGCATGGCAAACAAATAACAAAGTAGCCAAGTTGGAAGGGACCTTGGAGGTTTTCTAGTCCAACCCCTTGCTCAAGCAGGAAATCTTGCAGGAAACAGCTAGGGACCTTCCCTCATTTTGAGAGTCTAAAGGCGAGGATGAGGGAGAGGTTTACTTTAAGATATGCAAAATTCTGCTAATGTAGCTTTACAATAGAGATACTGCTAGTCGTGCTTCTTGCCTGGACTACCACAAAGGGCTGATAGAGGCTTACAGAAATACAATTTTCTTGTTAGAAACAGGCAATATAAGTAGCAACCTTTTAGCATTCTGCTGTGCTTCACTTCCTATTTCTGCTGACTTCCATTTCTCAATCAGTCCTCTGTCGAGCTGGCTGATCCTAGGCAAGACTTCCAAAGAGGTGGCTGCATTAGC
>WNWU01000007.1:35749051-35767013 GCA_012654045.1 Ptyas mucosa
AATTAGGGAAGATATCCAATTGATTTGTGGGTATGACTCCAATAAGGGAGTTCATTGGTTTATACAGTCACATGGGATGTCTGTAGACTTAGAAGACTTAACCCCTTCTGGTGCCTGGGGCATCATACGTAGGCAATATCTGACAGACCCCTTCTATTGCCAAGTGTGATGGAACAGTGCTCAAAGATAATAATAAACAAGTATAAGAAAAATAAATTATAAGTACAGTCCAACTGATTTGCAGTGGTTCCAATGTGTTTCACAAGGTACAGGTTTAGTTAAGAAATCAGCAATTTGATCCTTGGTATCGCAATAAACAAATTCAACAAAACCCTTTTTAACTAGGTCTCTCACATTTTTATAACGTATATCAATATGGCGAGACCTGAAACTGCCATGATTGGTATCATTTTTAATTCTATTAAACACTTTCCTGGTTGGTCAGAATTCATAAATAGTCTCCACTCCCTACCCACCCACATGTACACCGTCGCCGAAATCAAATCCAAATTAATAGATGAAGATAGGAGACGATCTAATGCTTATAAACATACATCTGAACCTCTCTATGATAGAAGACTCTACCATACTGATAGATACCTTACTTCTTTTGACCACCCCTTTTACTCTAAACATGATTCCCATCCTTCACATTCTTCACACAAACCCAACCACAGCCCTGATGCGGCCCTCAATGAAATTGAGTTTGACACCCCTGAGGTAGACATGACAAACATCTCACAAGTTTGCCAGATCTCATGAACCATCGATTATCACGCCCGCAAAATTCTATCTGCTCCCTCCTAGAATCTTGTAGATTCATGGAATGATTTTTGGTGGAATATCACAAAAACCATTCAACGTTAACCATGGATGCTTTTATGCCCGCAAGCTTTGCATTGCCATTTGTTCTAAGTAGGACAGCTGTAAAGCTTTCTATTTTATGAAAATACTTTCCATGTCACATTATCTTCTCTAAATGGTTGGGGCAATAGAATTCAGAGTCTAACTTGAGCTGTCATACATGAAAACTACCAGGTTGACACATGAATGCACAGATCTGCATTCTCCTTGACTGGCATATAGGTAATCCTCGATTTACAACAGTTTGTTTAGTGACCGTTTGAAGTTACAATGGCACTAAAAAAATGACTTCTCTCCATTTTGCACACTTACAACCATTGCAGCATCCCCATGGACATGCGATCAAAATTCAGATGCTTGGCATCGTATTTATGATGGTTGCAGTGTCCCAAAGTCATGTCATGATCTTTTTGCCACCGTCTGATAAGGGAATCAATAGGGAAGCCAGATTCACTTAACAACCGTGTTAGTAATTTAACTATTGCAGAGATTGACTTAACAAATGTGACAATGTCGTAAAATGAAGCAAATCTAATTTAACAAATGTCTTAGCAACAGAAATTTTTTGGCTCAAAAAGGAGGACCAACTGTATTTCAGATTAACATCACTGACAGGAGACAGCTTGCCTTAACAACAGCTGCTTGCAACTTATTGCATTTTATAACTTTGGGTCTGATCCTGCAGCTACTCAAAGGTTTCAAAGAATAGCATAAATCAGCAGGAAGAAGTCAAGGAATTTATCAGTAGTTATTTAACTGCACTGATCCTTCTCGGGATTATCTGTTTACACGAAGCTTTGCCTTCTAAATTCTGTATCAAAAATAGATTTATAGTAATTCCTAAGGAATCTAGTCTCTGCCTAGGAAAATCTTAAACTAAGAAGAAGCATTTGTGTAGATGCACAAAAATACCGGTAGCGGAAAAATGAGCTCCTGCCCCCATCCAAAATATAAGCAAGAAAAAAGCAAAAGTTATTGCAAAAAAGTTAAAATCAGTTCTTACCTTTGGTAAGTGCTATGGAGTGATAATGTCCACAAGCAACTTGTATAACATTGTACATAGATAAAGAATCTATTTTCCTATAGAATTTACCGAACAAGAAGAGAAACGATTCATTAGCATTCCAGATACAGAACCATATCATGATATAAAGATTATTGGCAGTTTTTTATCTACTTAAAATGAAACTGAGTATTACCATTAAAAAAAATTGCTTTGTGAATTAATTAAATAAATAATAGGATAAGCATTACAAAAAAGTATTTTAATCAATGATAATGATTTCAAATCTTACATTAGACACATAAATTAATTAGGGACAAAGTACTGTAACTTAACATTAAGCAACATTTTTTTAGAATAATCCATTAAATCACTTCTTTCTTTAGCTTCTATTCTAGGATGATTTTGTGCCACATTGACACTATTCGGTTATTTGGACTGTAATTGCCATTATCACTGGCAGGGTATAATGGGAGTTGTAAACTAAAACATTTGAGGGCACCAGATTAGTGAAAGCTACATTAAAAAAAAAGAACAAATAAAAAGATAGAAGCAGACTAATGAAGTACACTGTGCACTATGAAAGCTTGTGCAAGAATAAATTGGTTACCCTTTAAAGGTGTTTGTTTCTATGTTTGTTAAAGGTTAACATGACTAGAAGCCATGGTGCCACAGTGGTTATTTATTTATTTATTTATTTATTTATTTAATTTGTATACCGCCCTTCCCCAGCTGGACTCAGGGCGGTGAACAGCCAAAATAAAAACAGAGCATACAAAATTAAAAAACAATTTAAAATAATTAAATAGTTTTGGCCCACAATTTAAAACAACCAAGTTAAAACCAATTTACAATTTAAAACCAGAACAGTAGGGTCAAGCCAGGCCGGCTAGATGAAATAAATGTGTTTTCAGGGCTCGACGGAAAGCCCGGAGGTCAGGTATCGTGCGTATCTCTGGGGGTAGGTCATTCCAAAGGGCGGGTGCCGCTACAGAGAAGGCTCTCCCTCTGGGGGTCGCCAGCCGGCATTGTCTGGCGGACGGCACCCTAAGGAGGCCCTCTCTGTGCGAACGTACTGGCCGGTGGGAGGCTATTGGCGGCAGAAGGCGATCTCGTAAGTACCCTGACCCTAAGCCATGGAGCGCTTTAAAGGTGGTCACCAACACCTTGAAGCGCACCCGGAAGACCACAGGAAGCCAGTGCAGCTCGCGCAGGAGAGGTGTCACATGGGAGCGTCCCGTTGCTCCCATAATCCCCCGCGCGGCCGCGTTCTGGACCAACTGGAGCCTCCGGATGCACCCCAAGGGGAGCCCCATGTACAGAACCAGATGTAGTAGGATGCAGTATTGCAGGCAAACTATGCCCAGAACCAGAAGCTAGATCCTGACCAGCTCAAGATTGAGTCAGCCTTCTATCTTTCTTGAGGTCAGTAAAATGAGGACCCAGATTGTTGGGGGCAATACGCTGTAAATTGCCCAGAGAGTGCTGTAAAGCACTACAGGACAGTATATACGTCTAAGTGCTACTGCAATATTGCTATTGCTATTTTGCAATTCTTCCTCAACTGTCTAACGAAGCAACGCCTACATCAGTAATCCAGAATGGGAATTCCAGCTATGGGAGGGATGTAGACCTGTTGCAACAACTCTTCCAAGCTTTCTTAGCCAACAAGAAATGAAACACCCAACCTCTATGAAAAGGAACATGGAAAAGGTCACAAATTCACCCCTGTAACATCTCCCGCTTGGATAGCTACCCATTTATTCCAAGTCAGAAATGCAGCACAGATCAGAGCTAGAAGAATGTCCCAAGGGCACAAGTCAGGATTCAAACCTGCGTTTTCCTGACTAAAGGACTGCTATGGCTGAGACAAGATTACTTGGCAACAACATGAATCAGGTACTTACTTTGGAGTCGAAGAATCCTTTAGTCTTCCAGTGCCAAGCTGTCCAAAACCACCAGCTCCCCATGAAAATACCTTCCCTTGGCTGCTGATGGCCAATGAATGCTCCTTTCCACAGCTTATGGAGATGATAGTCTGGGCTTCCAAGGCTTGGATTGGTTCTTTCCAAGAGAAAAAAAAGACATTCATTTGCATGGTTATTAGAAGGATCTAGGACAGGGGTGTCAAACACGCAGCCCGTAGTCTGAATCCAGGCCATGATAGGTCCAGAATTGTCCCACGGGGCTGTCCCTGAGACAGTGAAAGACAAGCCTGTGCCATCTCGGCCAGTGATGAAATCCAATTTTTTTTACTACCGGTTCTGTAGGTGTGGCTTGATGGGCGTGGCAGGGGAAGGATATTACAAAATCTCCATTCCCACCCCACTCGTGGGCCAGCCACAGGTGGAGTTTGCCAGTTCTCCGAAATACTCAAAATTTCTGCTACCACTTCTCTGAACTGCTCAAAATTTCTGCTACTGGTTCTCCAGAACCTGTCAGAACCTGCTGGATTTTACCCCTGACCCTGGCCCTGGCTCACCCAGGCCCCGCCCACTCAGTCAGCCATGACGACCAGCCCAGGCCATGCCAACCCCAGCCCCCCAAGGGCAAACAAAATCCTGATACACCCCACAATGGGATCGAGTTTGACACCCCTGACCTAGGATCAATGAAAAACCTGAAGCTGATCCTCACCCTGTTTCTCTGGTCTTCCCACCTTACTCCATGGTGGACACAGCCCAACAGATTTCATTCCCTTTGAGCCTGATCTTACTTAAGTCTCAAAAAGGGTAGAAAAGATGACTTTCACATTGAGGTAGCTAAGGATGAGCTGAACCTGGGTCACTCAGAGGTTGGGAATGAGTGTGTCATGGCCCCATCGGAGCCTGGGTACGAGGAAGAGGACAAGACAGTCATCACAGAGATGAGGGGACATGACAGGATAGAAATGCTGACAGAAAGGTGCAAGTGGTGACTTCCATCATGTATGTCAGTGTCAATTCTCATTGCTTTCCTCTTTTCGGCTAAAGAGATGTGGTTGTGTAGCAATTAGCCATTTCTCCCTACTTGATAGACCTGTTATCTAAGCACAGCAGAGTATGTGGTTGTGTAGCAATTAGCCATTTCCCCCTACTTGATAGACCTGTTATCTAAGCACAGCAGAGTCTGTTTCCCTTCCTCTTTCGGTGTGTTCCCATTTGTCCTGGTCATGACTCAGTGATTAAAGTTGCTGAGCTTATCAGCTGGAAAACTGACAAGCCGAGTTGCAGACCTGACCCCGACACCCCAGGATACGGCAATCCTCATGAATACAGGCCCACCTCCAAGTGCCCGAATTGTGATCATGTGACCACGGGAATGCTGTGGTGGTTGTAACTCTGAGGAAGGGTTGTAAATCACTTTTTATGAGCCGCGGTGGTGCAGTGGTTAGAGTGCAGTACTGCAGACTACTTCTGCTGATCACCGACTGCCAGCAGTTTGGCAGATCGAATCTCACCAGGCTAAAGATTGACTCAGCCTTCCATCCTTCTGAGGTGGGTCAAATGAGGACCCAGATTGTTGGGGGCAATAGACTGGTGCTGTAAACCGCTTAGAGAGGGCTGTAAAGCACTGTGAAGCGGTAGATAAGTCTAAGTGCTGTTGCTACTGCTATTTCCAGTGCCATTGTAACGTTGAACGGTTGCTAAATGAATGGTTGTGAGACGAGGACTAGCTGTACATGACAAGTAAGAAACAGGTCCTTCTACCTCAACGACAGTGCATTCAAAATGTGCCCTCTAAAACACTCTGCCTGGAAAGAAATGCTTCTTGATACATTCAACCCATCCTATACCAAAGCACTTGCCTAAGTACAGGTGGTCCTCGACTTACGACCACAATTGAGCCCAAAATTTCCGTTGTTAAGCGAGACGTTTGTTAAGTGAGTTTTGCCCCATTTTACAACCTTTCTTGCCATAGTTGTTAAGTGAAACACTGCCATTGGTAAGTTAGTAGCACGGTTGTTAAATTAATCTGGCTCCCCCATCAATTTTTCTTGTCAGAAGGTTACATGACTGTGGGACACAGCAACGGTCATAAGTATGAACCGGTTGCCAAGCCTCTGAATTTTATTCACATGATCATGAGCATGCTACTGTAGGAAGTTAGCACCCACCCCTTTCCTAGAAGAATGAAATATTTAGGAAAATATTTTGGAAAAAAGGCAGAATATTATGTTTCCCTGGTTGAGAAATGGAGAAACATGTTTTAAAGACAAAGCAACTCCCACCTTCCTGCCTCCCCCCCTTTTGTCAATGGGCCAGAGGCAGAAACTCAATCTTTGACAATAGGACCCATCTGCAACACAATTGCAACAGAACCTAACACAATGGGACCCATCTAGGACAGAAACTCACCACATGGTACCTGGGAAGATTACATCAGTCAGCAAGGCGAGCTAAGACCCCCACCACCCTGGAAGTCTGACAACCAATCAGGATACTCTTTCAGGGGCCCAGGAAGTTCAAAGCCAGAGAAAGCATAAAACCCGGGGACTCGCTGTATCTCGGCCCCTTTTCTGTTCAGGAACTCAAGCCATGTGATCCTGTCCACCATTAAGCCATCTTTCCAAGCAGTCTCCATGTTTCCAGTGTCTTTTTCCCCACTTGGAGCTGAACCCAGAAGGATATTTCTTCCTACACTACAAAGGCCTTAAGTGTGGAAAAATGGACATATAAGTCACTTTTCTCAGTGCCGTTGTAACTTTGAATGGTCACTAAATGAACGGTTGCAAGTCGATACAACAGAGAACTATGGTTTATTTCGGGGTTCTATATAAAACAAGTGGTATAAAACAACTGCTTCTATGACAGACCTTTTGATAGGTAGTTTAAGAAAAGGGGCGAGAGTGATGCGGGAATAAAATTGCTCACTTTTGCCTGTCTTTCCTTTCCTTTCCTTTCCTCTCCTCTCCTCCCCCTCCCCTTCCCCTTCCCCTTTCTTTCCTTTCCTTTGAGAGATAAAAAGGGCCAAAGAGAGAAATGAAAAAAAAAACCCTACCATAAAAACACACAACCCACTGGCTGCATTATCCACACCGACCATTTACAGAAATGAAATTACAACAGCATTTAAACGGGGGGGGGGGGAGAGGAGGGGACGGGAGCAGGGAACACTTCCATTTGCGACCTATAGTTTAATTTCTTGCAACCAGACATTTCCTTTGCTGGCTGGGGAATTCTGGGAGTTAAAGTCCGCCAGGCTTAAAGTTGCCCAGGTTGGAAACCCCTGCTCCATAGCGTTCACATTCATCCAGGTATACCGGGTATTTCTCAGGACACCTTAGCCCCAAAAGTGTCCCTTTCGGAGGGGTGTGTGTGTGTGCTGGTTGATAGAAACCCCCCCAACCTGGACGGAAGCCCCACCCACCGCATCACAAACGAGGAAAACGAAAGCGATCGCGGGGAAATTCGTTTTCAGCAGCGATACTCTAGGAAACGAAACTTAAACGGCGGCGGGGGGGCGGCGGGGGTCGAAGGACCGGGTGGCTGCCGATCCGCTGTTGGCCGACCGAGCTGGTTTGGCGTTGAGTTGGCGGTGGGGGTTCAACCTTTAACGAGCCACATCTGGATTTAAAGCCACACCTGGACTTAAAAGGGCCAACGCGGTGAAAACTTTAAACTTTAAACTGGAAAGACCCGGCTGGGTTTAAACGTCCGCTGCCCTTTCCTACCTGGCAGGTAGCATCGCTGCCGTCCCGCGGGGAGCTTCCTCCCCAGCTGTCCTTGGGCGTTGTCTCCGCAGGAAGCCAGGCTCCCGTCGGCCAAGAGGAGCAGCGTGTGCCGCTCCCCGCAGGCCACTAGGACCACTTCTTGCCCGCCAACCGCTGGCGGATCCCGACGGAGAGGAACCGGCTGGGAAGCCCCTTCCTCTCCCGAGCCCAGCTGCCCGTAGGAGCCGTCCCCCCAACCGAAGAGCATGGCGATCCTTGGTCTCTGGCTCTTTCACCCGGAGATTGCTCCCAGCGCGGAGTTCACTCTTCCTCCCAACTGGGTATCACCTTCAGGCGGCTCAGCTTTGATAAGACGGGTGTAAAAAAACAACAACCCCGCTGCTTTTCTGGCCAGCCCTGCCCAGTTGTTCCAGGCCCTTCCCAGTCCTGATGGATGGATTGCAGAGGGGGGGGGGAGGAGTAGAAAGTCAGTGCCTATCCGCTCCTAGAAGAATGAAATATTTTGAGGAATGTTTAAAAAGGCAGAATATTATATTTCCCCAAAGGGAGAAATGGAGAAACGTGGTTTTTTTAGAGGCAGAAAGCAACCCCCACTTTCCTTAATAATCCACAGCAGATGTCAACACTTAAGAGACAAGGAGCTTATTGAAAAAGGAAGACAAGTATCTAGATAGCTCTGTTCATAGGCAAAGCAAATACTGCAGGCAGAAATCCATTCAAGACAGGATATTTTGAAACTCCCTGCAGCAAAGTCTGAACAAAGGCAAATAGCCGTCCCTCAAGATCCAACATAGGACAAAGCCATTAAGAGACAATAGTAATTGCTTGACAGCAGTGGTGGGTTTCAATTTTTTTTACTGCCGGTTCTGTGGGTGTGGCTTGGTGGGCATGGCAGGGGAAGCATACTGTAAAATCTCCATTCCCTCCCCAATCCAGGGGAAGGTTACTGCAAAATCCCCGAGGCAGAGAATAGATGGGGGCGGGGCCAGTCAGAATTTTTATTACTGGTTCTCCGAACTACTCAAAATTTCCACTACCAGTTCTCCAGAACTGGTCAGAAAATGCTGAAACCCGCCTCTGCTTGACACCCTTTCAGAACACAAGCCCCGTCATCTCAGAGCGGTCCAAACTTCAACCAAACCTGGGAACTCAAGACAAGCACCTAGGATTTGCATTTCCTCTTTTGTCTATAGAGGCAGCTATGACCCCTACATGACCCCATAGGAATCTGACAACAGCCAATAGAATATTAGAGGACATGTTCTTGCATAGGAAGCTCAAATTAAAAAAAGGTATAAAAACCCACCCACTCCATCAGCTGCATCAGAACCACAAAACCTGGTGGTTCTGTTCATCAATAAATAGACCCTCTTTCCAATCAGCCTCCATTTTGTCTTTAGTGCCTTTATCCCGGCTTGGACCTGGACCTGGATATTACTTCCAACAGAGGTTTATCTGTGTGCCAAGTGCTTGTCAAGTACCACCATCAACGATCTAAAAGGATGCCGATTACCAGCTGTCTGCAAGGAATATAAATCCTTCCATTCCCCACTATCCTGCCAAAGCTGAAGAAGCTTCTTGGATGAGAAGTGAAATGTCTTCAAAAGAAAAAACCAGAAAGTCCAGTTGCCTCCTGAAAAAACACCTTTGGGACAACCTTGACCTGGAGGGCTGAGAATCTCTACAGACTTTTATGACTGCATGCATTTTCTCAGAAACTCGGGTCAGTTACGTAGACGTCCAACATGCTGGGTTAATATCTCCTCCTCCTTTGGGCTTTGGTATCAACAGGACAGATATTCCTTGCTTAACAACCATTCATTCAGTGACTGAAGTTATGACGGTGCTGAAGCAATGGTAGTTACAACCAGTCCTTGAAGTTACAGCTGTTGCAGTGCCCCTATGGTCATGTGACCAAAATTCCAGCATTTGGCAGCCGAGTCACGTTTAGGACTAAAGTCCTATCTTCCTCCATCTCTGCCCTCTTGGCTTCCTTCTACCAGCTGACCTTAACCATCTTCATTATTATTATTATTATTATTATTATTATTATTATTATTATTATTATTATTATTGGTTCGATTTATATGCCGCCCTTCTCTGGAGACTCAGGGCAGCTTACAATGCGTTAAGCAATAGCCTTCATACTTTTTGTATATACCTGCTTAGTAGGGCTTTTGGCTTCCCCCTAAGCGGTGTTCTTTTTTTTTAATACAAAGTCAGCTTATTGCCCCCACAATCTGGGTCCTCATTTTACCTACCTCGGAAGGATGGAAGGCTGAGTCAACCTTGAGCCTGGTGAGATTTGAACTCGCAGTAATTGTAGGCAGCTGGCAGCTAAGTGCTACTTTAACAGCACTTTAGTCCACTGCACCACCAAGGCTCTTCTTCCTCCCACTGCTGATATACCCCTTGGCCAAGGCAGCTCCTGATCCTTCATGAAGCTGCCAAAACACCTGAAACCCAGGCTGGCACATGTCCCAAAATCCCTTTCTTTGCCACTCAGCAATATGGGTAAGATATGCTTTGCTCTTCCACTACTAAATCATAGATGAGAAGGTGAGACACAAACACATGCACTTTGCATTTAGCAACAACAACCTCAGGTAAGGCTTCGTTCTTTGGGGTTTAATTTTTTTTATTACTTTATCAAACTATAACATTCAGAAATACAAAGAAAAATGAAAATAATGGGAAAATGGAGGGGGAGGGGGAAAAAAGGGTAGGGGAAAGGGGAAAAGAAAAAGAAAAGCATTGGCTCTTTGGTGCAGTAGCATAAAGATAACATACAACCTCAACTTTTTGTTTTGATATAATTAAAAGGAACATATTAACCCAATCAAATTACATGGTAGACAAAACAGCGTATTTTCAACGTACTATATATTTAGATTGTACACGATCATTTCTAAATAAAGCAAGAAAATCACTGAACAGTCAACTAACTAAAATCCCTTGTGACAATCTCTTCTCCCATCTGAGGTCAAAAGAAGGCTACAGCTTCCAAGGTGGCATCTTCAAGTTCCTGTTTCAGACTCAGGCCGCAAATCTGCCAAAGCCTCGATTGTTGCTGATTGCTTGAAGAAGTTTCTCCTCCAGTTTTTCTTTTGTTGAATAAATTGGCAGCAATAAAAAATGAAAACAGGTGTCAGCCTCAGGGATAAGATCCTCTGAGGGCAAGATATGTGGAGAAATCATCCAAGGTTTCATTCCTGCCACAGGAACCCTGTCATTTCCTGCCAAAAACACTAGACGTACGGGAAATCATCAGTTAAACACAGAATATTAGGGGGAACATAGATCTAAAAACACGGGATTCTTTGACACAGGATAATGTTGCCTCCAAAAAGATTTAATAAAACTTCTGTTGCCCTACTGGGATCAATTGTAGTGATGACGCCCAATCCAGCCCTATACAGGTAATCCCCGGTTTATAAGCATTCCCTTAGCGCAGTGGGTCTCAACCTTCCTAATGCTGCGACCCTTTAATACAGTTCCTCATGTTGTGGTGACCCCCAACCATAAAATTATTCCTAAAACCATTGAAAATATGTGTTTTCAGATGGTCTTAGCAGACCCCTGTGAAAGGGTCGTTCAACCCCCAAAGGGGTCCCGACCCACAGGTTGAGAACCACTGCCTTAGCGAATGTTTGAAGTTACACAATCAGCTCCCCTTAGCGTTTACAAACAAGCCCCAAAACTACGAATCTTGCAGCACATGGCAATTGTTCGCCCTTACAAACAACTGCAGCGGCTCCACAACATTTGTGCTGCATGTTGCCAGTCGAAATAGAGGTTCTCAGGGGCATATCCGCTCCTCAGAAGCTCCATTCAGGCGTCCAAAGGCCTCGCCTAGCACAATGCTGGCTGAAATAGAGTGCGATGCCCCTCAGAAGCTCCATTTAAGCCAGCAACATGACGGGCAAGACCTGCGGAGGCCCAAACGGAACTGCAGAGGGGCACACAGCTGAGAGGCTGGCGAGGAGACTGCTTGCTAGATCTTCACAATATAAGTAACTCGGCGCATCCACTCGGGTGGGTGGGGGAAAAGCAATTGTGGGAATCATGAGGTATTTCAGGTCAAGGAGGCCTTGGGTGTCTTAGGCAGATGGCCTGTTCCATCACTAGCGTCCCCCCCCCCCCAATGGCCTTCCCCATCCTGAAATACCTCAGGTGCACTTACTAATCCTCGCATTTGATTAGCGAATGCATGGGCGAAAAGAGGGAGTGATTCCATTCAAGGTACAAGATTCACTCCCAAAAATCCTCGTCTTACGAATGGAATGGGCAGGTAGTCCCCAACTTAGGATCAAAATTGAGCCCAAAATTTATGTTGTTAAGTGAGAAATTTGTTATGTGAGTTTTGCCCTATTTTATGACTTCCCTTGCCACATTTGTTAAGTGAACCTCTGCAGTTGTTAAATTAGTAACACGGTTGTTAAGTGAATCTGGCTTCCCCGTGTGACCACATGACCCTGGAACACTGCAACTATCATAAATATGAAGCAGTTGTCAAGCATCCAAATGTAAATCCCGTGACCATGGGGATGCTGCAATAGTCATAAGTGTGAGAAATGGTCATAAGTCACTTTGTTCAATGTTGTTGTAATTTTAAATGGTCACCAAATGAACTGCTGTAAGTTAAGGACTACCTGTATAGAGTTGCTTCTCAATTATCATTTCAATTCCTTGACTCTCTGTATTAAAAGAAGCTTTTGGAGAGAGATGAATGCCTTCTTGCTAACATTCGTAACAGCTCATAACGCAGAAAGAAATTCACCTTCAAGATCGTTAGAAGAGCAATGAGGCACTCGCATGTAGATACTTACCCAGAAAACGTTTTTTATCCTCCAAACTCAGTTCATGAAAGACTTCCCAGAACATCCTTATGGTTGGGTGTGTTGAGCTGTATATACCACAATACTCAGCATTCTTCAGTGCAAGAATAATCAGACAACGGGAAAAAATTGAGAACCAATCAGAATAAAAAAAACTGGACTATCCATAGATCATATATAGCTATCATTCTATAAGCCACTCAGAGTCACTTGAACTAGGCAGCAAAAGAGAGAGAGAAAAAACAGAAAAAGGGGAAGAAAAAAAAAAGGTGAAACAAGAAAGAGGTCAGAAGGAAGGGAGGGATGGAGAAAAAGGAAAGAAAGAAAAAGAAAGGTTGGCTTTAGCAACTTTCTCTGCAGCCATGCTCAAACTCCTAAATGCCATCCAGGCAATTCTATCATTCACTTATTTGATAAGGTAGGAGTTGCGATTACCAAATCCTAACCATGCCAATTGAAAATTATGCTGTAGCTCAGGGGTGCCAAACTCGATTTCATTGAGGGCCGCATCAGGGTTGTTTGACCTCAGGGGGCCAGGGTGGGTGTGGCTAACTCGATGTCACTCATGTTGGGGGCTCCTGTAGTGGCACAAGCCCTTTGCCAGCAAAAATGAGCTCCCGAGCTCTGTTTTTAGCTGTGACAGCTTCCTGCCAGTGAAAACGGTGTCAGCGCTCCAAGTTATATTCTCTCCAGTGCTGACATGAACAGTAGAAGTAGCAGTTTGATTTAGCAGTTTGACTTTTCACCCACTTCCCCCCCCCCCTGCAGATAACATCCCCTAGGAGATGAGATGGGAGGGGGGAAATTCCTGTGAGTTGAAGTAGCCAAGAAGACGAGTGATTTGGGAGATGGCCAATGAGACGCTGAGAACTGAGGAACAGAAAGGGAAGGGTTTGGGGGCAGAGGGTCAGTTTCGGCTGCAACTGAGTCCGGGCCCAGATCGTTATTCCAATAAATGAAAGGTTTCATCAAAGACTTTGTGTTTGGAAATGCAATTTATTTGAGATAACATCGGAACCTGACAAACGGAGCTTGGGAGGTTCGCCTGCAACCCTCGTGAGCTCCGTTTTCGCTAGCAGAGGCACTGTGGGCCAGTCTTTTGCTGTTTCTAGGGCAGCTTCGTGGGCCAGATCTAAGCATCCTGCGGGCTGGATCTGGCCCCTGGGTTTTGAGTTTGACACCCCTGCTGTAGCTAATGGCATAGTTCCATCCCTCCAATCAAGATCTGCTCATAAAGGTCCTTGTCATAAAATACATCTCTCCATCCACTTACCCGTTCGTACATATCCCAATCATAATTGGCATTTCCAATTGCCACTTCCATCAGTTGTTCAGGCTCAAAGATGCCAACTAGCTGTTCATCTAGGACTTTGTAAAATCCTCTCCTGAACTCACTGAAAACATCATCCACTGATTTGTTGAATATGTAATCCACGTATTTGTCAACAAAGTCTTTCCTTTAAAAAGTAGAAAATAAGCCTGATTTTTTTTCAAGAAGGTCAAATTCTTGGCCTTTAAATAAATTCATCAGGGTTCAGAATCTGATCTCTTCGGTTAATGTTGCTCATAAATCTAAGTTTACGGTATCTGTTTACATGTATTTGTTAATATAATAAATGTTCACTTTGATATTTACAAGAATTAGTTGAGACTGGAGGTAAGTCTTTGTACCACAAGGCAAAAAATGCATGTTACTCTACATTTAGGCCTTTGAAAGAGAATAAGACTGAAATTTTATAAATAAATTAAAAGACTGGACTTGTTGCATTTTAGTTAGCTACCATATTTTTCGCTCCGGACTATAAGACGCATCTACCTTTTTTGGTGAGGAAAATAAGAAAAAGAACATTGCCTCCCAGCAATTTTGCCTCACTGCAGCAAACAGCAAATAGCCTGCTTTACTTTCATTTTTGTTTTCAGCATAACTTGATTAGCACAAAAAAAAAAAATATCTGCTCCCAGCAATTTACCTCCTTGCAAGCAAGCAGCAGAGGCCCACGCAGCAATAGGCAATTGAAATCCCTGCAGCCTAAAACAGCTGAGAGTCGGGAAGCTGATCCAAGGGACAATCAACTTGTGCTAATTAGGCTGTGCTGAAGCTGAAATGGACTGTTTCTTCTTGCTGCAAGGAGGTAAATGCTGGGAGGCAGAGGCCAAAGGCTGGGGGCCAGTGGGTGAGTGGGGCTACATTCGGTGTATAAGATGTACCCAAATTTTCACCCCCTTTTGGGAGGGGGGGGGAAGTTGCATTTTATACTCCAAAAATTCCGATATTTCTTTTCTCCCCATTTCCCCACCTTTTCCCCAAATTCTCAGCCTACAGTAGTCCTTGAGTTATGACAGCAATTGGGACTGGGAGTGCTGTTACTAAACTCTGCAGTTGTAGAGCATGATGTCATATGACTGCATTGCTTAGCAAATTCCATTTGTTGTCGTAATCCCAGCTCCTCTTGGGCCTTTAAGCAGGAAGAATACCAGGTAAAGAGTGGGGGGATGGGTGCCACAAGCAAGCGGGCATCGAGCACAAGCGGGTGCTGAGGAGCATGGGCAAGCTGGCAGAGGTTTCGGGTTTTTAGTGTGCTGGGGTGGTGAGGGATGTGAGCAGGGGCTGGGGAGAAAAAGTGGTGGGAGAAGCATAAGGGAGTGACTTGCAACCTTCTCTGCCACATTCCCATTGACTTTGCTTGTGGGAAGATGGCAATTCCTGCTCACCTGACAGTGGCTGGCTCTGATGTAATCATAAGCCAGGTGCCCAGTTTAGGGTCACTTGACCCCAGGGATACTGCAACAGCCACAACCTTGTGTCAGAGGCTCCTGTTGTTCAGTGCAATTGGAAATCTTGAACTGTTGTGAGTGAGTGAATGATCCTAACTCAAAAACTACCTGTAGTTTAGATCTGAAGAAATTTTTTTAAATCTCATAGAAATTCAAGACGTTTGGGGATATCAGTAACTGAAAGTTTAAGAAGTTATCTGATTCCTGCATGGTGCTTTACTAATGTCTTGAATGATGATTCCCCCCTTTACTTCTAACATTTTAAGAATCATTGATACATACTTATTGGCATTGTTTACAGCTGTCGAAATGCCATTTTCAATCAAGTCTACATCCATGCTGTCCCAAAAAATCTGAAAAATAAAGTTGCTGCATGTTAGGCAAATCTGTTAAAGCTACAATTAATGCATTAGTAGAGTCCCCACACTGAACAGTATCAAGACTTTCTGTTTATGGGATAGTTGGCATCAGTACTTTCAGCCAATGAAGCAGTGTGAATAATGCTTTGGCTGGTACACACATGGTCTCAAGCCATGGTTTCCCGTAACTGTGTTTTACTGAATAAATAAGGAGACTCGGACAACAATCAAACTTTATACCAAGGTCGTGAACCATAATGTCTGGATTCACATAGCATACCAACCATAAATAAATTATCTTATGACTTAATGTGTGAATGAGATTTCAGCCCAAGTGTGCCTGCAGGATGCGGTAAAAAAAATGTGATGCACGTAAAAAAAAACCAAGCTGAGCTTGGACTAAACGATCATTGATAATCATCTTCTTTTAATGATCCCATAATCCCTTGCAGAATAGAATCTGGGCAACTGAATGAATCTGAGAGTTTACTGGCCAGATGCCCTTCCTATCACCAATGCGGAGTTTTGTTCAGCAGATACCGTGATTCCCTGAAAATAAGCCCTCGCCGAAAATATTTAAACGCATGCGCAGCCAGTCCCCACCAATTCCTCTGGTTAGGGTAGAGGAGCCCTACCCTAGTCTTGCTCCATGCGCCGCAAAATAATAAGACCTCCCTGAAAATAAGACCAAGCGCTTATTTCAGGGTTCCAAAAAAATATAAGACAGGGTTTTATTTTCGGGGAAACACGCTATATTCTCATTGTGCCCAGAGAGAGAAATATCTGCCTATATAACTGATTTTACCACTCTGGATTTTTTCCCATTTTTAGCCTCTATTCCAAGTTATTAAACATTTGAGGAGGTATCATAAAAGAATGCAGGATACTCACAGAGTGGCATAGCTGAAACCTGTCTTCAAGATCATCTGGTTCATACTCAAGAACTGTCTGCAAACTTCTTCATAACAAAAGGAAATAGAAAATAAAATATTATAGGATGTTCTTTTGACAGATATTAATACATTGCCAATCAAAAATACATGCTGAATTGGTTTCACTTTTTTATAAGCCTGAGAACATGAACAAGATCTCTTCTGAGTCAGCATATCTAGTGATGGAACTAGAATGGTTAGCTTGATCCAGTATTTGGTGAGAAGATACAGAGAAGATTTAAACGCATGTATGACTGCTCCAGAAAAACCTTTGGATCCAGATAATTTAAAAAACTAAGTTAGTGGGTAATGCTCTCTTCTCAGGCCAAATAGTGTACCCAATTTTAAAGGGGACATGCTTCTATTGGGATTTGGGTCATATTGGGATTTACTAAACTAGGCGGACACACCAGTTACATTGGGCAAAAGAGAACGTTCCTTCTCCTAGACCAGGGGTGTCAAACTCGATTTCATTGAGGACCTCATCAGGGTTGTGTTTGACCTCAGGGGGATGGATTGGGCATGGCCAGGGGGCATGGCCAGCTCGACATCACTCCTGTCCGGGGCGCCTGTAGTGGCCTGAGCGCTCTGCCAGCGAAAACGGGCTCCTGAGCTCCGTTCTTGGCTGCGACAGCTTCCTGCAACCCTCTACCAGCGAAAACGGAGCTTGTGGCCTGTCTGAGCTTTGTTTTTGCTGACAGAGGCACTGCAGGCCAGTCCTTTGCTGCTTCCAGGGCAGCCCCGCGGGCCAGATCTAAGCACCCCACAGGCTGGATCCGGGGCCTCGGCCCTGAGTTTGACACCCTTGTCCTAGAAGGGTGTGATGGCTACTGTATTTGTAAGCATCTGTAGCTTATTCTCCTTGCTTCTGCTGAATAATTTTAAAAAAATTATGTGCTTATGGAGAACTAAAGCTGGTGCTTTTAAAGGACATTTAATGAATCATTTCCACACTAATACAGAGATGGGAGCCTAAGGAGATTCCATAAAGAGAAAAAAGCAGATAGATCTCAATCTTTTCCTTCCCCTAGACTTCTTGCCTTTGGTTATGCATAGAGAACACTCTCTCTGTCAGCCATTGCAGCTATGTAACTGGGGGCCTTCTACTCCAGGGGTGTCAAACTGGCGGCCCACGGGCCAGGTGCATTGCACGCAGGCCACGCCCAGCTCGATGAAGGCAAAAAAGTCATTAAATGTCACCTGGCAGCAATGGGATGCCGCGGGTTTGACATCGGTGTTCTACTCTAGGTTACTCCATTATGACAACTCAAATCAAGAAATGCCTCCTACTGCAGAAGGGATGAGGGGAGAAATGACAAATGATTTGCTGATCTCTACACCTTGGCCAAGTCATTTTAAACCACATTCAAATGTTAGGATTCCATTACTTTTGCCACATTCTTTGAAACAGAAACATTCTCAGTTGTAGGGAGAGTGCAACGACTGGATAAAATCAGTTAAGACTCAATGTCCCTAGTAGGTTGATAGGATTGAATTCATTTACCTTCCTAGGACAGGGCTTAGCTCTTTCACATCAC
>WNWU01000007.1:35767413-35780784 GCA_012654045.1 Ptyas mucosa
TTTTGTTAAGCAGCTTTTTAAAGACAGCAAGCGGGAAGGGTATGTAGGCAGTGACATGGTTGGCTATTGAGAGTCCACAGAGAATACCAAAAAGGAAATATTTATTCTTCTCCACAGAAGGCTGCAAGAACAAAACAAACAGCAAGAGAACATCACCACAACTCCCAACAAGCACAGTCAATGAGAAGGAATAGAGATTACTTTTGCAATATTTAAAGGAACATATGTTTGTACAATGGGATATGTAGCCTTTAGATGGCTGATTCCAGAGGAAATATTGGTGACATGGCACGGACAAAGACATAGATTGGATTCAGTAGAAAAGGCGGAACAATTTTATGATCAGTTTTTGGGACTACAAGAGGAAGAGAGATTGAGAGAGGAAAGAGAGGTTAGACATCAGTAGGAACCTTCTGAAGAAAGAGACATACAACAAAAGGAAGATGCACGAGAACGGGAGGAAATAGCAATAAGGAAAGGAGCAAGGGCAAAAGAAGTAAGGGAGAAAAGAGCAACTAGAACAGCAAATCCCATTTATAAGTAAACACCATAGAAGAAGAAATAAAGTTAATGTCAATTAATATAAATGGACTGAAATTGGCTATAAAAAGGAACAAATCCTTTAACAAATTAGAAAAATTAAAATTGTAAAATTACAATTTGTTTACAAGAAGTTCATATTAAAAAGCAACTTAAAAGAATATTGGAATACCCGAAAATTGGAAAGTTATATGCCTCTCTCACACAACAAAGTAAGAGGGGTGTAGTACTCTATATTGAAGAGACAATAAAAGCTAAACAAATTTTCACAGATGAGGAAGGGAGGATCTTAATGGTGGAGGTAATAATGCTTATAATAATGATATAAACAAATGCTTCTAGTGGCAATATATGCACCAAATGATAATCAAGAGGATTTTTATCGTAAATTACATAAGAAAATAATAGAATTGGAATACGAAAACATATGCATTGTAGGAGACTTTAATGCGATTGTAGATGTGGACTCGGACTATAAATCTAGTGAAAGAAACAAAAAAGCGAGGAAAAGACTCCCAAGAATCTTTTTTAAAATGGTGGAAGATGTTTGGTGAGAAGCATACCCCAAGAAAACTCAATATATGTTTTATTCAAACAGACATTTATCCTGGTCCAGAATAGACATGTTGTGGATGTCAACTGAGCTAATAGCTAATTTACAAGAAATAAATATTCAAACAAATATCTGGGCGGATCACAATCCAATAAAAGTTATATGGAAGGGACAAAAAAAGAAGTCAAGATGGACAATGAATCAAACAATATTGAAAGAAAAGGAATATGTACAATTTATGGAAAGAGAAATGGACTTCTTCAAAGAGAATAGAAAAGAAGAAACATCATGACAGAATCTATGGGATACAGCAAAGGTATATATTAGAAGATTAACCATAACGTATGTGGGAAAGAGAAACAAAAAAAGGAGCCAAGTGCGAAAGAAATTAGAAGAGGAGCATAGGAGGTTAGAGATGGAACTACATAGATTAACACTGGCAATTAAAGAGAAAGAACAAACTGGTTATTATGCGATATGGGAAACATTTTATCGATGGTTAGAGGACAAATATAAAAATTAGAAATAAAAGTAGATGAGCAAAATATAGAAAATAGTCAATAGAGTTAATAGAGTTAAGCAAATTAAGAAAAGGATGTAAAGTATTAGATATTTAATGTATTGATATTAAGCTAAGAATAGATTAAATAATGAATACGACTGTAAATTTTAACTGTTATTCCACAAACATTTGTACCCAGACGACACACTGTTTAATGGAAGGTATATATATATATATATATATATATATATATATGTATATATATATGCAAAAAATTAAAATCTCGGGTGTTTTCCCGCGTCATAGTAAATAAGTTAGTTAAAAATGTTTAAAATTCCAGTTAAAATCTCAGTTTAAAATCTCAGCTTAAAACAATATATATATTGTTCTTTATCAAAGTGCAGATTGCTAATTGGCTAAATGCTTTCTTTCATTCAGCTCAAGTTTTATAGTCCCTTAAGGAAGGGGTTCAAATTCACGTCATCAATTCATCGTCATGTGACGTATCAGGACATTTCCTCCCTTTGCTAAACAGGGGGTTGGCGTGGCCAGCACATGACGCATCCGGCCCGCGGGCAGTGAGTTTGACTCCCCTGCCTTAAGGCATCTTTCCTTTGGAGCCTCAAGAGGTGTTGGGATTAAAAATCCTCATAATCCCTCAATCAGGTATTTCCCAGACAATTTTTTTTCAATAAACAAAAGACCAGGTATAGAACTTCACAAATCAAACTTCTACATATTTTCCACATTAAGATCCAATATCTCGAAGATGAAACTCAAATACTTTGGCCACCTAATGAGAAGGAAGGACTCACTGGAGAAGAGCCTAATGCTGGGAAAGATGGAGGGCAAAAGGAGAACGGGACGATAGAGAATGAGGTGACTGGATGGAGTCACCGAAGCAGTAGGCATGAGCTTAAATGGATTCCAGAGGATGATAAAGGATAGGAAGGCCTGGAGGAACGTTGTCCATGGGTCCAGTGGTATTCAGCCGGTTCTATCCAGTTTGGGTGAAATGGTAGCGGCCACTGTGGGAGGCTCCACCCACCCGCCCAGACATCATCACATCCCGTTTTTGACACTCTGCGCTTGCACAGAAGGTCCTGGAAATGCACGGAGGTGGTGCGTGCACTCACATTTGCCAACCGGTAGCAAAGGTAAGTGAATACCACCCCTAATGGGATTGCGATGGGTCGGACATGACTTCGCAACTGACAACAACAAATCCCACCTTGGGTTAATGGAGGCTGGTGAATTGATGAATTGAGTTCATTCGAACTGGAATTGGGTCTGATAAACTTACCTTGGGAGGGAACCACATTGGGGAAGTGGGTTCAGGATACATAAACATCCCATATTCTGGCTGTACCACCTTCTCAAACACCTCTGAAAAGAATTCCACCAGGAAACCTTTATCTCCATAATAAGGCATTTCATTTTCAAATTGAACCTGCCAAAACAAGTAAAGAAGAAAAGGAAAAGTAGTCCGCAGAATGTCTATGGAGATTCTCAATCATCCAGGTCTTAGTTGTCCCAAAAGTGCTTTTCCAAAAAGCAACTGGACTTTCTTGGTTTTTTTCCTTTTGAAAAAAAAAATACCAAGGAAGTCCAGTTGACTTTTGCAAAAGCACCTTTGGGATAGTTCAAGGCATCTGTTCACTTCACTGAGAGAAAACAATTGAGGAATCAGTGTCCATAAAAGCCCTTAAGCAGAGGTTAACAATTGTGCTTCGCCTTCATCCAGCAATCTCATTTGTGCCTCATTAGTGCAATGACTGGAAGCAGATCTCAGATAGTTACATGAAGCTGCCTCTGAATCATAATCTCCCTCCCACCTGCTTCAAAATCTTCTTTGCAAGGGTCCCCAAGGTTTCTGAACAGACCTGGAGAATGCCCAGGCAATTCAGGATCCTGCAAAATTTGAGAAAAAAAGTTGTAGTTTTAAGAATTGCATGAAATAATTGAAACACAAACATCCTTCTTCGGATGGACAAAGAAAGCTGAAAAACGCTGAATTCCCTTAGCGAATAGCAGAAAAGCTCTGAATTTGCAGGTTGTCAAAAGGATTTCATGTTCTTTGAACTCATTGGCTGGTTTTGGATGCATCACTCAGCCAAGATTTCCACCCGTTAGGTGCAGAAAAATTAGAGGTGACCTTCAACCTGTAAACTGTGTCTAGTTTCTTAGAATTAAGGCAAAATACAGGTAATCCTTGACTTACAACCATTCCTTTAATGACCTTTCGAAATGACCGTTTTTTACTACGCCAGTCAGTTCTCAGGTTCAAAGCTCAGGTCTTTATAGAAATGACTTCCATACTAATATGGAAAAGCAAAAAGCTGTGATTTGATGTTAATGCCTTATTTTACTGTAACAGAGAGTCTGAAGTCAATGCTTCCTTTTCTCCCCCCCCATCTTTCCTCATTTTTTCCCCTTTCCCCCTCTCCCCTCATTGCTCTTTTATTTACTTTTCTATTTTGTACTTTATAACTTAATAAAAAATGAGATTAAAAAATTGTAGTGTCAGTTGTTGTACGTCGAGGACTATCTGTATAACTGTGATAGAAATAAATAGTGAGTAAACAAACACCTTACGGATAGATTTTTTAAAACGCAGTTCCCATTTTGAAGGCTACACCAGTCAGTTCTCAGATTCAAAGCTCAGGTAACTCTGCATCAGAGACCACAGGTAACTCACCAGCAGTTGCTTTTTCAGGAAGCTGTCCTCTATTATACTAAGATTGTGCCAGGTGTCTTCAAGGAGAAAATGGCGTCGTACTTTCAGAGTAAAGATAGCGGGTTCTGGAGGGTCACTATTTCTCAGACTCAAATTCATGAGCCGTTTAAGACAAGCCATCCATTTTAAATCCTGGAGAAGTCCAAGGGGAAAAGAGATAAAAACCAATAAACAATTTTCACATTTTATCATAGAAGAAATGTAAGCAAATCAAAGGAAACCTACTTTTAAGGCAATTCTGATGATGGTGTTTACATTTAACATTTTCTCCCCAAATAACCTAACAGCATTCAACCATTTCTTTAAAGGTCTATAGAGATTCTCGGTCATCCAGCTCATGGCTCTCCCAAAGGTGCTGTTTTCAAGAGGCAACAGGACCTTCTGGTTTTTTCTTTGAGGATGTCTTCAAAGAAAAACCAGAAAGTCCAGTTGGCCTCTTGAAAAAAGAACTTATTGGGTACTTATTATCATGTATGGTGGACTTGCCCTAAGGCAATCGAATTTTGGAGATTTATACAGAGGTGGATATTAGGAATCACGGGATATAAATTACAGGTGAAACCAGAATACTATTTATTAAATATTAGGCCAGATAAGATAGACACGAATATATGGTGTTTGATTACATATATCACAACCGCAGCAAGAATATGTTTTGCTTAACATTGGAAGGGGAAAGACCTACCGGCTGAAGATTTCATTCTGGGAAAAATTATCAAATATGCGGAAGCTGACAGGTTAACAAAAATTTTGAGAGATCAAAAGGACTCCGTATATTTTCAATGTTGGGACCAATGGTATACTTGGTTGAATAATAGAATAGAAAAAGGATAAGGTTAGTGTAGATTCTATTTTTTATTTGTATATTTTGATTGAAGTTAATATACTGTGTAAAGCTCCCGTCGCGATCTGTATGTGAATATATATTTTGTTGTAAAAAGAAAAAAAGAAAAAGAAAAAAAGCACTTTTGGGAGAACCATGAGCTGGATGACTGAGAATCTCCATAGACATTTAGCTATGCACTTTGGGATGAACACTCTTCGAATGCTGCGGGAGTAGGAACGGATTTGCAGAAAAATTTCAGACTACAGGAAGCATTTGCGCTTCAGTTTGAGATGCAGGCCTCAACAACTCTCTAAAAGAAGGCAAATGTCCAGCTGTCTGCAAGGAGTATAAATCCTTCCATTCCCCACCATCCAGTCAGAGCTGAAGAAGCTTCTTGGATGAGAAGGAAAACGTCTTCAAAGGAAAAACCAGAAAGTCCAGTTGCCTTTTGAAAAAAGACAGCCCCTCTGGGACATTTCCTTAAATCTCCATTCTCAAAATGCTAGCAGAGAAAGACGGTAGGGAATGAACTAAAATAAATATGATTTGGAGCTTCCTTAAATGAGCCCTTAAGAAACTTTACTTATTTTATTCAAAACATGTTTACACTGTGTCCAGTGTCCAAGACCCATGTACAACTCCTTCTGAGGCCAAAGTCCTGCAGGATAAAGGGTTGCATGGGAGAGTCCTGCATTATTCATTTACTTGCTTCTTTGTGTTGTTTGTCTTTACAGGTAGTCCTCAACTTAACATTAGTTCGTTTAGTGACCGTTCAAAGTTATAACGGCACTGAAAAAAGTGACTTGTGACCATTTTCCCCACTTATGACCATCACAGCATCCCCATGGCCACATGATCAAAATTCAGATGCTTGGCAATGGACTCATACTTATGACGGTTGCAATGTCCAGGGGTCACGTGATCACCTTTTGCGACCTCCTGACAAACGAAGTCAATGGAGAAGCCAGATTCAATCGTGTTACTAAACAACTGCAGTGATTCACTTAACAATTAGGAGCCTTGGTGGAGGAGTGTTAAGTAGCACTTAGTTGCCAGCTGCCTGCAATTACTGCGAGTTCAAATCTCACCAGGCTCAAGGTTGACTCAACCTTCCATCCTTCTGAGGTAGGTAAAATGAGGACCCAGATTGTGGGGGCAATAAGCTGACTTTGTAAAAAAAAGAACCCCGGGGGGGGGGGGGGGGCAAAAGCCCTACTAAGCAGGTATATACAAAAGTACGAAGGCTATTGCTTAACGCATTGTAAGCCGCCCTGAGTCTCCGGAGAAGGCTGGCATATAAATCGAACAAACAAACAAATAAATAAATTGCAGCAAGAAAAGTCAAAATGGGGCAAAAGGTCCTTAAACCAATGTCTCATTTAGCAATAGAGATTTTGGGCTCAATTGTGATCATATTACTGCTGATTATGGGGGGAGGGGAGTTTACTCCATATCACATTTTGAATGGTGCAAACATAAACAAACAAATAAATTGGGGGCCTCATCCATAAGATATAAAGGGGCTCATTGCTAAGGCTCTAAGTCATGGGTGTCAAATTCAATTTTGTTGTGTTTGACCTTGGAGAGCCGTGTGTGTGTGTGTGCGTGCAGGGTCATGGTGGGTGTGACTGGGGTGACCATGGCCATGGTGGGTAAAATGCTGCTAGAGGCTGGGGAGGCCAAAAATGGGCTGGGGGGGGGGGGCTCGCGGCACCTCAGTGCAGGCTGCTTTTATTTGTTTCTTTGTTTGTCATATTTCTATGCCGCCCGCTCTCCGAAGACTCTTGACGGCTTACACCAAAGACAGTATACTAAATAGCATATTGCCCCCAACAATCTGGGTCCTCATTTTACCCACCTTGGAAGGATGGAAGGCTGAGTCAACCTTGAGCCGGTGAGATTTGATCCGCTGATCTGCTGAACCAGCAGTCAGCTGAAGTAGCTGCAGTACTGCACACTAACCACTGCGCCATCTCAGCTTTTGGCCAGCAAAAGCACCGTGGGCCAGTCCTTTGATATTTACAGGCCGGGTCCACGGGCCAGATTTAAGCACCCCACAGGCCGGAACTTGCCCGTGGGCCTTGAGTTTGACACCCCTGTTCTAAGTCAACCCTTGGCAACTTTAAGAGGTGTGGACCTCAATTCCCAGGATTCCCTAGCCAGCATGGATGGCTGGGGAATTCTGGGAACTGAAGTCCACACCTCTTAAAAGGTGCCAAGGTAAAAAAATACTGCTCTACACAAATGGTATGCCACCTTCCCCAAAGCAAATTCCCGATTAGTCTTTTCCGCTCCCCTATTCGAAGCACTTTTTTTTTTTTGCACCGGAAAAAAATGTGCACATTCTTTTCCAAACAAAAGATACTTTACCTCTTGTAGAGCAAAGGACACGGAATAAAGTATTTCCTTCTTGATTGATACATTGTAGACGAAAGGAAAATAGCAGAAAGAGATTAACCTCTCTTCTTCTGGGATATCCTGCATATTGCAAGGGGGAAAAAATGGAAATCTTTTGAAACAAAAGAAAATCAAATAAAACCTTCTTCGCTTCCCAACTGCCTTTGTCCCTTTGGCTTCCAACCTGCATCAATATACTTTTTTTGGTATATTGCAACAGCTAAACTGTGGAATTCAAATGTTTTCCAATTCGCCTCAAAAATAAAAACTATGAACCAAAGAAAAGGTTTAAGCTTGGGCACAATTAGATAACTGCCATGAAGGAAAAATCACAAATTCCATAGCAAAGCAGCCCATTTCACCTCTTAGGCAGGCGAATATGTCAGCTATAGATAGTCCTCGACTTACAACAGTGCGTTTAGTGACCGTTCAAATTTACAATGGCACTGAAAAAGTGACTTATGACCATTTTTCACACTTACAACCTTTGTAGCAGCCCCATAATCTCACTTAACACATGTCTCATTTAATAACAGAAATTTTGGATTCAGTTGTGCTCATGACTACCTATACTCAGAGAAAAGCCCTGTTCAAGCATTAAGAAAATAAATATGCGAGTTTTCATACAGTGATAAAAACACAACAGCAGATCCAATCAACGCAAAATCTAAAAACAAATGGAGCCAGGCTAGACTGCTCAAAAGAGAGGAACAAGTAATTGCTTAGATAGGATGGGAAGAAGGAAGATACACCAGAAGTTTTGATACTGTTTTCTTTATAGGGAGCTTGCTCTTGAAATTCAGGAAATAATACATATTTGTAGTTCTTGAATTTCCTTTTAGTATTCCTAAGCGGTTCTAGTTCAGCCTGTAGGGTGAAAGCTAGCAACTGGACTGTACACACAGTAGCACTTTATTAAGCCACATCCTTTGACACCATCCCTAGCCTTGTCTTGAAATAATCAGAGCTTCTCGCAAAGAGAGAATTGCTCCGCACTCCAGGCTCCAGAAGAAAAGCTCGTTGGGTATCCATTGGTTTACATGTGAAACGAGCCAGAAACCTAGCAAAAATAGGAAATGCATAATTCCTGTCTTAATTCAGGAAAATTATGGGATTAGGAGCTACAGGGAAACAATCTAAAAGTGTCTTGGAAAAGAGGTTTAAACATAGGTTTTTAATAATGCCATTTTTGTTCAATGAAATGTTCTTCTCATAAAATGCACTAGATTCCTTAAAATGATAATTGTTCTATGCTGAGATGTTGAGATTCTAGAAAGAGTGCAGAGAAGAGCAACAAAGATGATTATGGGTCTGGAGATTAAAACATATAAAGAACGGTTGGAGGAACTGGGTAGTCTAGTGAAAAGAAGGACCAAGGGTGACATGATAGAAGTGTTCCAATATTTGAGGGTCTGCAACAAAAAAGGAGTCAACCTATTCTCCAAAGCACTTGAAGGAGGACAAGAAGCAATGGATAGAAACTAATCAAGGAGAGAACCAACCTAGAAATAAAGAGAATTTTCCTGACAGTTAAAATAATTAGTCAGTGGAATGGCTTGCTTCCAGAAGTTATAGGTACTCCAACACTGGAGGTTTTAAGAAATATTGGATAGCCATTTGACTGAAATGATACAAGGTTTCCTGCCTGGGCAGGGGGTTGGCCTAGATGTCCTCCAAGGTCCCTTCCAATTCTTTTACTCTGTTCTGTTCTAACATGGTAAGCAAAAACCAAACCAGATTATGGATTAGTGTGACGTTTTAACCCAGGTTTCTTGACCAAAATATTTTCAACTGAGGAGAAATGGTGAATAAAGCAAGAATATATTCCAATTACTATATGCAAGGACATTTCACCTCTGTCCCAAGCTTCATGAGCTCTAATACTTTCCTTCTACACAAGGCCAAGACACCATGGAAAATGATACTTACATCACAGAACTTCCATCTGTAATAATCTTCTTCTAGGTCAATTGTTTGAGCAATTTCATCTATGCAGAAGGTACTTATTTGCACTTGACATTTAGCCTCCATGTTGACCTTGAAGGAAAATATTTATAGGTCAAAGCCATGGATTTTATAACAAGAGGCAGGATAAACTCTCCACAATCACTTCCAAGTCACCAGACATACCTTATACAGCATTTTAAGCACTTCGAGGGTATCAATCCATTTATCCTTCTCTTTGGAATAAAGGTTATAACAAGGCAACATGGATGACACGTATGTTTTCAACATTTGAACTATTTGCTCTAAAAATGGACCTGGCAACAAGGACCAAAGTTTTTCTGAAAGAAAGATATTTTCAAGTCATTAAAAATACAGACAGAATCAATTGTACGCTAAGTAAGCCAAATGGAGGAAAATCCTTGACAAGGCTACAGAAGAAATAAGCAATATTTTGAGAAGTAGAAAGTCAATCTTAATTGTAGTCTAGATTCCAAGATTAATGTCTAGAGGTGAAGAACAATCAAGAAACTACAGTGTTACCTCGGTACCCGACTGCTTCAAAACTTGTTGAATTTGGTACTTGATCTATTTTTATAGAAAATGTTGTCCAGTACTCGGTGTTCATTTAGTACTCAACACGGTGCAATAGGAAGAGGGGTATTGGAGAATTGACAGGAAGTCGACCATGCTGGGAAAGTGGCTGACTTAGGAAAAGGGACAGACAAGAAAGTTATTCCAGGCCGAAGGAAAGGGTCACATGATTTGTTTGGGACTCGTCCATCACACCTTCTGAAACGAATTAACGATGTGTACCGAAGTAACACTATACACAGAAGTAACCCCTTGTGTAGTACTTGGTTTCTTCAGCGTAACATTAATCTAGCCAGACTAAAGCACTTATGTACATAACTATTAGATGTATCTGCTGAACTGCTAGGAGGGTTTCAACTTCACCCTGCATACCATTCCAAGCTATGTTGTCTCTTTGCTCTTTGTCTCTATGTTAGCAAAAAGAGCACCTCCCTCCTGTAAATCTGGACTAAATTCCACCACTGTATTCCTTGACAGTAACTTGCGCCTAAGCCATTTAAAGCTTTAAATAGCATTGTGAGTACACTGCAGGTCACATTTTAGGTCTTCTGAAATTTTTTTGATGTCCTCAAGGGCTGTCCTATAAAGCATGGTTCTGAAAACCACTGAAAACGTGGCTTTGTTCTTTGGTCTAGGACCATGATGGCGAACCTATGGCACGGGTGCCACAGGTGGCACACGGAGCCATATCAGTGGGCACGCAAGCATTGCCATAGCTCAGCTGCAGCGCACATGCGTGCGCTGGCCAGCTGAATTTTGGGCCTTCCGGTCCCACCAGAAGTTGGGAAATGGGCTGTTTCCGGTCTCTGGAGGGCCTCCAGGGGGGTGGGGAAGGCTGTTTTCGCCCTCCCCAGGCTTCTAGAAAGCTTCTGGAGCCTGGGGAGGATGAAAAATGGGCCTACCGGGCCTACTGTGCCATCATGTGCTAAAAGCGGTGGGAGAGGCGCAGGGGCGGGGCGCATTGAACTACGGGTGTGGGCACGCACGTGGGCGACCTCCCCCTGCTCCCCCTGCTTTCGGCACGCGACGGCAAAAAGGTTAGCCATCACTGGTCTAGGAGTAGGGTGACTGTCGAGGTCCCCTCATTTGTTTGCTATTCTTTCTGGGGAATGTTTTGAGATGTTGACTTTCTCATTTCAGATATCCAGGATTTTTTCATTCTTTTTCTTTCCTTATTTTATAATGAAAGTCACTCAGAATCAGATGGCTTCAAAACGAACAAACAACGTTTGTCACCTAAAAAGGGAATACACTAGTTCTCTACACTAGTTCACTACTTAATCTGGAGGGCAAGATCAGAACCAGTGAGAGGAATCTACAGGGAAGCATTACAATCAGAGCCATCAAACAAAGGAATACATTTGCCCTATGAAGACATAAATTCCCCTTCACTGGAGGGGTTCAAACATAGACCGGATAGCTATCTTGGATTAAATAATCTCTGTGATATCTTCTATGCTTAGGGCTCTATTGCTTTTGCCAAGAAAATGTAGAATTCTCTTGAGCTGGGAGACTGAGGAATGTAATATATGAATGGGGGCACACAGGATGTGTGAAAAGAGAAAAGGAGAATTGTTCCAACTCACCTAGAATGTTGCAGGAGCCCTTGCTCAGTTGTGTGACAGCTTCAGCAAACTGTAGAGCTAGTGTTGGTATCGAGTGTGCTTCAAAAGCAACACAGCACTCAGGCACCAGAAGAAAAATAGCAAGAGCTTCTTGATGAGGAGAACTCAGTGGAACAGCAGGAAGTAGGTAGGCCAATAAAGAAGAATAGATCTGTTTAAAAACAGTAGGTATAATTGGCTACAGATCTATCTAGTTTCAGATGAAAAACAGATATGTAAAGAGGAATGATAGTTGCCCTGCCCACTCCTGAATTGCAGCCCATTATGGTGGGGCACCAGGTTGCATGATCAGACATTGCTTTGCCAGGACTGAACCTGTCTTAAATGGGAAGCTATTGAAAGGGCCTGCCAAGAGACACTATTGTCCCATGGGGTTGAGGTTGCATGGATCAAGCAAGCCTTCTCAGTGTAGTTATGTTCTAGATAATTCGACCCATAAAACTTTGTGTAGTCACCTCTTGTTTGTGTTTCCTTAACTTTATTCTGCTTTGTTTTTAATCTTAGCTGGGCTGTGGCATCTGTTGGGGTAGAAGAAAGTGGATGAGCTTTTTCTTAATGTTATTTGTTGTTTTTACTCTGTAGCACTCTTTGTTGACATGGGCTATGGATGGAATAGAGTACATCAGGACAGGATTTCTGTATAAATGGAACTCATAAAGAGGCAGAGCTCTCAATTCCACAGGGAGATCTGCAGCAAATTCTTATAGAAGTTGCATTCCAACTGGAGATAATGGTTATCCGAAGGCATCCAAAGCTGGGATGGGAAGCCAGGTGCTCTCCCCGATTAGAATTTTGGGGTTTTTATCCTCTACTGACTGTTAAGACAATCTTCACACAACTGGAAGTACCACTTGGAGGATCAGGATATATATACCAGTCCATCTATGGATTTTCTCATCAGATCACAGAACAATCAACAGACTGTCCAATGTGGAATAATCCCTATATAGAAAGAAAAATATTTTTCTATACCTGCTCAGCAATCCAATCTTTCTCAGTAAGTTCCTTCAAAACTTCTCTTGCTTCTTGCAGGTTCACTGGGATATAACAATCCATTGACACATCAGATCTAGGAGGAAAAATGGAATGTCCCTTTTCTGAGGAATCTCCAAAGCTCAATCACATGTTTCTTAATGCTACCATTCAGAAATTTTATACAGTGACCACATACATCATATTTCCTAGCTTTTGGGCATCAGATCTTCCAAAGAGAAAATTGACTTATCAGGATTTCTTCAGATGTTAAATTCACTTGGGTTACACTAGTATAGTGATCTCCAACCTTAGCAGCTTGGTGGCCCGGCTGGGGGAGGAGAGAGTGGTGGGCCAGTGCACACATACACACAGCTCGATCTTGCACAAAATGAGCTGCACCACACATGCCTGCCAGAATGTCAACTGCATGAATTGAGCTGCACAAGTGCATGCACGCCAGACCACCACTCACAAAGGCTGGTTGCAAATAGGCCACAGAGAGGTAGTATGCTGTGGCCCCGAGTTTGGTGATCCCTGCACTAGTGAGTCAGGACTAGTTATTCTCTCCTGAGAACAGGGGTGAAATACTCCCGGTTCAGACCGGATCACCCGATCTGGTAGCAATGGAGGCGGGTGGTTCGGAGAACCGGTAGCAAAAATCCCTGCCCCCCCCCCCCC
>WNWU01000007.1:35780884-35798078 GCA_012654045.1 Ptyas mucosa
ACCGGTAGCAAAAATCCCTGCCCCCCCCCCCCATTCCCAGCTGAGCCACACAATCATCAGAGGCTTTTTAAAAAACTTTTAAAAGCATTTTTTCTACAACCTCTTCGGCCGAAAAAATGCTTTTAAAAGGGAAAAAAAAAGCCTCTGATGATCGCGCGGCTCAGCTGGGATCGTCAAAGGCTTTTAAAAGAAAAAAAAACCCCGTTTTTTCTTTTACATGCCTCTGACGATCCAAGCTGAGTTGCCTGATCGGCAGAGACTTTTTTTCTTTTAAATGCCTCTAACGATCAGGCAACTCAGCTTGGATCATCAGAGGCATTTAAAAGAAAAAAGTCTCTGCTAATCAGGCAACTCAGCTGGGATCGTCATAACCTTTTGAAAGTGTTTTTTTACAACCTTTTCGCCGAAGAGGTTGTAGAAAAAATGGTTTTAAAAGTAAAAAAAAAAATTGGCCACGCCCACCCAGTCACATTACCCCCCCTCACCAAGCCACGCCCACAGAACCAGTAGTAACAAATTTTAGATTTCACCACTGCCTGAGAATTCAACCGCACTGCTGCATACAATGCAGGCTACTCACCTTGTTTGTAAAAAGCTTGCTGTTAAGCAAGGAGGTGAGGAAAAAATTTCTTCTATCTCCCTACCAAAAAGATAAAAAGAAAAGCAATTAATAAAACCACAGCATATCAACCCAGTTTTATACTTGCTTGGAAATAACTCTGTGTTCAACGTGAGCCACAGTGGCGCAGTGGTTAGAGTGCAGCACTGCAGGCTACTTCTGCTGACTGCCGGCCGCCTGCAATTTGGCAGTTCAAATCTCACCAGACTCAAGGTTGACTCAGCCTTCCATCCTTCCGAGGTGGGTAAAATGAGGACCCCGATTGTTGGGGGCAATATGAGTTCATCAACTTCCATGTAATTCTTGACAAAGTTTACTTTCCACATATGTTAGTGTACAAGTCTGACATCTTGTACTTCTTTTCTTCCCTTTGGCTATAAAATTTACGGTCAGCTATTATATCAGAAACAGATATAATCAGATCAGAATCAGAAAATCCTATCCTTCACTGATCAGCTATCTGCTGATAGGGTGGAATCAGACAGAACTTTCTCTACTTCTAATAGGGCTAGAATCGGTTTGTGGGATTCAGCCGGTTCTCTTCAGATCGGGTGAACCGGTAGCGACAACTTCAGGAGGCTCCGCCCACCTCCCCAGACGTAATGTGCGAGTACTGCGCATGCCCAGAAGGCTGTGTGCATGTGTAAGCGAGGCCCATGCCCTCATATTTGTGAACCGGTAGGGAAGGAGCCTGAGTGGCGTAGCAGGCTAATGCCTCCTATTAAGGCAGCATTCAACATCCAGCTGCCTGCAATTACTGCGAGTTCTAATCTCACCAGGCTCAAGGTCGACTCAGCCTTCCATCCTTTCTAAGGTGGGTAAAATGAGGACCCGGTTTGTGGGGGCAATAAGCTGACTTTGTATAAATATACAAAAGTATGAAGGCTATTGCTTAACGCATTGTAAGCCGCCCTGAGTCTCCGGAGAAGGGCAGCATATAAATATAAATAAAAATAAAAATAAAATAAAAATAAAAAAGGTAAGCGAATCCCACCGCTGACTAGAATGTGGACTCATCCATCTGCTGGCGAACAGTTTTCAAGTCCAAAGATAAGAACAGGATGGAACATAATATTTTAGAGTATTTATATGCTATTCATTCCCCTGATGGCTCAAGAGTGCTGTAATGCTATGTGGGGATGAGAGACAGAAAGAAGAGTTGCAATCGAGAGAACAGTCTAAGGAGCTGACTTTGCAGAAGGAATGGGGACATGGCAAACAGAATAATAAAATAGCCGAGTTGGAAGACCTGCAAGCTGGATCTGGCACGCGGGGTGCTTAGATCTGGCCATGGGGCCAGCCTAGAAATAGCAAAGAACTGGTCCACGGTGCCTCTGCTAGCAAAAACGGGCCAAAATGGAGGGGCGCCCCATTTTCACTGGAAGATTGCTGCAGAAGGCGTCCGTCCCATCTACCCTCCTGGCCGGCCAATGGAGGACAACTGCAATGCTGATCTGGCCCTCAAAAGTAACCCAGTTTGACACCCCTGGTCTAGGGAGCTGAGCTTGCAGAATGAATGAGGGCATGGCAAACAGAATAACGAAGTAACAGAGTTGGAAGGGACCTTGGAGGTCTTCTAGTCCAACCCCCTGCTCAAGCAGGAAACCTTGCAGGAAAAAGCTAGGGACCTTCCCTAATTTTGGGAGTCTAAAGGAGAGGATGGGGGAGAGGAGTACTTTCAGATATGCAAAATTCTGCTAATGTAGCTTTACAATAGAGATACTCCTCGTCGTGCTTCTTGCCTGGAGTACTACAAAGGGCTGATAGATGCTTACAGAAATACAATTTTCTTGTTAGAAACAGGCAATACAAGTAACAACCTTTTAGCATTCTGCTGTGCTTCACTTCCTATTTCTGCTGACTTCCATTTCTCAATCAGTCCTCTGTCCAGCTGGCTGATCCTAGGCAAGACTTCCAAAGAGGTGGCTGCATTAGCACACGCAGAAGCCTAAACAAAGAAAACCCCAAGTGAAAAAGTTTTGTTGCTATCTCACATAACCGATGCTTCATAATATAAACCTTTGAGAAGGCAGAAATCCATGGTCACTTCTCATTCATGTTCCTGTAGAAACTGGGGATGCAACATTTGGGAAATTGTGTTTGCAAATATCATTGCAAGTTGACAAATCATCGAAATGTCTATGTAAAGAGAAGAAACTTTTGTGTGCAGTCAAAGAACACATTTCATTTAGGCAAGTTGGTACTTATTAGAATAGCTGTATTCACAAAATGCAGGTAGCCCTCATTTATAGCATCTTCTATAATCTATTTGAAGTGCTACACAGCCTAGTAGTAGTAACTTAGCTTACTGGTGGTTTGATAATGATGTTGAAGTCAAGACAGTTTATAAAAGAAATAAAAAAAAATACCTGAAATATGTTGACAAAGTTGACATATGCTCCAGCAAAAATTTTGACTCCCAACAATTCTACAATTATATGAATATAAGTCTATTATTATTATAGTTCATCTCACAGTCAGACAGATGTTATTATTATTGTAATAAGTACAATATTTCTGTAATTTCTCCTCCTTTCTTTCTCTTGTAATTTACAGTGTAACTTTGTGAGGGTTCTTCTGAAATTTCCTGAAAGAAATCAGCTGCAGCTTATAAATTCTATACCCCTCAAAATTCTTTTTCTTCATTAAACTTTCTAACATAAACATGCAGCAGCTCTCTTGTTCTCCACTAAGAAAAATATACATTTTCCTTTCATGACAAACAGGAGGATTCTGTGCTTACTCCAATCATACATTAAGTTTAATTTTCCGGCCACAATGTTGTGCACATTAGATTAGAATTTCAGAATTTACTGTATTAAAAAAAAACTTTTACATATTTACGCAGTTCTCTATTTCTACATTCCTGCCAACTGATTAAAATGTGAGGCTCTAAAATTACCTCAGGTAGTCCTTGACTTATGACAATTGAGCCCAAAATTTATGTTGCTAGGTGAGATATTTGTTATGTGAGTTTTGCCCCATTTTACAATCTGTCTTGTCGCATTTGTTAAATGAATCACTATAGTCCTTAAATTAGTAACATGATTGTTAAGATAATCTAGCTTCCCCATTGATTGTGCTTCTCAGAAGGTCGCAAAAGAGAATCCCATGATCTTGGGAAAATGTAACCATCATAAATATGAGTCAGTGTCTGAGTTTTTAATCACGTGACCTTGGAGATGGTGCAATGGTCGTAAGTATGAAAAATAGTCGTAACTCCATTTTTCAGTGTGGCTGTAACTTTAAATAGTCACTAAACGAACTTTTATAAGTTGAGTCTACCTGTATATCCTTTTCCCCTACCAGGATAAATTCACATTCATCTGTACTCTCCCCAGTTCTTGTCACTCGGAGATGGCAGAATATCCTGTTCTGAACTTCAAAAGCTGCCAGATAATCAATCAACCCCTCCAAATTATGACATTTGCTCTCTCAGAAATAAGAAAAAGCAGTCTCCTAATTCCCACATTTTAAAAATTAATAGAACCATCCTTTGGAGCACTAACTTAGACCATGATAATATTCGGCTCCAGAAAGTACTCAGTCCTGGGGTTGGTTGCCACCTTAAGGCCCTCCCTCCACCTTTTAACTTCTAACTTATTTTATTTTTCTTTCTACCTGGCTCCTTTTACTAATTATGCACTGCATTTTTAAATGCTACGTTTCTATGCTTTTAACTGTATACCACCTAGAGTTATCCCAGGGGTGAAATTCACTTCCTTACCAGGCTGCAAATGTGCACGTGCCATTGTCTGCGCATGCGCAAAGCCTTCTGCGCATGTGCAGAGGCTTAAAATGTCACAAAAAGCGACGTCATGACATCTGTGCGGGTGGGCAGAGCCTCCCGCAGGTGTCACTACCAGTTCGCCTGAGCTGGATAGAACTGGCTGAATTTCACCCGAGTTACCCTGTGAATGAGATGGACAAATCAAATACAAAGTTATGTCTTGATTTAGGGTATAATCAGTTTTGAGTCTATCTTCAGCCAGGAAACATATTGGGTGACTTAAGTCTATTAAGCCATTAAATCTCAACCTAAACCACTTTACAGAGTTTCTGGATGATCTTGGTGATAAAAAAAGGAGTTGTACTTATATCACTTTAGACTTTTAGAGCAAAGCACAACACAAAAATCTAGAAAGATTTAACTCTAAAAAACCTCCATGAATATTTGATCAGAATGTCAAAAAGATCAGCGATCAAACACTGGATAAAATATACTCAAATCGAATATGACTTTTAGGTGTCACTTTTCAAAGAGAATTAACCATCTATTTTCAAAGCCATGGGATGTCTTAAATGTGCTTAGATGTGACTGTATGTTGCCCCTTTGCATTTTTGTATTAACACTATTTTGCATTCAGGATTTGTGTTTACAAAAAAGGTACCGTTAGGGGCCAGAAGAGCATTGAGGTCAATACACTTTCTTTCTTCCTGTCTGCTATCTGATACCGAACTTTCCGCCTGCTCCAGAAGACCACATCCAAAAGACCACAACTGTCCGGACTCAGAGACACAAAGAGTGTGATAACTGCAGAAAACCAAAATACTGTCAGCTTTCCATATGGACAACTCTGCTCTCTATCTTTTTGGGATGGTTATGATTTAGAATAGCCACATTAATAAAAGTTTCCTAAATATGTCTCAGATGCATAGTTCTCTCATCATCGAAAGTTCCAGCCTCCAAAATGTTAGAAGGGCTCAATGCATTTTGAACGGATTTTGTTTTTACATAGGCTATATCCATTTCCCTTGAAAACTCAGATACAACCACTCACATAGATGTGGAAGATAAGAAATGGTACATACCTTCCACAGGAAATGTGGGAAACTGGACCATCAATCTCATCGATTTTCTGAGGGCCAGTCTTTGAAGAATTGTGTCCTAGTTGTCCAGCGCTATCATCTCCAAAGGTGAAAACACTGCCACTCTATGAAGGATGTTAACAAATCAAGCACCATCCAGTTCCCCCCACCCCAGCCAGCTATATTACTTTTATTATATATTTCTGCTACCATATGTGGTTGTTTTGGAGAACAAAGGTTATATTTGCATGCAGATGTGCCTGACTCCAACTGCAGCCATCCGATTTTGCAACATGGTCTTTGACAGCAAGAAAAAGGAATCAACCAAAATAGTTTGAAGTTCCCAATTCTTTTCTTCACTTCCACACTCCTAGAGCGTATAAACTCATATCTCTAATCCAGCAGTTCCTTCATAAGGGTTCCTTGGTGGCGCAGCGGACTAAAGTACTGTTAAAGTAGCACTTGGCTGCCAGCTGCCTGCAATTACTGCGAGTTCAAATCTCACCAGGCTCAAGGTTGACTCAGCCTTCCATCCTTTCGAGGTAGGTAAAATGAGGACCCGGATTGTGGGGGCAATAAGCTGACTTTGTATAAAAAAGAACACCGCTAAGGGGGGGGGGGCAAAAGCCCTACTAAGCAGGTATATACAAAAGTATGAAAGCTATTGCTTAACACATTGTAAGCCGCCCTGAGTCTCCGGAGAAGGGCAGCATATAAATCGAACCAATAAATAAATAAATAATCCAGGAAGGAAAACAGCAATATTGAAAGCTTAAAAAAGGGGTGTCAAACTTGCGGCCCATGGGCTAAATGCGTCACGTGCTGGCCATGCCCATCGGTTAAACAAAGGGGGAGGGAAAAAAGTCGCAATATGTCACGTGATGACATGACAACATGAATTTGACACCCCTGGCTTACAACAAAGCTAAATATGCTTCCGGTTGAAGAGAAAACAAAAATATTTACCTATGAGCAAATGAGGAGAAAAAATGCTAATTCAAATCCTACCCAACGCAGTGACCCATTTTAAATAAAGTCCTTATGGAGAAATGTCTGAAAATGCTTCTAATTGTTAAGGAATTCTAAGTTCATAAGTTCAACAATGTAATTTGGTAGCTCCTGGCTTGCTTAGCATGTTGTGTGCAATCTGCCACTGTGATTTGCAAGTTACACTTTATAGTGTAGGATTCTCCGTCAATCGTGATGCATTTGGTAAGGCATGATTTAAGGAAACATGGCTTGGCACTAATGAAACAAGTCAATATCTCCAAATACTACTACTACTACTTCTACTGCTACTACTACTACTATTAATAATAACAATAATAGGCGTACATAAGCGCACCAACGTGCCTACCGTTCCTGTCCTAATGTCCCTTTTTATTCGTATCCTTTTCATGTATTCAAAATCATGTTTATACTTTTATCTGTTTATCTTATATATGCTTGAAAAAATAAAATAAATAAATGAATAAGCATTGCATTTGGCTGCCAAATCCACATGGCCTTCTGAAACCTGCCACATGCTATTTAAAAAAAGCTTATTATTGTATCAATTGCAACGAAATAGCTGCCACCAAGTAATTGCATCAAGAGCTCCTAGTTATGATGTTTATGGTCGTTATCATGACTGAAGGCCATAAGCAGGAAAATATTAGTATGTTCCTATTCATGGATGAGAATTTTGATGAGTGTTTTGATGGCCTTTTGTTGGCCACTGTGGGAACAAATTGGTGGACCTAGTAAGCTTCTGGTCTGAGTGAGCTTTTCTTATAGTTGTATACCATAGAGCAGGGGACCCCAAACCCCGGTCCGTGGATCAATGGCATCCCAGCAACCGGACCACGCAAACAAGCAAAGCCCCATCCATGAGATACAGGCAGCATGCAAAACCTTCCCCCCTCCCAGACTGTAGAAAACCTTTCTCCACTGAATCGATCCCTGGTGCCCAAAAGGTTGGGGGCCACTGCTAGAGAGACCACGCCAGTTCCATCATTTCTTATATTTAGTACTCAAAGGCTCCTGAATATTCCACAAAACAATACCTAATATCCAGTTAACCAACTACTGCTAGCAGTATGGAAACTTCGTTTACAAAGACAATACCTTGGTGAGAACAGCTGTATGTTCATCTCCGCAGCTAATATAAGTCACTTCAAGGTTTCTCAGGGCACCTATTGAGTAAGGTTTGAAGATCTGTTCTGCTGGAAAAAATAACCATCAGAATATTGTAGCATTTTATATGAATATTCCAAGAACCATCCCAAAGTTTATTAAAATGTGCCGTTATTTATTAAGTGTGACTAAAATAATTACTGTAACAGAAATTGAATTAAAGTAGTTATAGCAAGCTTTGAAAAGCCACTCTAAAAGTTTCCAAAATGTAAACTTTAGAATTGTCACCGTCTTTGAAGTGAGGAACAAAGAAGTTGGCTTGTGAAAAATTTGTCTACACCAGGGGTGCAGGGGTGGGTTCTACTTATCTTTACACATGGTTCGCATACCCCCACATGCGCGCTCTTCTGCACATGCACAGATCACCTATGATGACGTCCGGGTCAGTGGGCGGAGCCTCCCACCGATTTTACTACCGGTTCTTGCAAACTGGTCTGAACCGGGGGCAACCCACCACTGCAGGAGTGGGTAACTATGGCAACTTTACAATCTGTGGACTTCAAACCCCAGAATTCCTTATGGCTGGCTCAGGAATTCTGGGAGTTGGAGTCCATAGCTAATAAAGTTGCCATAGTTGCCCAGCCTGGTCTATACTATGCCAGCCCACATTTTGAAGATACTGAATGGGCTGAATGCACATTTTCTAACAAGGGAACAAATACGTGTTGAAGCCATCCTTACTATTTTTTTGTGCTCATATTCTACTTTGAACCTATCATTCAAATTTATAATAATTTTAAAATAATACCTTTCATGAATTGTTTAATAATTAATGATTATGCCAGTTATAGATTTTATATATTTTAATGATATTATTTTAAAGATTGGACATGATAAACTTTGCTCTCTTCTACCCTGTGGCAGACAAGTTTTTCTAAACAAAATATATAGTTAAGGGATCGATCAGAGTCAGCCTGACTTATTAGGTCATTTAGAGAGAAACTGACTTTTTTAGGACTAATTCCTATGCCAAAGAAGACCTACAACAATCACCTAAGAGAATCAAGTCAGGACATCCAAAGGATCAATTGATTGTTTTACCAGTTTATCCCTAGAACCTATTTCCCACCCTATTCCCTCCTTCCAAATCCTCTTTTGTTGAAATTTAATTCCCAAAAGTTGGCAAAAAAAGATTTCATGATATTACAGAGTCTCAAGGAGTCCCTTTGCAAGTTCCCCAGAGTTAAGATCTCCGATTTGTTTATACATCTTAGTCTTATTTTAAAACCCATCCAAGAAGCTTCTTCAGTCCTGCTATAGAACTGTTCTGCAGAACTGAAGAGGCTTCTTGGATGAGAAGTGAAACATCTTCAAGGAAAGGCAAAGGAAGTCCAATTGCCTCTTGAAAAAAGCACTTTGGGACAACCATATGGCCTGGATGACTGAACATCTCTAGACTCAGGTTTTATTTTAAGTGAATCATCATTTCTAACCCATCTCTGCTGATTTTCAGTCAGTTTATCAATGCTTTAATACATTAGTCTAAAAACTTTAATTTTTAATTTTTTTATGTATTTGTTTGTTTGCCCAGCTTGGAGGGAACCAGTTCTATCCAAATGCAAGTCCACAGGTATCTGTCTTTTCCTACCCTAAAGGAAAAGATCTAGGATGGGATTTCTTCATCTATTTGGAATAGAATAGAATTCTTTATTGGCCAAGTGTGATTGGACACACAAGGAATTGTCTTTGGTGCAAATGCTCTCAGTGTACATAAAAAGACAAGATACCTTCGTCAAGAATCATTAGGTACAACACTTAATGATAGTCATAGGGTACAAATAAGCAATCAGTATCAATAAATCATAAGGATACAAGCAACAAAGTTACAGTCATGCAGTCATAAGTGGGAGGAGATGGGTGATAGGAATGATGAGAAGACTAATAGTAATAGTAGTGCAGCCTTAGTGAATAGTTTGACAGTGTTGAGGGAATTATTTGTTTAGCAGAGTGATGGCGTTCAGGAAAAAACTCTTCTTGTGCCTAGTTATTCTGGTGTGCAGCGTTCTATGGTGTCGTTTTGAGGGTGGAAACAATTTATGTCCAGGATGCGAGAGGTCTGTAACTATTTTCACAGCCTTCTTTTTGACTCACGCAGTATACAGGTCCTCAGTGGAAGGCAGATTACTAGATAATTGTTACTAAATATAGATAAATATATTTATACGGTAAATATAGATGCAACCCTTAGGTTTGGATCAGTTTGTTTATAGGCTGAGATTATGATCATGATACAAAGGAGTCAGTGTCTCTCTCTCTTAAATGAAAATCCTTCACAGTTTTCACAGATATCCTAGTTATCCCTCTGAAGACACCAATCAAGCCAGGTTTTCTTTATGTTTTATTAAATGAACCACAAGTGGCCAGACATGTGCAACATACTGAGATAAAAACCATGTTTACAATACACAGTGGCTGGGATATCATAACATTAGAACCAAATCAAACATATTTTGCCTCAGTGTATTTTTAATAATGCTGATATCTGCAGGTGTCAGACAGATGAAGGGAAGTTTTTTTACTCTAAAGACACGAAACCTCAGTTTTACTTAGTCACTGTCTATCATGTGATATCATATCAAGGTCAAGCCTGATGTGATTTCTGTTTGAAAGAACAAAATAAAGACATTTAGAAAAGGATTTATAATTTTTATTCTTGATGCTTGATATCCCCAAAACATTTTCTCTTCAATAAAAGAGACAATTAAAAGGAAGTAACCAAGCAGCGTGGACATTTTTTTCCTGGGATAATTTGAAGACAGACTTACCTTCTGAAGTTTTCTGGCTTAAACCCAACTGATGCACATTGTTCCTTCCCCAGCCGTAGACTACTCCAGAATGAGACAAGACAAAGCTGTGTGCCCCACCAGCAGCCACCTGAGCCAAGGGGATGCCAGCTAGAGAGGAAATGTTACACGGAGTAGCCTGGGATGGAACTTCTTTATCAAGACCCAGCTGACCATGGCTGTTCTGTCCCCAGGAAAAAAGCCGGCCATCTTCATTGGGGAAAAAATGGAAGGAAAAAACCACCATTATGTTGATTAGACTATGAATTGGCAACCTGTTCAGGTAGACCAGGAGTGTCAAACACAAGGTCTGCGGGCTGGATCCGGACCACAATGTGGTCGAATCCAGCTTGTGGGCTGTCCTGGAAAATGTAAGTGGCCGGGCCGGTCTACCCGCATCACTTTGGCCCGGTCCACCCAATGCGAAGAGGAAACATCGGGCCAGCGTGGCTTCGGCCTGGTCTACCCACTGAGAAAAGGACACATGCCAGCAGTTTGGGCAGTGGTGTCAAGCTGACTATTCCCACCCAGTCGGCCACACCCAGTGAGTGGTGTCAAGCTGACCATGGCCACCCGGTTGGCCATATCCACCCAGTCAGTCACGCCGTGATGAGGCCCTCAATGAAATTGTGTTTGACACCCCTGAGGTAGACATGACAAACATCTCACAAGTTTGCCAGATCTCATGAACAATTGATTATCACGCTCTCAAAATTATATCTGTTCCCTCCTGAAATCTTATAGATTCATGGAATGATTTTTGGTGGAATATCACAAAAAACATTCAGAGTTAACCATGGATGCTTTTAAGCTTTGCATTGCCATTTGTTCTAAGTAGAAGCACAGCTGTAAAGCTTTCTATTTTGTGGAAATACCTTGCATGTCGCAATACCTTCTCTAAATGGTTGGAGCAATAGAATTCAGAGTCTAACTTGAGCTGTCACATATGTCAACATTCAGGTTGACACATGAATGCACAGATCTGCATTCTCCTTGACTGGCATATAGGTAATCCTCGATTTACAACAGTTTGTTTAGTGACCGTTTGAAGTTACAACGGCACTAAAAAATTGACTTCTCTCCATTTTGCACACTTACAACCATTGCAGCATCCCCATGGACATGCGATCACAATTCAGATGCTTGGCATCGTATTTATGATGGTTGCAGTGTCCCAAAGTCATGTCATGATCTTTTTGCCACCGTCTGATAAGCGAGTCAATAGGGAAGCCAGATTCACTTAACAACCGTGTTAATAACAACCATTGCAGAGATTGACTTAACAAATGTGACAACGTTGTAAAATGGAGCAAATCTCACTTAACAAATGTCTTAGCAACAAAAATGCTGGGCTCAAAAAGGAGGACTAACTGTATTTCAGATTAACTTTACTGACAGGAGAGAGGTTGCCTTAACAAAAGCTTCTTGCAATTATTTATTGCATTTTATAACTTTGCAGCTACTCAGAAACAAGCTTAGGGTTGTGGACCACAGTTCACTAAATGCATCATTTTTGAGAAATCATCATAATATCATCTTTAGTCAAGTGAGTAGAAAAAATTGTCAGTTAATGCGAAAGGTTTCAAAGAGTAGCATAAAATCAGCAGGAAGAAGTCAAGGAATTTTACCAGTAGTTATTCAATTGCATTGCTGCAGATAATTCTTCTCTGGATTATCTGTTTGCACCAAGCTTTGCCTTCTAAATTCTGTATCAAAACTAGATTTATAGTAATTCCTAAGGAATCTAGTCTCTGCCTAGGAAAATCTTAAACTAAGAAGAAGCATTTGTGTAGATGCACAGAAATACCAGTAGCGGAAAAATGAGCTCCTGCCTCCATCCAAAATATAAGCAAGAAAAAAGCAAAAGTTATTGCAAAAAAGTCAAAATCAGTCCTTACCTTTGGTAAGTGCTATGGAGTGATAGTGTCCACAAGCAACTTGTATAACATTGTACATCGATAACGAATCTATTTCCCTATAAAATTTACCAAACAAGAAGAGAAATAATTTATTAGCACAGCAGTCATCAACAATTCTGGCCTCTGGGACCACTAAATTCATCATTTTAAATCCCGCGGACCACTAGTATGAATTTTTTAAAAAGATAAATAGTATTTAGTGCAATATAAAAATGCAAATAATTTTTCTGCAGAAAGACCCCCAAAATTTTCTTACGGACCACTGGTTGGTGACCGCTGCATTAGCATTCCAGATACAGAATCATACCATGATATAAAGATTCTTGGTATGGCAGTTTTATCTACTTAAAATGAAATTGAGTACTACCAATTTTTTTAAAAATTGCTTTGTGAATTCATTAGTTAATTAAATAGGATAAGCATTACAAAAAATTATCAAATGATATTTTAATCAATAGTAATGATTTCAAATCTTACAGTAGACACAGATGCTAATTAGAGAAAAAAATGTTGTAACTTAACATTAAGCAAGATTTTCTGGAATAATCCATTCAATCATTTCTTTCTTTAGCTTCTATTCTAGGATGATTTTGTGCCACATTTGACACTGGATAGTTGGATTGTAATCCCATCATCGTTGGTAGGCTGATGAAGTACACTGTGCATCATGAAAGCTTATGCAAGAACAAATTGGTTATCGTTTAAGGTTGTTTGTTTGTTTGTTTGTTTGAAAAGGCTAACATGGCTAGGAGCCATGGCAGCGCAGTGGTTAGAATGCAGCATTGCAGGCAAATTCTGCCCACAACTAGAAGTTCAATCCTGACCGGCTGAAGGTTGACTCAGCCTTCCATCTTTCCAAGGTCAATAAAATGAGGACCCAAGATTGTTGGGGGCAACATGCTGTAAACCACCCAGAGAGTGCTGTAAAGCACTATTTAATCAGGGCTGGGTTCTACTTACCTTTACTACTGGTTTGCGGCGGGGCCGCGCACGCAGAAGTGTTTTCGTGATGTCGGGGTCAGTGGGCGGAGCCTCCCGCTGGTTTTACTACCGGTTCTATAGAACCGGTGCGAACGGGGGGCAACCCACCACTGTATTGGATGGTATATATGACTAAGTGCTATTGCAATATTGCTATTGCTTTTGATATGCTTCTTTAACTATCTAAAGCAGGGCTGTCAAACTCCTGGCCGGCAGGCTAGATGCGTCACATGCTGGCCATGCCCATGCCCGGTTTAGTGAAGGGGGGGAAAGTCCCAATATGTCACGAGATGACGACGCGGGTTTGACACCCCTGATCTAAAGAAACACCACCTACATCAGTAATCCTCCCATTCCAGCTATGGGAGGGATGTAGACCTGTTGCAACAGCTCTTCCAAGCTCTTAGCCAGCAAGAAATGAAACACCCAACCTCTATGAAAAGGAACATGAAAAAGATCACAAATTCATCACGGAACATCTCCCGCTTGGATAGTTACCCATTTATTCCAAGTCAGAAATGCAGCACAGATCAGAGCTAGAAGAATGTCCCAAGGGCACAAGTCAGGATTCAAACCTGCGTTTTCCTGACTAAAGGACTGCTATGGCTGAGACAAGATTACTTGGCAACAACATGAATCAGTTACTTACTTTGGAGTTGAAGAATCCTTTAGTCTTCCAGTGCCAAGCTGTCCAAAACCACCAGCTCCCCATGAAAATACCTTCCCTTGGCTGCTGATGGCCAATGAATGCTCCTTTCCACAGCTTATGGAGATGATAGTCTGGGCTTCCAAGGCTTGGATTGGTTCTTTCCAAGAGAAAAAAAAGATATTCATTCGCATGGTTATTAGAAGGATCTAGGACAGGGGTGTCAAACACGCAGCCCGTAGTCTGAATCCAGGCCATGATAGGTCCAGAATTGTCCCACGGGGCCGTCCCTGAGACGGTGAAGGACAAGCCTGTGCCATCTCGGCCAGTGATGAAATCCAATTTTTTTTACTACCGGTTCTGTAGGTGTGGCTTGATGGGCGTGGCAGGGGAAGGATATTACAAAATCGCCATTCCCACCCCACTCGTGGGCCAGCCACAGGTGGTGTTTGCCAGTTCTCCGAAATACTCAAAATTTCTGCTACCACTTCTCTGAACTGCTCAAAATTTCTGCTACCGGTTCTCCAGAACCTGTCAGAACCTGCTGGATTTTACCCCTGACCCTGGCCCTGGCTCACCCAGGCCCCGCCCACTCAGTCAGCCATGACGACCAGCCCAGGCCATGCCAACCCCAGCCCCCCAAGGGCAAACAAAATCCTGATACGGCCCACGATGGAATAGAGTTTGACACTCCTGATCTAGGCTCAATGAAAGACCAGAAGCTGATCCTCATCCTGTTTCTCTGGTCTTCCCACCTTCTCTCCAGGATGGAAACAGCCCAACAGATTTCATTCCCTTTGAGCCTGCTCTTACTTAAGTCTCAAAAAGGGTAGAAAACATGTCTTTCACATTGAGGTAGTTAAGGATGAGCTGAACCTGGGTCAACCAGAATGAGAGTGTCATGGCCCCGTCAGAGCCTGGGTCTGGGAGGAGGACAAGATGGTGATCACAGAGATGAGGGGACATGACAGAATAGAAAGGCTGACAGAAAGGTGCAAGTGGTGACTTCCATCATGTATGTCAGTGTCAATTCTCATTGCTCTCCTCTTTTTGGCTGAAGAGATGTGGTTGTGCACAGGGGTGAAATATAAAATTTTTTACTACCGGTTCTGTGGGTGTGGCTTCGTGGGAAGGGGTAATGTGACTGGGTGGGTGTGGCCAACTTAAAAAAAACTTTTCAAAGCATTTTTTCTAATGCTTTGAAAAGTCTCTCTGCTGATCAGGAAACTCAGCTAGGATCGTCAGAGACTTTTCAAAGCATTTTTTTTACCACCTCTTCGGCCAAGAGGTTGCAGGAAAAAAAATGCTTTGAAAAGCCTCTGATGATCCCAGCTGAGCCGTGCGATCATCAGAGGCTCTTTTTTTTTACTTTTAAAAGCATTTTTTCATCGGAAGAGGTTGTAGAAAAAATGCTTTTAAAAGTAAAAAAAAAAAGCCTCTGATGATCGTGCGGCTCAGCTGGGCATGGTGGGGGAGGGGGGCATAGGGATTTTTGCTACTGGTTCTCCATCTGCCATCACTACCGGATTGTCCGAACCTGGAGCATTTCACCCCTGGTTGTGCAGCAATTAGCCATTTCCCCCTACTTGATAGACCTGTTACCTAAGTACAGCAGAGTCTGTTTCCCTTCCTCTTTGGGTGTGTTCCCATTTGTCCTGGTCATGATGACTCTGTGATTAAAGTTGCTGAGCTTATCAGCTGGAAAACTGACGAACCCAGTTCCAGACCTGACCCTGACACCCCAGGATACGGCAACCCTCATGAATACAGGCCCACCTCCAAGTGCCCGAATTGTGATCACGTGACCACGGGAATGCTGTGGTGGTTGTAACTCTTGAGTACGGGTTGTAAATCACTTTTTATGAGTTGCGGTGGTGCAGTGGTTAGAGTGCAGAACTGCAAACTACTTCTGCTAATCACCGGCTGCCAGCAGTTTGGCAGATCGAATCTCACCAGGCTCAAGGTTGACTCAGCCTTCCATCCTTCTGAGGTGGGTAAAATGAGGATCCAGATTGCTGAGTCTGTAAACTGCTTAGAGAGGGGTGTAAAGCACTGTGAAGCGGTATATAAGTCTAAGTGCTATTGCTATTTCCCGTGAGATTGTAACGTTGAACGGTTGCTAAATGAATGGTTGTGAGACAAGGACTAGCTGTACACGAAAGGTAAGAAACAGGTCCTTCTACCTGAACGACAGTGCATTCAAAATGTGCCCTCTAAAACACTCTGCCGGAAAGAAATGCTTCTTGATACATTCAACCCATCCTATACAAAAGCACTTGCCTAAGTACAGGTGGTCCTCGACTTAAGACGACAATTGAGCCCAAAATTTCTGTTGTTAAGCGAGACGTTTGTTAAGTGAGTTTTGCCCCATTTTACAACCTTTCTTGCCATAGTTGTCAAGTGGATAAATTAGTAACACGGTTGTTAAATGAATCTGGCTTCTCCATTGGTTTTGCTTGTCAGAAGGTTGCAAAAGGGGGTCACATGACTGTGGGACACAGCAACGGTCATAAGTATGAACCAGTTGCCAAGCACCTGAATTTTGAGCTCATGATCATGAGCGTGCTACAAAGATCTTAAGTGTGAAAAATGGTCATGTAAGTCACTTTTTTCAATGTCGTCGTAACTTTGAATGGTCACTAAACAAACTGTTGTAAGTCGAGGACTACCTGTAGAAACTCCTATGGTTTAAATCAGGGTTCTATATAGAACAAGTGGGACTGTTGAATAAAAATAATGAATGAATTGAATTTCGAGATCAGAAAAAGCTTTATTTTGGCCAAAAGGTTCAAACATGCATTCTGTTTTACATTCTGAACAAAAGTCCTTCTTTAAGACAGGAATCTATATAGAACAAAAACAGGAAGTATCTTAGATCTGCCTCTTTAGCTAGCTCCCCCCTCCCCTATTGCCTGTGGTTTGGCTTCTTGAACTCTCCAACTGTAGAAAGTGTGTTAATTCTGCAGTTTAATTTTTTGAACCCAGCATTTGTCTCTTATATTTATTAGTTAAGGGGGCCCTTCAGAGATCCTCTAGGCTGACCCCATATTATTTCACTCTTATATCCAATTTCATTTTACTTTCTGCCTTAGGACAAAAGGCTGCGTCTATGACAGACCTTTTGATAGGTAGTTTAAGAAAAGGGGTGAGAGAGATGTAGGAATAAAATTGCTCACTTTTCCTTCTTTTCTTTTCTTCGAGATGAATAGAATAGAATAGAATAGAATAGAATAGAATAGAATAGAATAGAATAGAATAGAAT
>WNWU01000007.1:35799050-35849040 GCA_012654045.1 Ptyas mucosa
CTGGACTTAAAGCCACACCTGGACTTAAAGCCACACCTGGACTTAAAGCCACACCTGGATTTAAAGGGCCAACGCGGTGAAAACCAGGCTAGGCGCGTGAAAAGAAGCCCACCTGGAAAGACCCGGCTGGGTCTAAACGTCCGCTGCCCTTTCCTACCTCGCAGGTAGCATCGCTGCCGTCCCTCGGGGAGCTTCCTCCCCAGCTGTCCCTGGGCGTTGTCTCCGCAGGAAGCCAGGCTCCCGTCGGCCAAGAGGAGCAGCGTGTGCCGCTCCCCGCAGGCCACTAGGACCACTTCTTGCCCGCCAACCGCTGGCGGATCCCGACGGAGAGGAACCGGCTGGGAAGCCCCTTCCTCTCCCGAGCCCAGCTGCCCGTAGGAGCCGTCCCCCCAACCGAAGAGCATGGCGATCCTTGGTCTCTGGCTCTTTCACCCGGAGATTGCTCCCAGCGCGGAGTTCACTCTTCCTCCCAACTGGGTATCACCTTCAGGCGGCTCAGCTTTGATAGACGGGTATGAACCCCCTCCCCCATTCTGCCTTCCTTGACCAGCCCCGCCCAGTTGTTCCAGACCCTTCCCAGTCCTGATGGATGCGTTGCAGAGGAAGGAAAGAAAGAAAACCTGACTAGGTGGCTCAGTGGCTAAGACACTGAGTTTGTGCAGTTTGGTGGGTCGAATTCCTAGTACAGTCTCCTGCCTGAGCAGTGGGTTGGAGTAGATGACCTCCAAGAGCCCTTCCAACTCTTGTTACTGTTACACCTGTTACATCAAAGAAAGAAAGAAAGAAAGAAAGAAAGAAAGAAAGAAAGAAAGAAAGAAAGAAAGAAAGAAAGAAAGAAAGAAAGAAAGAGAGAGAGAGAGAAAAGGGGATTGCAGAGAAAAAGAAAGAAATCCAGGAAGGCAAGCTTCCTCTGAGCAGGCCTGGCTCTCTTAAGAGAGATCTGGATAGCTGCTTCTGAAAAATTGCTGGCTGGTGCAGGTATCTTAAAAATAGAATAGGGAAGTTGGAAGTCTATGGAGAATCTCCGCCATCCAGGCCCTGGTTGTCCCAAAGGTGCTTTTTTTCCCCATAAAGTTTTTTATTTTATAACATATAAAAATTCCATTTTCAGTTAAACAGTGTGTTTGTTTGTTTGTTTGTTTATTTATTGCGATTTATATGCCACCTCTCTCCCTAAGGACTCAAGGCGGCTTACAAAAATGACAGTTTCCAATACAAATCACAATGAAATAAAGATTAAAATCGACAACCAATTAAAACAGTTTAAAATTATAACAGTGTACCCCCAACGGATCAGTTGAGTTGACAAAAGTGTTGCCTGGGTACAAATAGTTTTAGGAAATAATACATTACATTGGTATTAGTTCTATAGTAGTAATGATAATAATATTTGCTTACCCATTTTAACAAACTTCCCTTGTATCATTAGTCCTTTTCTTATATTTCCATGTTTTTAACTTCTGTTTTTATTAGCTAACCATTGATAAAATAAATCCCGTGTCAAAAAATATTCAGTTTCTTTTCTTTTCCTTAATTGTAAGTAATCTGCACATTCTAATATTTTTTTAAATCACATTTTCATCTGTAAAGATGAAAGTGTGATTTAAATCTTCACTTTTCCATTGTTGTGCAAATACAATTCTGTTTGCAGTTAATACATGCAAAATCAAATATGTATCCCCCTTGTTATATTTATCCGGTAAAATGCCCAACAAAAATATTTCTGGTTTTAAATCTATATGTTGCTTTAATCATTTTTTCCAAACATGTATGTATTTTTGTCCAATATTTTTTTGCTTTTGGGCATGTCCCCCATATAAAAGAGTCTTGGTGGTGCAGCGGACTAAGTGCTGTTATGTAGCACTTAGCTGCCAGTTGCCTGCAATTAGTGTAAGTTCAAATCTCACCAGGCTCAAGGTTGACTCAGCCTTCCATCCTTCCGAGGTAGGTAAATTGAGGACCCAGATTGTGGGGGCAATAAGATGACTTTGTATAAAAAAGAACACCATTTGGGAGGGCCAAAAGCCCTACTAAGCAGGTATATACAAAAGTATGAAGGCTATTGCTTAACACATTGTAAGCCACCCTGAGTCTCCGGAGAAGGGCGGCATATAAATTGAACCAATGAATGAATGAATGAATGAATGAATGAATGTTTGGAAAATGGGTAAATACTACCTCTGACTGGCCCCGCCCCATCTATTCTCTGCCTCCCAAGTCCCAGCTGATCTGGAGGAAATGGAAATTTTTACAGTATCCTTCCCCTGGAGTGGGATGGGAATGGAGATTTTACAGTATCTTTCCATTGCCACGCCTACCAAGCAACACCCACTAAGCCATGCCACGCCCACCAAGCCACACCCACCGAACTGGTAGTAAAAAAATTTGAAACCCGCCACTGTAGGGGACCTTCAGATAAGAGGCAGCAGAGAGGGTGGGGCAAGAGGTTCAGAAGAAACCCTCCCTAATTTCTCAGGCTGTAAAGGAGATGGTGGGAAAATTCTTATTACAGACTTGAATGATTCCGTTACTGTAGAATAAAATGAGCATCTAACATCTGAAGAATGGTTGTAGGAATTGGACATGGTTAGTCTAGTGAAAAGAAAGACTAGGGATGACATGATAGCAGTGTTCCACTATCTGAGGGGCTGCCACAAAGAAGAGGGAGTCAACCTATTTTCCAAAGCACCCGAAGGCAAGACAAGAAGCAATGGATGGAAATTAATTGTAGAAAAATCCAACCTAGAACTAGGGAGAAATTTCCTGACAGTTAGAATAATTAATCATTGGAATGACTTGCCTCCAGAAGTTGTGGGTGTTCCAACAGTGGAGGCTGTTAAGAAGAATTGGACAGCCATTTGTCCAGAATGGTATAGGGCAGTGATGGCTAAAAGTTTTGCCATTGCATGCCAGGAGGGGGGTCTGGCAGGGGGGTCACACGCGTGTGTGCCCACACCCATAATTCTATGCACACCACCCCCAGGCATGCGTGTGCAATTCTTCCCCTGCTCACACACCCCCCGGCACACAATGGTTCGGTAGGCCCGTTTTTCTCTTTTACCTGGCTCTAGAGCCTTTCTAGCAGTCTGGGGAGGGTGAAAATGGCCTTTCTCCACAGGCCGAAAATGACCCGTTTTTGGCCTCCAGAGGACCTCCAGGGGGGGTGGGAAAGGCCATTTTTGCCCTCCCCAGACTGCTAGAAAGGCTCTGGAGGCTGGGGACAGCAAAAATGGACCTTCCCCACCACCACCCGTCGAGGCCCTCCAGAGATAGGAAACAGCCTGTTTCCTTACTTCTAGTGGGCCCAGAAGGCCCGAAAATCAGCTGCGCACGCCGGAGCTGAGCTTGCGTGCCCACTGATATGGCTACACATGCCACCTATGGCATGTGTGCCATAGGTTCGCCATCACGGGTATAGGGTCTCCTGCTTGTGCAAGGGGGTTGGACTAGAAGACCTCCAAGGTCCCTTCCGACTCTTATTCTGTTGTGTTCTGTTAAATTCTACTTACAATAAAGTAGAATTAGCTTGCTGGTGGTGTTTCTTGTCCAGAACTCAAGAAAAATATATGGGATGTGGACCAGATTTTTTTTTTTTAATTTTGATTTATATGCCGCCCTTCTCCGGAGACTCAGGGCAGCTTACAATGCGCTAAGCAATAGCCTTCATACTTTTTGTATATTTATACAAAGTCAGCTTATTGCCCCCACAAACTGGGTCCTCAATTTACCTACCTTAGAAAGGATGGAAGGCTGAGTCAACCTTGAGCCTTGGTGAGATTCGAACCTGCAATAATTGCAGGCAGCTGTAATGATGAGTGATTTCCCCACAGAATTATGAATGGACCCAACTCTCTTTGTTCTCCTCAAGCAAATAAAATCTGTTATTCCCACATGTTTAAGCCCTACTACATAACTTAGGATATTTAGTTATATTAGTTTTGTATTTTGTTTTTTTCTGATGTATGTGGGTTTAGCTTTGTACTTTGCAATGCAAGGGAATGGGATGGCTACTACAACAAATTGTTGTATAAAACAATTGTTTTATAAAATGAAATATTAGATTGCTCCCATAGAGGGCAGTGTGCATTGAAAATACTGACACAGAATTAAGCTCCCTCTGATTAGCACAAAATCATGTTTACTTCGAATGATGATTAATTTAAGTTTTAGTAAGAAAGACCAAAAAAAATACATTTTGGAGCTCCTCTGTAAAGTTATAATAATAATAAGGCAAATCGCTTTTTGAATTTTATTGATTAAACAAATATATTTTTACATTGATATACAGTGTTATGTGATGCTTCCTATAGTTTTAATTAACAGGAATGAACTTAAATCCAAAATGCACTTTGGCTAAATCTATCATTGGAGTTTGAGCCAATCTGTTGAGTTCAATCCAGGGGTGAAATCCAGCAGGTTTTAACAGGTTCTGGAGAACCGGTAGTGGGAATTTTGAGAAGTTCAGAGAACCGGCAAATACCACCTCTGGCTGGCCCCAGAGTGGGGAGGGAATGGGGATTTTGCAGTATCCTTACCCTGCCACACCCACAGAACCGGTAGTAAAAAAATTTGAATGCCACCACTGGTTCAGTCCTATAAAGTTTTGAATAAACTTGTGTTCAAATTGTTATCTTTAGATAATCAGGTCACAGCAGGAATTTGAGAAAGAGAGATAGAAGGATAGTAAATCTGTGCTATTGAAGTGTAATAATGCTTACAAAATTGACAATTATTAAGCATCCTTGGTGGCGCAGCAGACTAAAGTGCTGTTAAGTAGCACCAGCTGTCTGCAATTATTGCACGTTCAAATCTCACCAGGCTCAAGGTTGACTCAGCCTTCCATCCTTTCGAGGTAGGTAAAATGAGGACCCGGATTGTGGGGGCAATAAGCTGACTTTGTATAAAAAAGAACACTGCTAAGGGGGGGGAGGGCAAAAGCCCTACTAAGCAGGTATATACAAAAGTATGAAGGCTATTGCTTAACGCATTGTAAGCCGCCCCGAGTCTCCGGAGAAGGGCAGCATATAAATCGAACCAATAAATACATAAATCCCCAGATACGTAAACAGAAAATCCAGCAGCTTTCAACATTAAAATTTTTAAAACTGGCATTTTTACAGAAAAGCCATTATACGCACAGGTAACAATATTCAATTAATTCATATAATTTATACATTAAGACAAGCTAAGAGCTCTCATGAAGGGAACAGTGAAGAAATGGGACTAAAATGAAATATAAAGAAAACCATACTACGGTAATAAGTAGAACAACCAACCTTAGAATTGACAGTGAAGATACCAAAGTGCTTCTATCTTCCAGAATCAGCCATGAATATTAAAGTAACAAGCAGTCAAGAAATACACTACAGACTAGCACTTGGTAGAGCAGCTATGAAAGTCTTGGAAAAGATATTCAAATGTCATGGGGTAGCTATACCCACGAAGATCAGAATGGTGTAAGCTACGATGTTCCCTGTGACAGTCCATGGAAGCAAAAGTTGGGACTCCGAAGAAGTAGGGTAAGAAGAATATTGACACTTTAAAATTTTGATGTTGGAGAATTGAGCCCAACATTTCCGTTGCTAAGCGAGACAATCGTTAACTTGAGTTTTGCCCCATTTTGCGACCTTTCTTGCCACAGTTGTTAAGTGAATCAATGCCGTTGCTACGTTAGCAACATGATTGCTAACTGAATCTGGTTTCCCCGCTGACTTTGCTCGTCAGAAAGTCTCAAAAGGGGATCGCATGACCTTGGAACGAGCGTCATAAACATGAGACAGTTGGTAAACATCTGAATTTTGATCATCTGACAAATGGGGATGCTGCAATGATCATAAGTGTGAAGAATGGTCATAAGTCGCTTTTTTCAGTGCCATTGTAAATTTGAAGGGTCACTAAATGAACTGTTTAAGTCAGGGACTACCTGTATTGTCGTGTGTGTGTATTCTTATGTAGTTCTTGTTATATATCAGTGATGGCTAACCTTTTTGCCATCGTGTGTCAAAAGCGTGGGGAGCATGAGGGGGTTGCGCGCACGCATGCCCACACCCATGATTCAATGCCCCTCCGCACCCTGTACCTCCCCGCGCTACCCCTGCTTTTGGCACATGACAGCAAAAAGGTTAACGGTGGGCCTGGTAGGCCCGTTTTTCGCCCTCCCCTGGCCCCGAGGCTTTCTTGGAGCCTGAGGAGGGTGAAAACAACCTTCCCCACCCTCCCGGAGGCCCTCCGGAGGCCGGAAATGGCCCGTTTCCCAATTTCCAGTGGGTCCGGAAGGCCCAAAAATCAGCTGGTCGGCGTGCACAGGCATGCTGGAGCTGAGCTAGGGCAACACTCACCTGCCCACAGATATGGCTCCGTGTGCCACTTGTGGCACCCGTGCCATAGGCTCACCATCACGGTTATATATTGTGCTAACTGGGATTATGGAACATAGAGAGCAATGAGCTTTTATTATCCAAGCAAAATAGTTACTTGAATTACCTTGCTTTAGATTTCTATGGATGGAGAAAGATGAGGAAAATTACCAGAAGTACATCTGATTATTACAAAAATGTACGCTCTTTTTAGATTACCATCAGTTGCTTTCCTGTCAGTTGTGGCAAGCAAACACCAACATTTCACATAAGCAGAAACATTAAAAGGCACCTGGAACCACTTAAACTTGTAACAAAACCATCTTGCAATACTGCCCTTGAGGACATGGGAAATAACTTTATTTGGAAAGCAAGGTAAAGTTTAGGGTGTAACAGGGTGTAGCCACAATAATTTAAACCAATTTACGATACAAAACAGATGCAATTTATTTAACTGATTTCTCCTACAGCTACAATGTGCAATTTATTTCCATGTGATGTAAGAGACAAATTCCTGTGTGCGCATTGCATTTTGGGGGGTTAAGGCACACGCGTGCACATTTGTGCGCACACGCTTTGTGCACTCGGTCCGGAAAAGGTTAGCCATCACTGACCTATAAATTAGGCCAGTGATGGCTAACCTTTTTGCTGTCGCGTGCCAAAAGCAGGAGGAGCATGGGTGAATGGGTGGGTCGTGCGCATGTGTGCCGACATCCATAATTCAATGCACACTCCCCTGCGCATGTACACATGACACACACACACACACCCCTGCTTTTGGCATGCGATGAGACAGTGGGCCCGATAGGCCTGTTTTTCGCCCTCCCCAGGCTCCAGAGGCTTTCTAGGAGCCTGGGGAGGTCAAAAACAACCTCCCCCCCCCCGGAGGCCCTCCAGAGGCCGGAAACAGCCCATTTCCCGACTTCTGGTGGGCCTGGAAGACCTGAAAATCAGCTGGTCGGCGCACGCATGCGTGCTGGAGCTGAGCTAGGGCAACGCTCGCGTGCCCACAGATATGGCTCTGCGTGCCCCCTGTGATGCCATAGGTTCGCCATCACGGAGTTAGGCCATCTTTCACTGATGAGAACTCTTTTAGTTCAGCGGTCCCCAACCTTTCTGGCCCCAGTGACCAGTTTCTGAAGAAAAATTGTTTCCCACAGACTGGGACGAAGGGGGAGGGAATGGTTTCACATGCAACGTAGCTCCCATACATGCACAGATGAAGCTTTGCTTGCTCGCCTGCCACTTGTACGGTTCCTAACAGGTCATGGACCGGGGGGTTGGGGACCCCTGTTTTAATTCATCCAACCTGATGTCTCCCTCTTTTTGAAGTCAAAGCACTATGGTGCCTCACTTTCCATTTCATTATGCTTTTTAAAATAAGCAGATGAGATTTGCAACTGTCTCTCGGACTGACCTTTATCCCCCCAAAAGTAAACACTGTGGCAATAGAAAGGATGAACAGGAAAAAAAGGAACAACAACAACAACAACAAAAACCCCCACAATCAAATGAAGTAATGGTAAGGAGGGAGGGGTATCTTTGTGTTCTCTCATTGGTACAACTGGAAGGAGTGTGGAAGGACGGTCTTCTACTCCTGGTAGAAAAACTGAACCTTGCAAAGATAGTAATGAAGACATAAATGGAAAGTATAAAAATATCTCTGAGGGTTTGTGGTGAAGTTGGTGGTTATTGAAAGTGCCTTAATGAAAATACATGTCAGGATTACAAATACATTAATTCTTAGGTGTATCTGTGACTCCTTGTGTATGGTCTTCTTGGGGTGTTTCCCATGGCAAAATTCAGATGAAGGTTTTCAAACTTTTTGGGCCAGATGGTCTATTCCAGTGTTTTCAACTTATTTTTCACCCATGGCCTCATCTAACCTTTTTTTTTCCTGCTGTGGATCCACTTTTTTACTTCGTAGTCCTCGACTTACAACAGTTTAATGCAGAGGTGGATTCAGCCGGTTCTGTCCGGTTCGGGCGAATCAGTAATGGCGACTGCAGGAGGCTCTGCCCACCCACCCGGACATAATGCATAAGCAAAAAGCATGCACGGAAGGCCATGCACCTGCATAGAGGAGGAGCGTGTACTCACATTTGCAACTGGTAGAGAAGGTAAGTGAATCCCACCTCTGCTTAATGACCGTTCAAAGTTACAACAGCACTGAAAAAAGTGATTTATGACCATTTTTCACCCTTACGACCATTGCAGCATCCCCATGGTCACATGATCAAAATTCAGATGCCAATTCATAAAATGGGGCAAAACTCACTTAACACCTGTCTTGCTTAGCAGCAAAAATGTTGGACTCAATTATGGTCGTACGTTGAGGGCTACCTATACTTTGTTGATATTACGCCAGTAATATACTGTATACCTACAATTACAAAAATGTGTATTTACCCACTCCTGACAGATGTTGCAACAAAGCAACAGATCAATTTTGGCACACAGATGTGCATTTGCATATTTCTTTAGGATACAGTATTCACCTTTACCTGAGAGTAAATTCTACTGAGTAAGATTGGCTTCTAATGTCTGCGCAGGATTTCACAAGGAATTTATTTCCTGTGCAGTTCTATCTCAGTTCAAAGCATTCTTATACAGGAGTAAGGTCCCCTATCCAAAATTAAGAAGATATCTTTCCTGGAGGCACAATAAAGGTGGTCACTTTAAAATCCATGTTGGCTGGATTTGTTTTCATCAGCATGTGCAATCCTGAACCTTTAAACTTTTGGCTTCAAGAACACAAGCTGATGTAAGCTCAGTAGCTGATTTCTGAGGTTGACTGCATATGTTTTGAAGCTTGGAGCCAATTATGCTTTTCCGGCCCTAAGGAGGCTGCTCTCCAAATGAACAGCTGGCAGCGGCCAAACAAAGAACTTGTGCCAGTGGGGATTGTTGGATGTGATCTCACCCCTTTTCATCCCTGAGTCTTTTGACCCCTCAGGACAAATAGTGAAAGATAGAGGAACAGAAATATCTTTACAGAATCCCGTGTCTTTCTCCTACCTGACCGCCTGTTAGTAAGATTAGTTTCGGTGTACCCATAGAATATTCAGGGGTGCAATTCAGCTGGTTTGGACCGGTTCGCTCGAATTAATTTTACATCTGGTTCGCCAAACTGGTAGTTGCAAGGACTGGCTGGCCTCACCCACTCCTCCCCTACCCTCTCAGGAGTCTCCACACAACCTGTTTTGGATGCCAAGTAAGTGCAGGGCCTGTGTGGAGGCTCTGGGAGGGTGAAAATTGGGCCTCCTGGAAGTTCCAGAAGTCTGAAAATGGGCATGTTTCCGGCCTCTGGAGCCCAGGGAAGGCCATTTTTGCCCTCCCGGAGGCTCAAGAAAAACCTCCGGAGCCTGGGGAGGGCAAAAACACCCCCTCCACCGTGGTGCAGGTGGCCGAGTAATCCACGCCCACCATGGCCACGCCCACCTAACAACCGTTGCTAAAATTTTTGAATCCCACGTCTGGAATATTTATAGCTCAGGATTGAAATGAGATGTCCTTGATGCTCTGAAATTGGTTGTTTTGTTGCAGCCATTTCATTGCCAAACTAGGTAATATCACCAGCACTAATAGGGAATGGGGGTTGCTATATTCAAAGTTACAACAATCTTGGAAAAAGTGATTTACGACCGTAACAAATTCACCCACACCTTATTTTAATGGCCACATGTATTGTTGTACTAAATAAGTCTGATTTTCCTCAATGCCTCAGGGCCAGGAGGAGTTGAGGTATGTAATTAATTTAATTTAATCTCCCCAGAACATGGACGGTGGCAGCAGTGGCTACCAACCCAACATCTAAGCAGGGGGTGGAGGGAGTAGATCCAGAGGTCTTTTTGAGAGAGGAATTTTACAAACTCCAGTGGTTATCCAACTGGCAAACTATGCTGTTATAATTGTTATTTGTTGTAATGCACCCAGTTAATACTGTTCTTATGCCTCCATTCTCCATTTCATGCTTGATAATTGTTTCTGCCTTCCCGACAGGACAAACAGAGAATCACTTTTGATCCTGATGGGGAAGAAATAGGGAACTACTCTGAACATGGGCAGTTACACCTCTTACTTATTTAAATTGTGGTTGTTGCAATGATAGAAATAAAATGGACTTGGCTTCTGCTTTGATGTTAACCCAATGTACCTCAGAATTTTTGTTGTTGAGGAAAAATATTTTTTTTTCAAAATGGATAATGTGACAACATGAAGATATCTGATCAATGTTTGGGCCTACTCAGCTGCACCTGACAAAAAATGTTTGTAAAAATTAAAAGAGCTACTATTATGAGTAAAATAATCATAGAGAGGCGTTCATTCCATGCCAAGTCAGATGTTGATGCTTGTTTAGGTTTTCCAGGCGCTTGTTAGGAAAATCATAGTTCCTGAGGCTCTTACTGTTCTTTTACACCTGATGTAAGCCAAGATAGTAGTTATTCACCTTGTAGAACATACTGTTGTGGTCCACCAGCAGCCCATGGAGCTAGCAGTAGAGTTGGACGGTGAGGAAGCTGGGGAGGAAAATGGGTCAGTCCTGGAATCTGGGGAAGGCCTGGACGAGGGCTCTGCGTCGGAGGCAGAGATGTGGCCAGGGCCATCTGGGAGTGATGCACGGACTCTGGAGCCTCCAGAGTCGGACAGCAAGAAGTAGAACAGGAAGAGCCTGTTCCTAGTGCTTGCATGCACAGAGTTGCCAGAAGGCAAGAGCAGCTAAAGCAAAAAGGACGACTTGGGAGTAAGGCCAGGAAATGATTGGCCTCTACCATAAGGCTTAAAAGAGCAGCAAAGGCACTTGGGCTCTTTGTAGTAAAGCAACATTGCTAAATCTGTTTCCAGTCAGCGTCTCTTGTTTCTGAACTTCGTTGGGCTTTGCCAAGAAAGGCCTTTGGCAGGGTGCCAAAGAAGATAAAGGTTTGTGATAAGCTCGAAGGACTTCTTCTGAAGAACTTGTTTTGCAATTAATTTGGACGAAGCTGGGAATGAAGTAATTCTCAGCTGTACAATGAAGTAGGTTTCTTTGGGACTAATTGTGTCTTGTAATGACTAAGTGAGCCTAGGTCACAACACATACTTGCCGCCGGATATGATGAGCTCATGTATTTATATATCCAGATAGCACTTCTTCAATTTATCCCTAGTTAGGGAAGTAAGAAATTCACAAGAGAAATTTTACTTCCTGAAAGATTTAGGAATTCAATTCTTTTCTTTTAATTTGGTTCTCAATTAATTTAGGTTGTGGGTTTTCTACAACTTTTTCACTTCACCCGAACAGTAGCATTTCACCCGATCCCCTCCCAAAATTCAAGTAGGGTTATTTTTTTGGTTAATAAATTCAGTTTTGGTGGTGTCAGCACTCCAACCTACGTTCACTCCAGTGCTGACATGAAGAGAAAGAGGAAGACGCTTGACTTTCACCTACTTATTTTCCCTGTAGATAATATCCCCTAGGTCCAGGAAATGGGATGGGAGGGGGGACATTCCTGTGAGCTGAAGTAGTAGAGATGGGGAGAGTGACTTGGAAGATGGTCAATGAGACGCTGAGAATTGGGGAACGGAAAGGGAAAAGGTTTGGGGTCAGAGGGTCAGTGTTGGCTACAATGGAGTCGGGGACAGATCGTTGTACTCAATAAATGAAAGATTTCATCAAAGACTATTTGTTTGGAAATGCAATTTATTTGAGACGACATCGTAACCTGACAGGTGGGACATAGCAAGCTCTTCTTAAAGCTCAACACAGACTTAATTCCTCAAATGGATGACTCGATGAACTTTAGTTATATACTAATCCAACATCTCTTTTACAGGCAACCCTCGACTTACAACAGTTCATTTAATGACCAACAGCACTGAAAAAGTGACCATTTTCACACCTATGACCATTGCAGCATCCCCGTGATCATGTGATCAAAATTCAGGTGTTTGGCGACTTCTATTTATGATGGTTGCAGTGTCCTGTGATCATGTGATCACCTTCTGACAAGTAAAGTCAAAGCGGAAGCGGGAGTCAATTAACATCTATGTTACTAATTTAACAATGGCAGTGATCCACTTTACGGATTTGGCAAGAAAGGTTGTAAAATGGGGCAAAACCTCACTTAACAAATGTGTTGTTTAGCAAGAGAAATTTTGCCCTCAGTTATGATTGTAAGTCAAGGACTACCTGTATTAGTAACTGAGATACTCTGTTGGTATATGGTCTTTTTGGCAGTTACTTTGCCTTTCATTGTGTGTAAAATTTAAATTTATTTTTATATTGTATTTTAAAATTTGTCTTAGCTGCCCAGAGTCACATTTGTGAGATGGGCAGCAATACAAAGCAATTTAAATAAATAAATATTTGGTTTTAACCTAGGGCATGGTTTAAATAAAATCCATTAGGGTTTATTCAGTAAATTCACACAGGGTATTGTTTACTTATCATGTATTCCCACATCACCGTGTAAAGTACAGCGAGAGAAGTACAGCAAATAATTTACCAATATTCTGATTGTGGCCTTCAATTTGCACATGATGCAGTTATTTCAAGAATTTTATTTATTTACTCATTGCATCATTAGAATACCTTGAACTCTGGAGTTTTCGCTCCAAGCTATGGAGAAGACATTTCAAACTAGACAGAGGGAGGAATGAAAAGAATTAATGATTTCCAGAATGGCATTTGCTTTCTTCGGGGGGTGGGTGGGTGGTTTGGGTTTCTATGGCTGCATTTACTCCATTCCCTCATTCACACAGTCCTCGCTGACATAGATTTTATTAGCATATATAAGTTAGCAAGTTAGGATTTTTCGCCCTTCGTGTTAATATTCATGCCTCCAAATTTGTAGGTATTTTTCTGGAAATGTTTACCAATGCTTCTTATTCCATGCAATCTTTTTTTTTTTTAAGAATAGAATAAAATAGAATTCTTTACTGGCCAAGTGTGATTGGACACACAAGGAATTTGTCTTTGGTGCATATGCTCTCAGTATACATAAAAAGAAGAGATACATTCGTCAAGAATCATAAGGTACAACACTTAATGATAGTCATATCATGAGTCATTACAAATAAGCAATCAAATCATACTAGGAAACAATCAATATAACTCGTAAGGATACAAGCAACAACGCTACAGTCATACAGTCATAAATGGGAGGAGATGGATGATAGGAATGATGAGAAGATGAATAGTAACGCAGACTTAATGAATAGTTTGAAAGTGTTGAGGGAATTATTTGTTTAGCAGGGTGATGGCCTTCTTGTGTCTAGTTGTTCTGGTGTGCAGTGCTCTATAGCGTTGTTTTGAGGGTAGGAGTTGAAACAATTTATGTCCAGGATGTGAAGGGTCTGTAAATATTTTCACAGCCCACTTTTTGACTCCTGCAGTCAAAAAAGCATTTTTTAAAATGCTATCAGTATTTTAGCACCTTGAGTGCTCACTTTTCTAGATCAATTATAAAACAAATGAATACACACCAATTCCAAAATAGTTTGTTGAAGGATGGCCCAGATCGTATCCCTCCATAGAAAGAATTATTTAGTCATTTAATCCTTCTTTCTCTTTTCATAAAAGAACTTTGCTCATAAATGCTAATTTTGCTCAAGAATCTGGGTTAACTTCCCTGGACGCTTCCTGGAAGACCAAATAAACATCCCCTCTTTTGCATCTCTTCTGATTCTTTACATTCTCAATCTACAATAGTCAAGAGGCAGAATCTATTTTGGTTCTCTTTAGGAACAAATGTGTTCCTAGAACAGTGCTTTTTAGTAACAGGAAGTGAAGCCGGAAGTGAAGCTTAAATAATTATGCCTCATTTCAGTTATAAACATCTGTTGGGATTCCTCACTATTAAGCTTGACAGAATTAGGCAAGTTTTAGATACAGGACCCTTCTTTATACAGACATGATATACAGTTATGAAGCCCACAATGCAGTGGTGAAATCTAAAATTTGTTATTACCGGTTCTGTGGGTGTGGCTTGGTGGGTGGGTAATGTGACTGGGTGGGTGTGGCCAATTTTTTTTCCTTTTAAAATCATTTTTTCTACCACCTCTTTGACGAAGAAGTTGTAAAAAAATGCTTTCAAAAGGCTCTGATGATCCCAGCTGAGTTGCCTGATCGGCAGAGGCTTTTTTTTCTTTTAAAAGCCTCTGCCGATCAGGCAACTCAGCTGGGATCGTCAGAGGCATTTAAAAGAAAAAAAACCCTCTGTCATCAGGCAACTCAGCTGAGATCATCAGCTGACGAGCCCTTTGACGATCCCAACTGAGCTGCGGGATCATCAGAGGCTTTTTTTTTAACTTTTAAAAGCACTTTTTTGGCCGAAGAGGTTGTAGAAAAAATGCTTTTAAAAGTTAAAAGAAAAAGCTTCTGATGATTGTGCGGCTCAGCTGGGCATGGGGGGGGGGGGCAGGAATTTTTGCTACCAGTTCTCCAAACCACCCGCCTCCATTGCTACCGGATCAGGTGATCCGGTCCGAACCGGGAGCATTTCACCCCCGCCACAATGTATTAAGCAGTAAGTTACCACTTTGTTGAAAATGTATTAATTTTATTGCAAGAAAGGTCAATGTATTTTAAAAGAACAAAATGTACACATTAATCAGATCAGCAGACCCTGCATGCTTGAAATGTTTTTTTTTTAAAGTAAGAATGCTGGACATATAATATGGCCTTAATCAACCTGGAGCCAGTTTATTTCTGTTTTTTTAAACATGTTTAGCTTCTCTTCTCATCTCATCTCATCAGCTGAAGAAGCTTTTTGGATGAGAAGCAAAACTTCTTCAAAGAAAAACCAGTTCTCTATTTGATTGTTCTCTGACAGTGAGAACAATCAACCAATGGAACAGAAGTTGCCTTCGGAAGTTGTGGGAGCTTCATCCCTGGAAGCTTTCAAGAAGAGACTGGATTGCTATTTGTCAAGTCTGCTGCTTGGGCGGGCAGGGAGGGTTGGACTAGATGACCTCCAAGATCCCTTCCAAACAGAGGTGGGGTTCAGCAGGTTCCAACCAGTTCTGGAGAACTGGAGAACTGGTAGCGGATATTTTGAATAGTTTGGAGAACTGGTAGTAAAAATTCTGACTGGCCCCACCCCTATCTATTCTCTGTCCTAGCTGATCGGGAGGAAATGGGGATTTTGCAGTAACCTTCCCCTGGATGGGGAAGGGAATGGAGATTTTACAGTATCCTTCCCCTGCCACGCCCACAAAACCGGTAGCAAAAAAAATTGAAACCCACCACTGCTTCCAACTGTTATTAATCTGTTAATCGGTTCCCTTAACAGAAATGTTGGGTTCAATTGCGGTCACAAGTCGAGGACTACTGTATTCTAGAATTCCCATTTTTCAGAGTACTTTCCACGGGAGGTTTCTTGCTACTCCGTATGTTTCGAAGAATAGGTGGCTTCCTTTTGGTTCTCCGCCGCGAAAGCCAAAAAAACCCCATCAGGCAGATGCGCATCTTTCTCTGTAGGCGCAGCGGCCCGCCTGCTCTCTTCCAACCCCACTTCGCAAGCAAGGACTTTTTAAAGCGCCTCCTTCTATGCCAAGAGCAGGAGGCCGGAGACGGCCTCAAGAAGAGGCAGGAGACAGACACCACACGAGTTCCCGCGCGGCTGCCATTGGCCCCGGCCGAGGGTGGGGTCGGGCGGCGCCTCTCCCGGAGGCTGAACCGCCGGCGTTGCATCACTCGCTTGCGCAGGCCTCCCACACCGCGCGGCTGTCAGAGGGAAGGGAAGGGAAGGAAAGGGAAGGAAGGAGGCTCGTTCGGAGCAGCCAACGCCATTGGACCCGGGAGCGAAAGGAGGCGGGTCGCCAAGCTCTCCTCATAGGGCAAGAGAGCCGCGGGTGAAGGGCTGCGCCTTTCGCCGGCCGAGGACAGAGCTGCAAGATTTGCCAGGGACCTGCAGTCCAACCGTCGCTCCGCCGGGAAGGGGGGAAAAAATAAAATAAAAGGCGAAGGATCCCAACGGGAGAGGCAGCGCCTGCTGCGTAATTACGCATCGCTTCCCCAAGAGTGGCGCTTAGTGCCAGGTACTATCGTAGAAGCCGCGCGCTTTTCCATTCATCCTGGGCGAGGCCGCGGGTCTCTTGTTGCTCGCTCGGTGGAGGTGGAAGGCGGGTAGTGGCGGGTTTCGGGGTAATTAAGAGGGGGGGGTTTCCCAAGCCTCCTCCCACCCCCGGTCCTAGGGAAGAGGGATGCTCTGCCGGGGTTACAGAACCGTAGCTTGCTGCCCCCCCCCCTCCCATCTTTCTAAAGGAGCTTTGCCCTTCTGCTCTGTGTCGCCTCGTGGTTACTACGCGGATACGCCTTTAGTTGCCTTTAATTGCATCAGAGCGCCGCCGCCTTAATTGGCCTCTATGCTGCATAGGTGGGGGGGAATGCATGAGTGGAAGGTTGCCTCTCCGCTGAAAAATGCTCCTGCCTATCGACGGGGAAGCATTGCCGAGGTATCCCCGTAACAATTTTGGGGTGGTGGGGGGGGCAGATTCGAGGGGTCACCTGCACCTCTCCTCGGGTTCTTGCAGTGGTGTCGAAACTTCCAAGAAATACGCGGAGGACTTTTTCCCCTTAAGCGTCAGGAGGGTTGATTTTTCTAGCAGTTTGAAGTATTTTTTTAAAAACATTAACATGCATGTCATACTTCTTCAGGGCTCCGAATTGCGCGCGACTTGAAGAGGATCGGAATTTTCATGAATTGAAATTCGGTCTTGCAAAAGAGACGCTACTTCTGAACGTGGGAGGGTTCGTGTGGTTTTTTTCCTGTCGGGCAAGCAAGCATGAATGAGTTACCGTGTAACCGGATAAAGATCATTTGTAAACTCCGTGTAAGTTGCCTCTCTCTCTCTCTCTCTCTCCCCCCCCTGCCTTTTTAACGCGCGCCCTCTCGGCGCGGCTCCTCCCTGCCCCCCCCCCCCCCCGTAGTTCAACGGGACTTCCTTCCCGCTGCCTTAAGCGGCCTTTTGCAACCTGGCGCCCTCCAGATGGAAACGTCATTTCCCACAATTCCCACTTTGGGGGTGGGGGTGGGAATTGTGAAGTTGCCCTTCACAAAAGACATCTGGCGAGTGCAAAATTGGACGAGGCGCTGCATTTCAGCTATATAACATCATAATCGATGCTTTTGTTCCCTGGTTTTATAATGGACTGCCCAGAGTCGCATTGTATGAGATGGGCGCGGCTATATAATTGCGATGAATCGCAATCTACTGTGTTCATTTGGTCACTGGGCATCCAAGCTTTCTCTGAATTCTTGGCGATTCTTGCTTTCAGGCCCGCTGTGGCTTGGCTGAAGCCCAGGGATTGGGAGAGGTGATTTTTTTTTTCGGTTGCGCTGCGAGGATTTCCAAGGTTTTGGAACTAGCAAAGCACGAGTGGGAAGCTTGGAGAAGGCGAGCAGGACGGTGCCGCGTCTCTGTTGCCAAGCGAGGCGTTGGGATGCGAGAGAGAGAGAGAGAGAGAGACTGCTCTGGTTAGTTCAGGCAATAGCAGTCGGAGAAGGCGGAAGGCGGCCGGCTTACTTCGCTCCGAAGAGGAGGGCCGAGCAATCGAGGCTTGCACCAGCCCGAGGATTTGCAGCCAGACCCTGGAAGGCGGTACCCAGTTCGGGTTGCGTGGCTTTCTCTCAGAGGCGCGCCTGGGTGCTTCATTTTTCTCTTTTGACACGCGAGGAGGAGCCTGGCTCTGGTCGTCGGGACGCGTGGCGCAGTTCGCGGGGTTCCACTTCGTTTTTTAACCCAGCGTTGCGAACCCAGTCGAGGATCTCTTAATCATGTGACGTCGAAATCCGGAGTTAACTTGAAATGCACCCTGTTTAAATTAATTAGAATAACAGAGTTGGAAGGGACCTTGGAGGTCTTCTAGTCCAACCCTCTGTTCAAGCAGGAGACCCTATACCAGTAATGGCTAACCTTTTTGCCGTGGCGTGCCAAAAGCGGGGGGGGGGGGGGGGGGGGGGGGGCGGGTGGGCGGGGCCCCCGCCCCCAAAGAACAGTCCCCCCCCGCGGGGGCCCAAACCCCCCCCCCCCCCCCCCCCCCCGTGGCCCTTCAGAGGCCAGAAATGACCTGTTTCCAAACTTGAAGTGGGCCCAGAAGGCCCGAAAAATCAGCTGGCCAGTGTGCCCATGCGCATTGGAGCTGAGCTAGGGCAACACTCATGTGCCCACAGAAATGGCTCCGCGTGCCACCTGTGGGACACCTGCCATAGGTTCGCCATCACGGCCCTATACCATTCCAGACAAATGGTTGTCCAGTTTCTTCTTAGAAACCTTCAGTGATAACAGCACTCATCACTTCTAGAGGGGGGGACAGATGGATGATTGCTGGGGGTATCCTGTGCAATCTGGTTTTGGCTCTGCCTGCTGATAATATTGGTCCCCTCTATTAGTTAATACATTGGGAAGGATGTCCCAAAGGTGCTTTTTCAGGAGGGAAAGGATAGTGGGAAATCTTTAAGAGCTGAAGGAGCTTCTTGGTGACAAGTGAAATGTCTTCAAAAAGAAAAAAAAACAAGAAAGTCCAATTGCCTCCTGAAAAAGCCCCTTTGGGACACCCATGATCTGGATGACTGAGAATCTCTACAGATTGGGAAAGGTGGCTTAATAGCCAGAAGTTCAACTTAGACTTAGAATATCTTTATTGTCACTTTGAATGTACATAAATCGGCATATGTTAAAATGTAATTTTGTTGCATAAAGTTCTCAGAGGGTCACCACCTCCAATATATAGATAGACAGATAGTCGATATGCATGACTAAATAAATAAATTAATTAAGCATATACCCACAACCTCACATATATGACACATTATATGACACACAAAGTTTTGGTTGTATTCATTGAGAGGCAAAGATCTGCATGGTTTTTGGGAAGTTAAGTTCAGGGGTGAAATCCAGCAGGTTCTGACAGATTCTGGAGAACCGGTAGGGGAAATTTTGAGTAGTTCGGAGAACCGGCAAATACCACCTCTGACTGGCCGGGGAGTGGGGTGGGAATGAAGATTTTGCAATATCTTTCCCCCAGGAGTGGGGAGGGAATGGGGATTTTGCAGTATCCTTCCCCTGGAGTGGGGTGAGAATGGAGATTTTGCAGTATCCTTCCCCTGCCACGCCCACCAAGCCATGCCCACTAAGCCACACCATGTCCACAGAACCGGTAATAAAAAAAAATGGATTTCATCACTGTTTAAGTTGCATTATGTTCGGTAATTGTGGGTGGTTAGATATCCTCTGTTTTTTAAGTATGTACGCCTTTATGACAGTGTTGATTTGTGGTGACTACCCACACTAGGCAGTTTTCTTTGACAAGATTTTTCAGACTGGTTTGCCATTGCTTCCTTCCTGGCTCTGAGAAGGTGTGACTAGTCCAAGGTTATCATATTGACTTTGCTCCTAAAGTGGAACTATGACTCATCTGGTTTCTAACTTGATAACTTAATCCTTACTCTACACCAAACTGGCCTATCCTCTATAGAATATCATTATTCCTTTCTTAACAGCTTTTACCTTCTTCCTCAAAATCCTGGAAGCTAAACAGCTTAGGACTTGGTTAACACTTGCCTGGAGATCATTGGGAAGTTGCAGAAACATCCCAGAAGTTATCTCAGTTTTGACCTGACTTACGTTTTTCTGATATGGGCATGTCCCAATTAAAAAATAAAAATGAAAACATGGACTGTATCATAGTTTAAAGCTCCTGGAATTATTGACGTTTTATATAAATTAATATTTGTGTATCCATGGTTGCATGACTTATTTAGATGCCAATATGCTAAATAAAGAAATTAACTGGAAATATGATGCGGGTATCTGTTGTGTTTTACAATCGAAAACTTTATTTGGCCAAGTGTGCTTAGACATGCAAGGAGTTTGTCTCCGGTGCAGAATCTGTCAGTGTATAGGCAAAGCAACATTATTATCGTGAGTAGTGAAGAAGGATAATACTACAACGATTTTACCTTACATAGATATTAGATAGTTACTGTGAGAATTAGGGGTTCAGCAGAGTGATGGCACAAAGGAAAAAAAACTGTCCATGTGTCTTAGTTGATTTGGCATGCAAGTAACCTCTGGGAGGAGGTTTCGAAGTATTTCTAGCAGGACTACCAGATTCTGTAACAGCTTTGTTTCAGTGGTGGGTTTCAACCAGTGTTACATTGCATTGCATTTCTGAACATGCAGAAGCTGAGGTGAGGCAATCCGCTCTGCCGTGTCTTTCAGCTGGGCTAAAAACAACCAAGTATAGGTAGGTTTAACGCAGGGGCAGGCGGCAGGGCCCAGCTGACAGTCGGAGTGAACAGGTTCGCTCTCAGCTCACCATTGCCGCTACTGGCTCTCCAGAACCGGGGCGAACCGGTAGAAACCAACCACTGCTTTGTTCCCTATGCCATCCATCTGGCAAAGTTGCAATATTAATTTCTCTCACAATTTACATGTATACATCTGAACTAGAGTGTGCTGTTTCTCAGTTTCATATAATATATGTGGGTATATGCATAATTTAATATTTATTTATTTTATCATGTTCATATAGTGTATATTAGAGGTGGAGACCCTTTAAGAGCTATATGCAATGAAATTTCATTTTAATGTATGCCGATTAGTGTACATTCAAAGTGACAAAGTTGTTTCTAAGTTCTTTAATTACTAAAATATAGTTGTGATTGTCTAAATGCATAGTGAGTTTAAAAAAAAAGGGAATTCCTTAAACTGTTACTGATTACCACATACCAGGATGAATAGAAATATCCCTTTGATGGTGACTAACAATCTCCCCAGCCCTTCACACAAATCCTACACTATTCTTTGGCTAGTGTTGTTATTTTGATTCAAGATTAGATATCGTCAAAGCCACTGTATAGATTCCAAGTTTTAGGCATGTGAAATTCTGAACAATAGTTGCAAGCACATTCTCAAAGAACTGAGTCACATGCTATAACCAGCTTATTTGCATTCCAGTCTTTGAAATTGACAGAAGGCAATTGTATCTCTGAATTGCATGACTTGTAAATAGATTATGTGAAATAAGAAAGCTGTATTTCTCCATCACTTATGTCTTTGGAAATTTTCAAAACAATTAAGTTTGAAGGGAATGGACAATGAAGCAAAGAAACAATTTTGTGCTTTTTTTTTTTAACTTAGTGAGAAGTACAGATTTTCTCTTTAACATAGGGACTATTTCCTTTTTCTCCCACCCATTTTTTGCCAAGACCGAGATGTTTCTGATCCTGAGAGGTTTTTTTCCATTGTGTTTTAGAGCAGTGATTTTCAACCTGTGGTCTGCGGATCCCTGGGGGGGGGGGTTGCGGGGGTTGCATGGACCCTCTGTCACGTCCATGAGTCCATGAAGGCTTGAATGTTATAGTTTAAATCTTGAGTTACTGTATTTTTCAGACTATAAAACACACTGGAGTATAAGATGCACCTAGATTTTGAAGAGGAAAACCAGAAAAAAAATAGTTTTTGGCCTCTGCGCGTCCGGTTTTTACCCTCCCCAGCCCCCAGGAGCACTCTGCAGGCCTCCCAACCCTCTGCACATCCTGTTTTTGCCAAAAACGCACCAATTTTTCGCCTCCTGAACCACCCACACGTCCCATTTTTGCCCTCCACGGTTCCCAGGAGCACTCTGCAGGCCTCCCAAATCCTTCACGCATCCCGTTTTTGGCGAAAACAGGACACGTGGAGGGGTTCAGGACGTGCAGGGAGGGTTCTGGAGGCCAAAAATAGGGCCGTATTCGGCCTATAAAACGCACAGACATTTCCACCCACTTTTCTGGGGGAAAACAGTGTGTCTTATAGGCCAGAAAATACGATAAGTCTTGGTGGTCTGTGCCCATGGTCTGTGGCCACTGAAGGTATTTAAAGGGGCTCTGCACCGGTGAAGAAAAAGTTGAGAACCACTGTTTAGAGTATGTAGATATATTCCCAAAGAATTTCCATTAGTCATGCTTGATAGATTTTGGCAAGCAAGGTCACTGTTCTGATTTCCTCACCTTCCTCTTGTATAACTTAAAAAAAAAAACTTCCACTGAACTTATTTTAACTCTTTAGGTGCTGGGCTGCTCCCTTAAGTTTCTCTTGAGTGGTGACTGGAAGATTCTACTCTCAAGGCAGAAATGCCACAGATTACTCAATGTTTGATCTGCCATTGTAAGAATATTTGTTTTTATTTTACTACCCAAGCTGAGGTTAAAGTACTCTCATTACTCTAAATTCTCAGTAACAGCATTGACCTCAGGTCGACCCTCAGAGATAAAGATACTCATATTATTTCTTTCTTGGCCTTGTAGAGGAAAGCAAAAATCATTAAGAGACTGTCTACCGTATAGATTTAGAAAACTGTTCCAGAGAAAGTAGAGGTCTCTGATTTTCTTTTCACAACAGTTGTGATGATTTATACATACACACATAAAAATATAAGGGCCAGTTTGGTCTAGTAATTAAGACGATGGGTTAGGAGCCTTAGGCACAAAAGCCAACTTGGATGACTTTGAGACAGTCCATTCTCTCTCTACTGTTTGAAGAAGGAAATAGCATTTTCTTTCCGAAAACGTCTTCTCCCTTAATTGGATTGGCTTGTATATAAAAATAAATCTCTCGCACACACAAAAAACAGCTAAATATATTGCAAATGAGTAATTTTGCAAGTTCTTTAGAGCCTTTTCTACATGGCTGAGCTGGCAGAAGACTTAACCGGTAGCATCTATCCATGTTTTTATAGCCTCTGTTCTGACTTGCTGCCAAATAGCCAGTGTCCTGGTTTCAAGTGTGCAGGAAGTGTGAAGAAAAGCTCTTGGTGCAAATTGATGGCTTTACTGTCCTTAACCTTTCTCTGTACATCATCACCTGGTGTGAAACAAACCTGCCCATCACCACAACATTGCTGGGGCTGGCAGCTGGCATTGACAGATGACTAGACCTGAGTGTCTAGCTATCTGTTAAAACTCTTCTTAGGCCTGTGGAACAAGTAATCCTTTGAGGGTGGATGGGGTAGAGAAGATTACTACAGGCCTTGGAAGAGTTTTATCAGATAGCTCTGCTTTACATGTTGTCCTCAGTTGTTATCCGCCATAACTGAGGCCAGAACTTCCATTGCTAAGCAAGGTGGTTGTTAAGTGAAATTTTACCATATTTTTTGCCATTTTTTAAAGCAAATCACTTGCCATTATTAATCACATGGTTGCGACGTGAATATGGCTTCCCCATTGTCTTTGCTTATTGAAAGCTGGCTGGGAATGTCGCAAATGGCAATCAAGATGACCCAGGGACACTGCAATCCTGGTTTATTTGTTTGTTTGGTCATGTCACAATTAAAGCAAGGCATTTTATGTCGCGTAAAATATAAAATACAAGATTAAAATAATGTACCAATTAAACAGATTTTGCCCAGAATTCATGCCAATCGCACAATTGATTGTGCAGCTATCAGGATGCTATTATGATTGTAAATGTGAATACCGGTTGCCAGTCACTTGTTCCAATGCCGTTGTAACTTTGAATGGTCTCCAAACGAATGATTATAAGTCGAGGACTACTTGTACTGGACAGTTCCCCTAACCTTCCCCCAACTGTTGAGTAGGCTGACTCCATGTGCAAAATAAGGTAGAAGAACCATGGAACGAGGTGGGAATCTTCCAGTAAAGCTGCCCACTTCTACCCAACAGCTTGAAGGCCTCATGCGGACTTGAGCCTTAGACCACTTGCTCTTTATTCATTGAATCATTGCCAGTTGGCTGTGTCATTATACCAACATTATACCCCCCAAAAATCATGGTTTATAAAACATGGTTTACATCCATAACGCGTTAAGCCGAGGCCAAACAGCCAATTTTAACAGCTTAGCTGTTAAAGAACCTGGCCAGCAAGATGTTGCCATGGAAACCACGTCCATCTTGCTGCCAAGAAAACAATGTGAACCATGTAGTCCCTAGGAGCTGAGCTCAATTTATGAGAGACTTTTATCTTTTGATTATATGTGGGGCAGATGTTCTGGATATCAATTCTGTTTTGTTTTGTTTGTTTTCTTTCCTCAGGCTCCTCTTTTTGACGTTTTCAAAGCCGGCTTCCCACTGTCTTGTTCCTCATCACCATCTCTGGCATTGAGTGATGTCCACGGCTGCCTTAATCAGTCTGGTTCGGAATAGAGGCCACCAGCTGCAGAGGGCCCTGCTTACATCTTGTACAATTCTCAGCCCCAAGTGTCAAATTTCCACCAACGACTGCAAGGCTTCGCGTTTCGATCTGGATGGGAGCGGTTGCCCCGCCACCTGGGATTCCTTTGGGATTTGGGACAACCGCCTGGACGAGCCCATCTTGCTCCCCCCCAGCATCAAGTATGGGAAGCTGATTCCCAAGGTCAGCCTGTCGAACGTGGGCTGTGCCACCCTTATTGGGAAACGGAAGGAAAACGAGGACCGTTTTGATTACGCCCAGCTGACGGAGGAGGTCCTGTATTTTGCCATTTTTGACGGGCACGGTGGGGTGGCAGCAGCTGATTTCTGCAACAAGTACATGCGGAAATATATTCGGTGAGTCCTGTGTGTGGATTTGTAAGGGAACGGAGAAAGACATTCAGTGCTCACTTGCTTAGTTATATATATAGGTAGTTCTTGACTTACAACAGTTCATTTAGGGCCGTGATGGCAACCCACGCGACCCAGAGGTGGCATACAGAGCCCTCTCTGCTGGCACACGCGTCGTTGCTCCAGGTCAGATCTCCGTGGCGTTTCTTTCGCGAGCTGCTGTTTCCCTGCAAACGATGAAAACAGAAGCTCACAAAAGAAAAAGTTTTAACAAAAACAGAATTGGAAGGGACCTTGGAAGTCATCTAGTCCAACCCCCTGCTCACGCAGGAGACCTATACTAGGGATTTGAACCGCCGAACTACCGACCTTTCTGATCGACAAGCTCAGTGTCTTAGCCACTAAACCACCTAACCAGATCTTAACCTCTTGCTGCGCTGCCGGTGTTGGGATGCTCCACCTCCCACTGGCCAGCTGGTCATCGGGTCTCTGCTGCGCATGCGTGCATGTCTGTGCATGTGCATTTGTGCGCACTTTTCAGTTTGGGCATGTGTGCATGCACAGTTTGGGCACTCGGTGTGTAAAAGGTTTGCCATCACTGATTTAGGGTCTGTTTGAAATTACAACAGCGCTGAAAAAAGTGACTTGCGACCATTTTTCACACTTATGACCATTGCGGCATTCCCATGTTATGTGATCAAAATTTGGAGGCTTGGCAACTGACTCATATTTACGGCGGTTGCAGTGTCCCAGGGTCATGTGATCCTCTTTTGCGACCTTCTGACAAGCAAAGTCAGTGCGGAAGCCAGATTCACTTAACAACCATGTTACTAACTTAACGATTGCAGTGATTCACTTAAAAACTGTGGCCAGAAAGGTCATAAAATGGAGCAAAACTCCAGATGGTTGTTAATTTGAGTTTTGCCTCATTTTATGGCCTTTCTGGCCACAGTTGTTAAGTGAATCACTGCAGTTAAGTTACTAACACAGTTGTTAAATAAAATTGGTTTCCCCTTGACTCTTGCTTGTTAGAAGGTCGCAAAAAGTGATCACGTGACCTGCAACTGTCATAAAGTTGAGTCAGCTGCCAAGCATCTGAATTTTGGTCACGTGACTGTGGGAATATTGCAACGTCGTAAGCATGAAAAACCAAAATTGTGGAAACCTTTTGAGAGAAGTGTATTTTTGAGGTTTGATCGCTAATTACACCACTTATTGTTTTGGAGTTTCAAGATAATCCTATTCCACTGCTGGAATGGCCTGGGAATAGCCCAGACCTTAACCCAATTGAAAATCTATGGAACCAACTAAAGAAACTTGTCAGTCAGAAGCAACCCAGTAATAAAACCCAGTTAATAGAAGCAATCATTCAATCTTGGTTTCACATTATAACAGCTGCAGAACTAAAAGACTTGGTTCACTTCTTGGGAAGACGACATAAGGCCGTAATTCATGCTATGTCAGTATTAATTGACATAGTGATAATTTTTGCATATTTCATTTTTTCTATGTGTTTCGCTTTTCTTCTTTATACTGTAACTGCTATTCTAATAGCAAATAGCAAGTTAGTGCATTACATTCATGATTAAATTATCTTTATTGATACATAATTTTATAGTAAAGGTAAAGGTTCCCCTCGCACATATGTGCTAGTCGTTCCCGACTCTAGGGGGCAGTGCTCATCTTCATTTCAAAGCCGAAGAGCCAGCGCTGTCCGCAGACATGTCCGTGGTCATGTGGCCGGCATGACTAAATGCCAAAGGCGCACGGAACACTGTTACCTTCCCACAAAAGGTGGTCCTCCCTATTTTTCTACTTGCATTTTTTACTTGCTTTCGAACTGGTAGCTTGGCAGAAGCTGGGACAAGCAATGGGAGCTCACCCTGTTACGCGGCACTAGGGATTCGAACAGCTGAGCTGCCGACCTTTCGATCGACAAGCTCAGCATCTTATCCACTAAGCCACCGCATCCCTTGAATTTTATGGTACCACTCAAAAAAAAAAAGTGTTATTAGCTAGTTTTAGAAAATACACTTTTCCCAAAAGGTTTCCACAATTTTGGCCACTGCTGTATTTTGCTTTGTCAGAAACAGGAGGAGGAGGTTGAAAAGTATTAGTAGGTAGACTTTCCTCTTTAGCCAGTGTTACTCTGCTACATAAGCCACCTTTTAGCTGGGGCATTTTTTTATTCATTGGACCATTACACTGCATGCATGAGCCAGTGGGTCACTCATGCTATGAATAGATGTGCCTGGTTACTTCTGTTATCCAAGTTCTCAGCAACTAGAGAGAGGAGGCATTTCTGTGTCTGCTGAAAACAACCGGTAGAAGCTGGATAAGACCCAGTTGCTGCTTCATTATCACCATAGTCGGGCCATGTGACTGGGCTTGTGCCAGAAGATCGAAAACACCGCTTTAATATTAGAGCAGATCATCATGAAGCTAGGAGGCCCCAGGAAGGTTGTATTGTATCATGAGAAGGTGACCTTCAGGAAAAGGTGTTAGTGAGGCATCTTCAAGCTGATCGCAAGGCAGCCATGTCTATGCCTTAATTTTCAAGTCTTCTGATTATTCTTTGTCACCATCCTGACATCTGTTCCTGGTGGTCTCATTATGAAAAGCAAGGTGAATTGAACTCAATCCTGTACTTATTGAGATGGTCCCATAGGTAGAAGGGCCATCAGTTCCTTATGTTGGACAGTTTTAATCCATGTATGCTGTCTTCTAATGCTTGTTTAGGAGCCTCAGTGGTTAGACAGGGGTGTCAAACTCAAGGCCTGCGGGCCGATCTGGCCCATGGGGTGCTTAAATCTGGCCCGTGGGGTTGGCCTGGAAATATCAAAGGACTGGCCTGTGGTGCCTCCGCTGCCAAAATTGGCTGGGGGTCCCCTGTGTGCAGCCCCTGTGTGGCCCATTTTCAGCCTCCATGGCTTCCTGCAGCGCTCTGCCTGCCAAAAACTGGCCTCGTGGGGGCCTCACATTTTTGGCCAGCAGAGTGCTTCTGGAGGCCAGGGAGGCCAAAAACGGGCCACGCGGGGGCCTCACAGGGCCTCCGCACAGCCCGTTTTTGGCCAGCAGAGTGGAAAAAATGCATCTTGAGCCTGTGTCAAACGCCCATCCCCAGCCACCACTACCCCTGGCCCTCCGAGATCAAACACAACTCTGATGCAGCCCTCCATGATATCGAGTTTGACACCCCTGGGGTTAGACTGCAGTACTGCAGGCTAACTCACTGCTCACTCCAGGAGTTCAATTGTGACTCAACCTTCCATCCTTCCGAGATCGGTAAAATGAGGACCCAGGTTGTTGGGGGCAATATGTTGACTCTGTAAACCACTTAGAGAGGACTGTAAAGCACAATGAAGCGGTATATAAGTCTAAATGCTATTGCTATTATTTTGCTCTCTCGGGAGTGCCAAATGAATTAGTGGCTTAGGGAAATTAATGCTCAAACCTTAATATCGGGAAGTGATTTGGGGGTTCTGTATGACCATTCTTCTTACTATTGCTGGAAGTTGTGTTTGATTTGGAAGTGGCAATGATATACCATAGAAGAATTCACTCTTGTTAAGACATAGATCTCAGCTAGGATGGTCATGATTATAATGTCTGAATTTACATACCACACAAAGCCATATGTTTTAAGCATGGTTTCCCAAATAAGCGATGTAGGGTTGGATTTACACATGCAAAAATATAAATCGTACTTTATAACTCGCCATGCTTGGGCCCATGCAATATTCTGTACGAAAGTGAAACAAAAATATGAACAATCTTAACAAAACCACTGATAGTGGGCGCTGAACAGCTATAGTTGAGTTATTAATGAAAGCTCTTCTAGTTGCAATCCAGGAGGCCCGTAGTGAATATTGCAAGATTTAAGTCACACCACTTGAATAATTGAGATGTAATAGTTTATGGATGAGAACAAATGGTTAGTTCCTTCAGATAAGACTTTAACATGATTACTTTTTATTTTTTAGAGAATTTCTCTCTGAGGAACGCAACATGGAATTAGTATTGATTAAAGCTTTTCTAGAAATAGACAAAGCATACATGAGACACGCCCACTTATCTGCGGATGGTAAGTACGAAATGTTTCTATGTTCGTTGGTAACACAAAAATTAAATTTATTCCCCTAGCAGCCAAGTGGTACTAAAGCTTCAGGCTAGCTGTCCCAGGGGAAAAATTGTAACTTGAATATCAAGGATTTGCTATATCAAAATCCACAGTAAATCACGAAATCTACAGGAGTCTGTGGACCACAAGAGATTTTGAGAGAGAAAAATAAAATTTCAAAATTAAGCCGGTACGTGCTTTAAGACCGTGTTTTCCCAAAGTTGATTCCAAATATTTATTTGAAAATCACCACTGAGAAGTTTTCAGTGTACACTTTCATTAAGTGAGTAATGCAGTTGTTAAACAAATCTGGCTTTTCCCCATTGATTTTGATTGTCCGAAGCTGGCTGAGAAGGTTGCAGATGGTGATCACATGACCTCAGATACTGCAACTGATGTAAGTACATGCCAGTTGCCAAGTGTCCGAAATTTGATCATGTGACCAGGAGGATGCTGGGTTGGTTGCAAGTGTGAGGAGCAGTCACTAGTCACTATAAGCCATTATAACTTTGAACAGTCGCTAAACAAATTGATGTAAATCAAGGACGGACTACCTGTACAGTATATAGTACTGTGGGTGTAAGAACCGTTTTTGTCTCGTTTCCTGACATATAATCATGTGAAAAAGAAACTACACCCACTTTGAGTTATACGGTTTTACATATCAGGACAGGACATTCTTCAAAAGTTTTTCACACATGGCTTCTCCATTTTGGCTTTCTTTTTGTAAAATAAATGAGGACATAGTGTAAAATGCCATGTGGTGTTGTTCATCTGAGGTTGTATGTACCTACTTTTAAGAACTGCTAAAGGACCAGATTGCAGTTCCCAGTTGCAATGTATGGCTGTGAAAATTGGACCATAAGGAAGGCTGAGCGCCAAAGAATTGAGGCCTTTGAACTATGGTGCTGGAGAAGACTCCTGAGAGTCCCTTGGACTGCAAGGCGATCAAACCAGTCAGTCCTAGAGGAGATCAACCCTGACTGTTCTTTAGAAGGCCAGATCCTGAAGACGAAACTCAACTACTTTGGTCACCTAATGAGAAGGAAGGACTCACTAGAGAAGAACGTAATGCCGGGAAAGCTTGAGGGCAAAAGAAGGGGATGACAGAAAATGAGGTGACTGGATGGTCACTGAAGCAGTCGGCGTGAGCTTAAATGGACTCTAGAGGATGATAAAGGACAGGAAGGCCTGGAGGAATGTTGTCCATGGGGCTTGAATGGGTCAGACACGATTTCGCAACTTCTAACAAGGACCAGATGATTTTTTTACTATGTCTGATACGTAAAATTCAAAGAAGGTGTATTTTCTTTTTCACATGACTGTAACTGCCACTCTAGAAAGCAAACCTATTTAAGGACCTTAAGGTAATTTCATTAAAAAAAAAGTGTGTATCCCACCTCTGAAACAATTCCATCTTCAGATGTACGCCTCAGAAGTGATGGACATAATACTAGAAAAACCTTTCGAACTTTGATTGGGCTGGATAACAAAATGGGGGAGGCGGGAAGTGTTAAGATCCCAAGAAGACCGAAAATCTGTATAGAGGAGAGAACTGATCCTTCATTGGTATGTTTGACCTGTTAAGCCTTTGGGAAAGAAAAAGTCCTTTCAGCCCATATGCGGATCCTTTACACCAGTTGTCTTCCAATCTGGTAGGGTTATACATGCATTGTTCTTCAACTCACGTAATTCACAAGAGTATGTTTATTTATTTATTAAATTTATATACCTCCCATCTTGCCAGTAAGGCGGCATAGCAGACCTTCACATTTGTGAATTCTGGGAGTGGGTGAACATCAGTTTGGGGAGGCTGACTTACATTATTGCAAAAAGCAAGTTCTTAACAGAAGCTTTATTACTCCAGCCATTTTTAGAATTCCCTGCTTTATTATCGGTAGTTAAACGCGCTGTTTCCAAGAATGATGTTTTATGATGATTATTACATTAATCTTAAATGGCGAAAGTATAATAGATGAAAATGTTGGGGTTTTCTAGTTAAAGAAGATGTCAGTCAAAGCCATGGTTTTTAAGTTTTAAAATGTTAACCTGCAACACTGAAGAAGGGAGAGAGCTGCAGAAACCTATTTTTAAATTATCATTTGGCATGTTTTATTAAAATCAAACTTTCTAATTCTTTTTAATGAGGTTGTAATTAAATTTGAAGTGATTTGTATTTGTAGGAATGTCAGGTTGTCATTTAACTTTTAATTCCATTGGAGCACAGTAATTATTTTGCTCTTTAAAAAGATGCTATATAGTATAAATGGCAGAATCTTTTTATAATGAAGTTAAGCACAGGCCTGAAGGATTCTACCCAGCTGAAAGTTACAAGAGAGACAGAAATTGATATTTGTGTCTGAACACAGTTGTAGTTCTTAACACATATTCAATTGCACATTTATGTCTTATTTGGTGATTTCTTATCCCAGTATTCTGAAATCTCAAAGCAAAACCTCTTAAGGTACATAAAAGTGCCCACATATTAAAAATAAAATGTTTGCTTTTAAAAGTCTTCGAGTACCTTAACATTTCAAATTATCACTGTTTAGCAATAGTGAACACTGAACTCGGATCAATGAGGTTGCTTGGGGGAAATTAATACGTAGGAAAGAAAATTCAAAACGATAACATTTCTCCCTCTTTGTTTCCGTAACTGCTTTGAAGAGTGTTTGAATTCAGTACCTCTTTTGCAGCTCTCTTCCTTCCAGCTGTTGCAGGTTTTCTGAATTGATTTGAAAGCACAATTCCTGGGTGAATTTTTCCTATTTGCCTCTATGTGTACATGTGATTTATGGCAGACACGGTATCCGACCAACAGCTCTAGAATTGGAGACCCGGGACTCTATATGCTGGGCTCCAGTGGAAAGAGAGATCTACTTATGGTGGTCCCAGGTGAAGGAGTCCGGCGGGTTCCTAGCCTGGACTGCTGGAAGGTTCCCACATCCACTTTGTCCCATTAGTTGAGATGACATGCTCTAAAAAATGTCCAGTGAGTGCAAAGATACCTATTGAAAGATTTTTTTTTTAGTTGATAATATATGGATGCTGTTTGGGAAACCACCAATGTCATATTTATGCTTTTCAAGTTAAATCAAGCTGTGTAAGTGAGCTTTTTAAAAATGCACTTGGAGATAAGCACAGGTGATTTTGATTCATGATATGATTCCTTGATTTTGGACCTCTGTTGCTGGTTAGATCTTCTCCTTGCTGCGTTTCTTTTCACACCAGTAGAACTTGTAGCCTGGGAAGACTTCTTTAAGCCTCACCTGAAGTGGACCTAAATTTCCTTGTTATAATCAAGTTAAACATCCTTAACTTGATGCTTTCCATGGGTGTTATTAATATTCTTTAATATGCTATCCATATTAAAGAAGCCTTACAAGTCTCAAATCTTATAGGACAAAGAGATTTCCAGTTAATGAAACTAGAAATTAAGGACATAGGATTGGCATTCATTTCATAGGTACATATGAAATGCCTATGGAAATTTCTCAGCCATCCAGGTCATGATTGTCCCAGAAGTGCTTTTCAAAAGGCAACTGGACTTTTAAAAGTTTTTTTCCCTTGAAAATGTTTCGCTTCTCATCCAAGAAGCTTCTTCAGTTTTCAAAGGGAAAAAAACCCCAAGAAAGTCCAGTTGCCTTTTGAAAAGCCACTTTGGTACATATGAAGTAGGAAATTTTCCTTTCTTTTTTTTTTTTTTTGACCCTGTAAGAAAACAACCCAGTTGATCTTAAATATTATCTGAAACAAATCTACCCGAATCTGATAAAAGGAGCAGAGTTAGTTTCACTGGAAAAAGCCTTCATAATATTGGTCCCGGTACTTCATTGCTATCTTATCTAACCCTGATAACGACAGGGTGTGATCCGTGAATGTGTTAGCCTCATGAGTAGCTCCTACAGGTCTCTAAAAATAGTATACTTAGACTGAGCCAACACATTTTGTACTAATCTATAGTTTACTTTCGGAAGCTTTCACATATTGGCTGGATTCTCATAACATTACACCAGTGTTTATATTTGCTTGGTATGTTTTGTATACCTGTACAACTTAGCTGTTTTGTAAACGATGGCTTAAGGCTGTTAAACTGTTGGGTGAACACAGCCAATTAATGGCTAATCTAACAATTTTGCGTCATGTGTAAACCTACTGACAGTTGTGCAATTTGCTAACGCTGTTGCACTGGCAACCTCAAAGAGGAGGAAATATTGAATTCATAGTGTTAATCTGAAGAACAATTGAAGCATCATGATTTAGTGACATGCATGAATGCAGCCAGAGAATTAACCCTGATCCAAGAATGATTACTTTTTAATTGCCATTGATAGAGTCAGTATGAAGCATTGTCCTGACCCTGAAAAATATGAGTGTGTTTTCCGTGGCAGAACCATTATAGCTGCCATTTTCTTTTCTACTGCTTTAAATGGAGGACCTTCGGATCTCCCATGCAGTCTGAAACGTATGAAAAAAATAAGTCCCTTAATTTGCTATGTCCAGCAGTTAGACTAACCTTCCTCTAACCCAGTGCCCTTCAGAGATGTTGGACTACCATTCTGGAGTCGTGGGGGTGCAGTGGTTAGAATGCAGTATTGCAAGCTGACTCTGCCCACTGCCAGGAGTTCGATCCTGACCAGCTCAAGATTGATTCAGCCTTGCATCCTTCCGAGGTGGGTAAAATAAGGACCCAGATTGTTGGGGGCAATATGCTGACTCTCTACATAGCTTAGAGAGTGCTGTAAAGCACTGTGAAGCGGTATATATAAGTCATAAGTGCCATTGCTATTCTGATCATTCCTAGCTAAGCTGCGCTTACAGGAGTTGGTAGTTCAACATATCTGGGGGGTTGCTGATTTATACCTTGGAACAAAAGGGATTCTATTGTTGGAAGCAGCATTTCCAAAAGCAAGGAATCGACTGGGGAGATTATTGGTGGTTTTGAGACTTAGCCTTTAAGCATTGAAGGGGATTGAAGGGAAGAAAGCAACTGTCTTCTCATAGTGTTTTACTCACTGATTAAAACAGGTATTTTACGGAGAGCACAAAAATGGTCCAAATTGCCTGTCTCAAAGTTCTGTTTGCCCCATTTCTTTTCTCAACTCTTTATTTTAAGGACTCCCAAGTAGATTGCCTATAAAAGCACATTAATTCTCTGCATTTTACAATGACGAAACATTGAAATCATAAGCATACCTTTTTGCTGATAAGATTTGGTTGATGGGCTGCCTGATGCATTGCTAAAGATGCGTCCTTAGAGTCAAACATGTGCTATAAAAATAATCAGGACGTTTGGCTTTTATTAATACACGGCCTGCATAAAAGGAGTGGAGGAAGAAAACTTACCTCCCTGGAAATTGTCATTCTTACATAAAACTCAAGGACAGTATCAAAGAACTATTTAAAATACCTGTTTTAAATAATAGGAGTAATAGAGTCCTAGGAATGTATCTCGCTTTTCTTTCCCTTTTTGTTTCTTGAGTCTATGGAGTTTGCATAGCACAACAAGGCTTCATGCATATTTTTTTAATCTGTCCAGGATGTATTGAACCTGTTTGGAAGATACCGCCCTTTCAAATAACCAGGGACTGAGTATCTTGTTATTTCTCCCCACCCCATTTAAATTCTACATCGGTTTTGTCATTTGAATAGCACTTGGTAACCTATTGGTAAGCAGTAAACAATTCAGCAATTACTATGCTGCCAAAGTGGCTTTCCTTTCACCCAGCTGCCTTCTGGACCAGCTGTAGTTTTTCAAGCAGTTTTCAGAAGTAGTCCCAAGTATAGTATTCTAAAAGGTAAAGATTCCCCTCGCACATATTAGTTGTTCCCGACTCTAGGGGGCGGTGCTCATCTCCGTTTCAAAGCCGAAGAGCCAGCGCTGTCCGAAGACATCTCTGTGATCATGTGGCTGGCATGATTCAATGCCAAAGGCACACGGAGCACTGTTACCTTCCCACCAAAAGTGGTCCCTATTTTTCTATTTGCATTTTTTACATGCTTTCAAACTGCTAGGTTGGCAGAAGCTGGGACAAGGGAGCTCACCCCATTACGCGGCACTAGGGATTCGAACTGCTGAACTGTCGACCTTTTGATCGACAAGCTCAGCATCTTAGCCACTGAGCCACCGCAGTCTAAAAGCATCAATCACTCTTGCCATGGCTCGGTGTTCCAAAAAGAGCCACAACTAATGGGCTTGATTAAGTTGAGAAAATCCTGGCCATTCCTTCTACTGGTCAAGCGGTAGCCCTGAAGGACTCTCCCTGAATCTCAGACTTGCTTTTCCAGGTTTAACCCTATCCAGAGTCAATAAAAGACTAAAAAATGGCTTGGAAGTCTTTGGGGTTCATGTGTGCCCTAGAGCTGGGGTCTCCAACCTTGGCAACTCTAAGACTTGTAGACTTCAACTCCCAGAGCTGGCTGAAGAACTCTGGGAGTTGAAGCCCACAAGTCTTAAAATTGCCAAGGTTGGAGACCCCTGGCCTAGAACCCCAGATTGTCTATTTCTGTCTTGTAAGAATCAAGGATTCTGATATAGGGTGTATAGAGAGTGGGTGGGGAATTGTGCTCTATAACTTAACATTCAACTTACATTGAAGAGCTATGCTGGTGCAGTTAGAATGCAGTATTGCAGGCTAACTCTGCCCACACACCAAGAGTTCGATCCTGACCGGCTCAAGGCGGATTCAGCCTTCCTTCCATCCTTCTGAGATTGGTAAAAGGAGGACCCAGATTGCTGAGGGGACAATATGCTGACATTTATAAACCACTCAGAGAGTGCTGCGAAGCGCTGTGGAGCAGTATATAAATGCTACTGCTGTTGGTACATTTTAGTCTCTTGTGACCTTGTTAGCTAATAACCCCCTCCCTTTTGCATGAAGCCATGTTGTGTTTCTCTTTGCTCCTTCCATCCTTTCCTGTCTTCAGAGCTTTAAATATTTTCAAGCAGTGGCTCCTTAGTGGAGTTAGCCCAATCCATGCCGTTTAAAGCTGAAGAAACTATGCCGTAGGCAAGTTTGGGGCTCAGGTGCTGATTACCTTTCTCTCTGTGACATTTATAGCTACCTTGCTGAACACTGGGACCACAGCAACGGTGGCTCTGCTGCGAGATGGCATTGAACTGGTGATAGCCAGCGTGGGCGATAGCCGTGCGCTGTTGTGCCGCAAAGGAAAAGCCGAGAAACTGACCATTGATCACACTCCAGAACGGAAGGACGAGAAGGAAAGGTACCTCTGCAAAATATGTCACTTTGGGCGTAGTTTTTCTCCCTCAGTTTTAAAGAGATGTCTTTTTTGAAGTTGTACAAATGGGATGATTTGCCAGAATTCTTCAATAAATAAATATTATTGTGTGAATTGTTTGTAGAAGCATAACACGCACGACGGTAGCTGTTGTTTTATATTTTTTTCTTTTTAAGAATCAGGAAATGTGGTGGTTTCGTGGCCTGGAACAGTTTGGGGCAACCCCATGTGAATGGCAGACTTGCGATGACCCGTAGTATTGGAGATTTGGATCTCAAGAAATGTGGTGTGATTGCAGAACCTGAAACGAAACGGGTGCAGGTAAGCGGTTGTGTAGTATGCCTTCTCTCGCAGGTCTTATTGAAAGCTTATTTGGTACAAACACAGTAGTTGTATGCAACTTGTATGCAACAAGTTGATGCAGGGGTGGGCTTCAAATATTTTAGCAAGGGGTTCTCTGCCGGTTGCTGGGTGGACGTGACCATGGTGGGCGTGGCCTAGTCAGCCTCCTGCACCATGGTGGTGGGGGGGTGTTTTTGCCCTCCCCAGGCTCCGGAGGCTTTCCTTGAGCCTCTGGGAGGGGGAAAATGGCCTCCCCAGGCTCCGGAGGCTCTCTGGAGGCCAGAAATCTGATAGGCCTGTTTTTCACCCTCCACGAGCCTCCACATGCACCATGCACTTACCTGCATCCAAAATGGGCCACGTGAGGACTCCGGGGAGGGAGGGGTGGGCGGGGCCAGCCAGGAGTGGGATTTGGGGGTTTTCTGAACTGCACAGAATCTTAGCTAGAGGTTCTCCCGAATGTCTGCGAACCCCCAGCAGCCCACCCCTGGTTGTGTGGGATATCTGGTTGTGACATCCTTGTTTTAGGCAGCACTGAGCAAGTTAATGCTCATATCATGGTCTGAGAATTTTATTTATATTTGAACTTCATTGCCTCATTGTATAGTTGTAACATCGCTCACCTCAGAAGGAGAATAACACAGTGGGCAGTGCATCATACGTCCCTAGTGATGTGTGAGTGCAATATGGATCTACATATAGATCATCCTGCAGAATTCAGAAACTTATCTTTTCTTAAATCAGGAATAGGCAAATATTTTTCATCTGAAAGGTGTTTCTAATAATAAAAATAATACCGTATTTTCCGGCGTATAAGACGACTGGGCATATAAGACGACCCCCTACTTTTCCTATTAAAATATAGGGTTTGGGCTATACTTGCCGTATAAGACTACCCCTCAATGTTGTCGGCGCTCCCGTAGCGTCATCGGTCAGCGCCGGCAACTCAGATTCAGGAAGCTGTGCCGATCTCATCAAGGCTGCATGCCGCTGAATGCTGGACCCAGCTGGTTGCTGCGCGGAGCTTCCCCCCACCGTCCCAGGCATCCAGGTGGATATTACCGACACTCCGACTTCCCCAGACAGCTGGGGCTCGCCATCACTGGGGGTCAGCTGGGGAAGTCAGAACGTCGGTAGGCTTATACCCGGCGTATAAGACGACCCCCGACTTTTGAGAGGATTTTCCTGTGTTAAAAAGTAGTCTTATACGCCAGAAAATAGGGTAGATCTCAAACAGGTATAGGGTATGAGGCCCACTGCAGTGATATGATGATGTTACTTGAGTGGTTTGAGCCAACTTTTTAAAACACTTTTTAAAAAAGTGCTTTATTGCTCTAATTCAGTGATGGCTAACCTTTTTACCATCGCGTGCCAAAAGCGGATGGAGCGCAGGGGGGGGGGGTCACACATGCGCGTGCCCACACCCATAATTCTATGCGCCCCGCCTCCCACACATGCACGCGTGACATCCCCCCATGCTCCCCCCGCTTTTGGCACGTAATGGTACAGTGGGCCTGGTAGACCCGTTTTTCACTCTTCCCCAGGCTCCAGAGCCTTTCTAGGAGCCTGGGGAGGGCGAAAACAGCCTTCCCCACCCCCATGGAGGCACTCCAGAGACTGGAAATGGCCCATTTGCTGACTGGTGCGCCCAGAAGGCAAGAAAATCAGCATGCCGGAGCTGAGTTCACGTGCCCACCGATATGGCTCTGCATGCCACCTGTGGCACACACGTGCCACAGGTTCGCCATCACAGCTCTAATTCAATAACCCCCAACTCCTGGATCACGACTCGTGCTAGGCTGCAGCTCACTCAGAACCGGGACGTGGAAGTGGTGGGTGAGCTTGTGAGTGCATGCAATGCTGCATTTGTAAAAGCTGCTTGCATGCACGCATGAAACCATCTCGCATCTCTTCCCTGCCTCTGGCCAAACCGGGAAAGTTGGAGACCGTTGCTCTAATTTATATATTTTTGCATCCAACCTTATCTGATGTGTGCTATTTTGGAACTGGGAAGTGTGCCAACTAAAATAGGTGTTCCTATTTTTAGTTTAGGAAGAGCAAGTTAGGTCAGTTTGCGTAAAAATAGAATCCAAACAAGTTTTTTTCATTATTAATCTCTATGTAGCAGTTTCTACTAGAGCAGGGGTGTCCAACTCGCATTGTCATGTTGTCACGTGATTCCCCCCCCCCCTTTGCTAAACTGGGTGTGGCCACTGTGTGATGCATTTGGCCCGCGGGCTGTGAGTTTGACAGCCCTGTAGTACAGCATCATAAGTCTAGATAATTTGTATATTCTTTGTGTTGCTTTAGTTGCACCATACAAGCGACAGCTTCTTGGTCCTGACCACAGATGGCATCAATTTTATGGTAAACAGCCAAGAAATTTGTGATTTTGTTAACCAGTGTCATGATCCGACCGAAGCAGCTCACATCATCACTGAACAGGTTGGTATTTCTGCTTTGGGAACGGTGGTTACTGGCCAACTTTCAGCTAACAGTACCTGTATTTTTGGGACATCACGGATGATTCCAATGGAAGAGAATATCAGTAGCTGAAGGAAGAACTGTGAAGTTTTTGGAGCTCTCTCAGCTTGGTTGTTTGCTTGCAGGCATTTCATTACCCAGCTAGGTAACATCATCAGTGCACTGGTGATGCTCCCACTGGTGTTGCCTAGTTGGGTCTAGATAGTCCTTGGCTTAGGACCATAACGGTGCCTGCCCATTACAGTGGTAATGGTCATAATAAAACCATGTAAGTGACACAATTTTATAACCTTTTTTGTTGTGATCGTTTAATGAATGGAGTGTCGTAGAGCGAATGCCACAGTAGTTAAGCAAATGCTGCCCTTGTGAAGCAAAGGACACTTTTTTTAAAAAAAAATTGATTTATATGCCACCCTTCTCCGGTTAAGCAATAGCCTTCATACTTTTGTATATTTATACAAAGTCAACTTATTGCCCCCACAAACTGGGTCCTCATTTTACCTACCTTAGAAAGGATGGAAGGCTGAGTCAACCTTGAGCCTGGTGAGATTCAAACTTACAGTAATTGCAGACAGCTGGTGTTAATCACAGTGCCTTTAGTCTGCTGAGCCACCAGGCCCTTTATTTTGCTGAAAATGGGAAGTAAATGCTGGCTTTTGGGAAAACTGTCGATCGCAGTCATGCAACTCTGCAAATGGCTGTAAATGCGGGCTGGTTGCTGGGCAACCAAAATGCAATCATGTGACTTAGGCGAGGGGGGGGAGAGAGAGCGCGGTTGAAACTTTGGAACTGGGTCCTAATTACCGTCGGGTGGGTTCTGTTGCTAGGCAACTGATCATAGAAGTCAAGGACTATCTGTAATAAAATGTCTGCAACAAGCAACCAAGCTTAGAGAGCATCCTTAAATTCCACAATTTAAGGACGAGGTATCCTCTTGTAAACTTTTACAGCTGATGCAATCAGAAAAGCCTGTTTTGTTTTCATGTCTCCGAAGGGGGTGGTAATAATAATTCTAAAACAACACGGATAGCTTGCCACCTGGCACTCCGGTATGATTTTAGAAGTTACAGATTGGGGGTGGGGGACAGTTTAAGGCAGGGGTGTCAAACTCAAGGCCTGCAGGCTGGATCTGATCCACAGGGGCTGTCTTGAAAACAGAAAAGGATCGACCCACAGTGTCTCTGCCAGTGAAAACAAAGCTCGGGAGGGCCATGTGTGGCCCTCTCGAACTCATTATCACTGGCAGAGGTTGCAGGAGACCGTCGCAGCCGAAAATGGAACTCGGGAGCCTGTTTTTGCTGGCTGAGCACTTGGGCCACCACAGATGCCCCCGACACAAGTGACATCAAACTGGCCATGCTCATCCCGTACCCCCCAAGGTCAAATACAACCCTGATGTGGCCCTCAATGAAATTGAGTTTGACACGCCTGGTCTAAGGCCAATCGTGGGATATGTACAGCTCCCCCAGCACCCTTCCTTCCTTCCTTCCTTCCTTCCTTCCTTCCTCCCTTCCTCCCCCCCTCCCTCCCTCCCTGTTAGAAACCATGATGTTTTCACCAAAATTGGAGGGCTTAAGCAGGACAGAATTTCCACTCTTGAGCTCCCACCCAAAAGTTTGAAAAAAGGCCCCCAAATTAATCCTTGTTTCTTTTGATAATGTCGTCATCCTTTCAGTTAGCACCTTCAGCAAGATTGGGTAAGGAAAGGGGCAGGAAAAATCGCTCGTTCTTTGGACTGGGAAATCCTTATTCCTGGATACTAACTGTTTCCATAAGATACCCACAGAAACAGTTTGGTTTTAGAAACAGAAAAAAAGTTTTCCTTCTCTTTATAGAGGGTGACCTGATAGGAAAATCTTCCATTAGATTTTATTTAGAGGTTACTAAAAAGACTCCCTGATATGGTTTAATATTTTTGCTGGTCCCCTGCTTAGTTTATCTTTGCTATTCTGTGAGAGCTGGAACATTCTCCCCGTCAAAGCAATGAGCTGCTGCCATATATTATTTTTATTTATCCTATTGAGGCCAAGCTGGGCCTCCAGGAATTCCTATAAATGAACATAATGATAAAGTTCACCTTTATCAATAGAAGAGAATATTTGTAGCTCAGGGTTGAACTGTAGAGTCCTTGGGGCTCTCTGAGGCTGGTTGTTTCCAGGCAGACATTTCATTACCCAGCTAGGTAACATCATCAGTGCTCTGATTGTCGAAGCATGAATCAGCCTCGTTCCCCCCTTGGGGAAACTGTAATTAATTAGAGGTGAATGGATCTTGTTTTCCATGCTGTATACTTTCAAAGAAAGAAAACCTGAATATATTCTAATAAACTTTTATTGTAAAAACAAACAAACAAAGCTAGATAACTACATCTTTACCGGCAGCTCATCTCAGAGACGAACAAAGGAAGTATAAAATCAGGAAGTTAGAAAAGAAAGAATGTAGACATGCGCAGTAGCTCAAAAACCAGTCTTATCTCTGTTGCTACAGAGACGTGATAAAGGTCTCAGGCAGGCTACCGTAATGCTCAGAATGGAAGCTCAAGATGTTGCTTAGTAGGGTTATGCAACGTCTGCAGTCAAGTACAATCAAGCTCAGAGAGCACCAAGGACCCCAAAGTTCCTGTTTGTTCTATAGAATGACAACTTCCCATTCCCCCCTCCCCTCCTAAAATATCCTTTAAACATTTTAATTTGGGGCTGGAATTAGAATGACTACCATGGTTGTCAGATTGTCTCAACACTGCAACTGAGATTGTTTGAAGATTGATGATGGAGAGCGAAACTAAAACTTCTGCCTTTCTCATTGTTCCACAAGGCTATGCAATACGGGACAGAAGATAACAGCACTGCTATCGTAGTGCCATTTGGAGCATGGGGCAAATACAAAAACTCCGAGATCAATTTTTCCTTCAGCCGGGGTTTTGGTTCAAGTGGACGGTGGGCGTGAGCATCTTCTGCACCAAGCTGCTGAACGTTTAAAGATGTAGATTGCAGAAAGGTGATACGTAGGTTTTTTAAAAAATCCCCTCCATCTCTACTAGGAAAATGCCCTTTCTGCTTGGGTAGCAAACTGCTGTTAAGTTGATGTCACCTCTTTAACAAATGTCTTTGTTACTAGCTTCTCTCAAACCAAGCATTCTCACACCTTCGGTCCTTCCTCGTGGACGTCTGCAGGGGCAAGAAAGATGCTGATATTTTTGTGGCTGACTGTCATTGTGGTTATCACCTGTTTCTCCTGATGTTCTGGAGATGTTTCAGAGAAATGAAGGAATGTGGCAGATGCAAGTGTACTGCGCAGCGCTGCAGTTGAGGAACCAAAGGCCAAGAAAAATAGCATTTTATCTCCTTCGCTATTCCATCCTGTGTAAAAGGAAATTCGAAGACCACTAGAAGGGTGGAGAGTTGGAGAGGTGGGTTTAATTGCTAGTTCACCATCATTGTCAGATCGAGGTTAGAATAGTTCAACTTTAAAAAGTAGCACTTTGGTCTCAGGACTGATAAGTTTCAGGATTGTGGAGTCCAAAGGCAGAAATATCACTCTACCTTCCTGTTCCTTCTTTGAAAAGCAGAGAGAGAGAGAGAGAGTTGTACACTTGGTTAAATATCTGCATTTTGTCAAATATATGACTCGAGATGCACTATAGCTCTTGAAACAGTGCTAACCACAATATGCTGTGTTAGTACGCGTTCTCAAAAATATCAAATGAATTGTTTTTTTCTTCTTCTTCTTTCTTTAAAGGGGCCAGTGCTAAAACCCCTCCTTTAAAAAAAAGTTCCACATTGGGTACTCTTAAATTCCTTTTCTAAGTATCCATGCACAGCTTTTAATGCAATGAATTTTGGCGATGAGATTATTTTGGTTTGTTTCACAGTTGAGAAAGAAGGTGAGGTAAACCCATTCGGTTTTCTAAGTTCTGGCTATTTGAAAGAACATCGTCTAAAAAAATCTGCTTAGAATCGTCCCCAACTTTTATCTAAAGTAAAAATTGGAGGGAACTGAAAGTTTCAGAGAGGCTAACTAATATATTTTCAAAAGATTCTATCCTTTCACGTTTTAAAATCCAGCTGTGAAAGAGAACAAATCCGTGTGTTCCTCAGCAAGACTACAGTAATTGAAGTAAAAGCAAGGTTAATTTCATGGCCCAGGCATCTTTCAATTCCCCTGGGCAGCCTTCTCCAACTTTCTGCCCTTTTGATGCTGGGCCATCTGATTGGGAATTTCAGGTGAGAACATCAGGTGGAAAAGAGAGCAGAAGTACTGGTGCTAACATCTATCTTTCTAAACCTGAAGTTGTTTGTCTCAACGGTGAGATCTCATGACAGTGCCGAAATATCACGCATTCTTTGCCGAGTAAGAGAACTGCAGCCTCATGAGATTTGATGATCTTAGAAGCTTCCAGCTTTTGGGGTGGAAAAACCCAATGACGCTTCAAAACACCCCTCATTTAGGCCAGTGCCACCTACATATGTTGTGAGTGTTATGTTACTGGTGGATACTGAATTTCCAGTCCCTATTAATACATTTGTACCCACAAGGTGTGAGAAAGCAGGATGCCTCCTGAGTCATAGATATCCTTGAGAGAGCAAATGAGGAAACCTTTGTCATGACCTCATTGGACAAATGTGATTGGCATCAATCCGGGGACAGATACAAATTACATAACGTTGTAGGATGGTGTCATGATGATGCACTTCATAATGTTATTGTGACTTCTGATGGATGCCTATGGCTACAATATAAACACTGAGAGCATTTCCTTGGACTAAAAGGGAAATAAATGTTAAATATATAATGCAATATTCGCCTTCCCCTGCATAGAGTTACTTCGCATCTAGGAATAATAGTGCTGAGCCATTTAGTTGAACCCTGGTCACAATGTGAACGATGGACTTTACACAACTGCACATCTAAACCTGTAGCACCAAAATCCATTTTGGTGTCAATCATTCCGATGCTGCCTCTGTACACCTGCCTGTTCATAACGGATCCTTTGAACTTGTGAATGACTTTGCAGGCAGCACCCCGGTGTTGTTCTGTTTTTGTCTGCTGTAAATTTTTATTTGTATTCTATACGCACAGTTTCTATAATATGGTTATATAGACTTTTAACGTTTACTTTTATCAGTTGCTATCATTTAAGACACTAAAGTGGTGTGTATTGATGTTAAAAACATTTTGTTCTTCTTGGGATTTTTTTTTTAAAAGGGCTTTTGTTTTGTTCTTGTTTTCTATGCAATAAAAACACCCATCTCTTCCGTGGGCTAAATCAGAATTATCACCATTATATAATATAAATATATGATGCAAATAAAATGTACTTCCAGGTAAAGGAGCAGTTTTGGCCATGATTCAGCTTCTTTCTCTTAGGGAAAAAAAACACTCAATAGCAGCAGCTCATAAAAGAAAAGGAAGCTAATAATTACTGAATGCAGGGAAAGGTAATATGTTTTTCCCTTTATTATGGCCCTATCCCCACAAAGCGCATGCCATTTTCAGAAAAATGGAATTTTCCTCTAGAGCTCTAATCTTAGTTAACCTATCCTAGATACCCATTCCTTCAGCTGACATGGCTGGCAATTTTTTTTTTAAATTACAGCAATAAACACAAGGACATGCAGATTATTTCCTTTGGCACTCCTAAATCTAGAAATAAAGGGAATCTCAGTCAGGGAATTCATAAATCTAATCTTAATATATAGTTTTAAAGGCACAATATATTAAAAGGCCATGTGTATTGTATAGCGTAAATCTGAAATTGTCTGGTTAGGAAAAAAAATGTAAAACTTTCGAAGAAATTATTTTAGGTTGTGATTGAAAGCATCAAGGCTCTAAACTAATTGCAGCCCTTTTTAGCTACAAGAAATCCGGGTTTGGAAAACGCAATTGTTTGCTTCCTGTTGTAGATTGCAAAAGAGGTTTATCAAACACCTGAGTTACGGGAATAGTTGCCCCCATCCAGCTTAGAATATTACAAGGTTGAAGACATTTATTATCCTGCATCCCTTATTGATCTAGTGATTGTTCAGTAGACATGGAATTGAACTCAGTTACCATTTCCTTTGTAACCAGGAGAAACTGGACTGATAGAAAGAACTATCAATTGTTTGGCTGGTTTACCTGTGTAGTCAGTGTGCTATCACCGGTTCATTCAAGGTGTGTTTTGTATCAGATGGCTGAGTGAAAGTCGCCCTATGTTTTCATATTCTTCAGTTCCAGCATATTTAAGCTGCATAAGCATACATTTGGGAAAGGAAATAGGCAAACCAGCTTGGGATTTAGGAAAGGAAGTTGAGGTGTGTTTTGACACACCATTTATTGATCCCAAACAATAGGTAAATTTTCTCACCACATTGAATGTACTGCAGGGAAAATTTCCCAAGGTTATAAAGCTGCAGTGCCTCCTGCACAGGAGGAAACAATAATGGTTAGGAAAGGGTTACTATTCCTGAATATTTAGAAAGGTTTGGCAAACTGGCACATCAAAATAACTTTAAAAAAAAATAAATCTAAAATCCGCTTCTATAAAATCACTGTGCATGTCAAAAATGTACACTCGGCAATCCAGATTTCCTGGGGGAGGCATTGAAATTCATGGCGTAAGAGACGTGTTGGCCTTAGCTGCTGTATTTCTGTAGGATGTCAGACGGGAAATGACGATTGTGGTTTAAGTCGCACAAATGTTTATGAGACTATACTTATTTCTTAAGGCTTATTTATTCCTGTGTTGGTACGATATGCTTCCTTTCGGTTTTATTTCCATTGTTGCAGTGCATGTTCTTGTATGCGTCACCCCCTGGAAGTAATTTCCAAAGGAGCTGCACAGGCCTTGCAAAAGATATGACTGTTTGAATGATGCAAAACAAAGAACTTTGTTTATGCCCTCTGGCATGGCACAGTATCTCTTGGTTGCTTTTCATCACCCTTTATTGTTTTGAGTTGAAGGCAAGACTGTCCAAAATATCAGGTATTGTGATAAAATATGTACATATTTTGAACAAGTGTAAAGATGACTGGCTTGTTATGTCATTTTCACTGGTTTATTTTACAACTGTATATTTGTCATGGAGCAAATGGAAGACTGAAAACATTTGAAATAAAAGAGCTTGCTCCCTAGTGCTTTCTGCCTTCTTTTTCTTTTCTCTTCAGCTGCATAGTTTTTCGTAACATTTATTTATCAAATGTAGACGCTGTCCATCTTCCTATCCAAGAACTTAATCCAATGTAATGTTGCCCAAATCTAGCATTCCCCAGATATTCCCAGCCAGTATTGGGATGGGAAAGTAGAAGCGGTATATAACCCAAGAGGCTTATAAGCGATTTACAGAGTCAGCATATTGCCCCCAACAATCTGGATCCTTATTTTACCGACTTTGGAAGGCTGAGTCAACCTTGAGCTCGTGAGAATCGAACTGCTGGCAGTGGAATGCGGAGCTGGCCTGCAGTAGCAATAGCACTTAGACTTATATACTGCTTTACAGTGCTCCAAGCAGTTTACAGAGTCAGTATATTGCCCCCAACAATTTGGGCCCTCATTTTACCCACCTCGGAAGGATGGAAGTTAACCTTTGAGCCTGGTGAGATTCAAACTGCCAAATTGCAGGAGTAGCCTGCAGTACTGCATTCTAACCACTGTGCCACTCAGCACATCTGAGATTTATTGCCCTGCTGGGTGGGAACTTAAGGCAGGATTTTCAACTTGCTTTGTCAAGGGAGAAGGATGTAATTTGACGGAGCGTGTGCTTTCTATACAGAGGTTAATTGGATCTCCAATTAAAAAGATCTCGATGGTTTGTTATTCCCAGCCTGCATAGACAGTGCTGGGTTTGGTAGGCAAATAATATCACTTGTTATATTGGGTCTGCCTTAGGAATGTTCACATGCTACTTTATTAACCTAACTGACAAACCACCATGGTTAAGTTTACACAACACACCAAACCCAAGCAAAACAAATTACATTATGTTGTGAACCAGGTTCTTGTATTCCATTCATAAAATCGAAGATTGGAAGGAGGACTCCAAATGAAACCATCCACAAACGGGACACCGTCCATCTCCCTTGTATTAGAAGACATCCTTGAAAGGGAAGCTCAGTGACAGCATGGTATTACTCGCCCCCTCTTCAAGCAGATCTATTTCATATCACTATTTTTAACGCAGAAAATGTATGCCTCAAAATGTTGAATGACAAAGGCAGCTCTGTCTACATGTTTGCAACATATACGATGGAGAAATAGCTTAAAGGTAGTTGCAAAAATCCGGACAAGTGAATTAATGAAGTGGAAGATGTTGGCACGAGATAGGAGTGGCACACATTACGTCAAATAGCTCAGGCAATGCAAAACTGGATTCTCTCCATGGCAAACCTTTGAGAGAAATCAACCATGTTAGATGAGATTCTTATTTGTAAACTTTTGCCAGGGTTTTTCCCTAGCGAGCAGCAGTCAGAAGGACCGGTCAAATTAATTAGTAATTGAAGTAGCATGCCACTTTAACCCAAATTTAGAGAGTGAAACTAAATAGGCTAAACTGAACTGCTAAATTCAGGTTCTTGGATTTATAGCCAAGATACGCCCTCCATAGTGACAGGTGCTCTGACCCAGATATAAAACTCAAATAGCTTTTGAAATGCTGGCCAAGACTGATTGACACACGTGGAGAAGCACCTCCCCATCTTGTTACACAAATGTATACACAATAGTGTATGATGAAGGAATGCTCAGCTTTGCCAAGAAAGATGAAGCATTGTTTCTTCCATTGACTGGAACTGGAGAAAAGCTTTTATTTTCTCTCTCTCTATAAAAGCCAAATACCACTCACTCATCACAAAATCTCCAGAACGGTAAAGCCTACAAACTTGAAATTTGGCGCGTACGTTCCTCTTGGCTTTTAGGTGCTCGCTAAGAAAGGATTTTTAGAAATGACCATCAGATCATGAATATTTCATATACAGTATTATATTCAGACGCTCTGATGCTAAGGAGTTAGATGTTCTACTCCCCCTCCCCACCTGAAAAGGACTCTGTTCCAACTGCCAGTTGCCTTATATTAACACGCTCTGATGGACATAAATTGTTTCAACTCCTACCCTCAAAACGACACTATAGAGAACTGCACACCAGAACAACTAGACACAAGAACAGTTTTTTCCCGAACGCCATCACTCTGCTAAACAAATAATTCCCTTAACACTGTCAAACTGTTTATTAAGTCTGCACTATTAATCTCATCATTCCTATCACCCATCTCCTTCCACTTATGACTGTATGACTGTAACTTTGTTGCTTGTATCCTTACGATTTATATTGACTGTTTCCTAATATGATTTGATTGCTTATTTGTACCCTATGACTATCATTAAGTGCTTGATGAACGTATCTTTTCTTTTATGTACACTGAGAGCATATGCACCAAAGACAAATTCCTTGTGTGTCCAATCACTCTTGGCCAATAAAAAATTCTAATCGATTCTATTCGATTTGATTCGATTCTAAAATAATTTGGTTTTAATGTGTACACTGCCAGAGCCCCTCTATGAGGGAGATGGGCATTTAAGAAGCTTGATAAGCAAACAAACAATTAAATTCTTCCCAGTGTTAAAAAGTTAAGATGTTTAATAATATAGTTTGTTTTATCTCAGGTCCTTCTGGACAGAATGTTCTCATTACAATAACATTTCTGATTTGGCCGCTAAACATGCATCGGAAACAGTCACACACCAATTTCAGCCAATCCTTCCTGATAAAAGCAAGCTCCAGCAATTCAAAGGCAGGAAGAGATTAATTCCCAGCTACTTGGATTCTCTGTAAAATTCAACAAGAGAGCTGGGCGATTGAAGAATAGAAAATTCCTTCTTTAATAGCCCTCTGCTTAAATTACGGGGTGCTACTGGATTCACTTCTTGAGGACACATTTGTCATGCTTTCTTCCAATTTTCTCAGTTTAGGTTGTGTGACTTGGTAATGAAAGTCTGGTTAAAAACAAACAATCATTTCATTTATCAAGAAACTGAAACAGATACTATGGTTCCGTCTTTCTGAGCAGTGGCCAATTTTTTCAATCTTTTCAAAAGATTCTTTCTAGGTTGGTCATATAACAGCCCAGCTGGAAAAGAGCCAGAATAGAGTCACACAGGCCAGTCACAAAACTGGCAACAGAAGAGGCTGCCTGCCTGTCAACATCATTCAGTTATCTCAGAGGAGGTGTGTGTCTTTCTCTTCCAATCAGAGCTTTTCCTGCAGGTCCTGCCCTCTTCAAACTTCATGCCAAACACAGAGTGTTGCCCGGGGCCAAAATATTCCATCGAGGCAGCTGGCACTTTGCTCATAAGATTACCAAACTGCAAAAGTTAAAAGTCCTCTGCAAAAGTTTAAAAAAAAAACAAGAACGGCAGGTTAAGTTTCCATCTTAAGAATCAAAATAAGCAACCCACATTCACATAGAGCTAAACAACCAAAGTCACTGACTGAGATGAGTCAAATGTCCATGGCCTGAGGTCATAGGAAAAAAATAAATAAATCTCTGTCTGGCATCTGATTGGCACCTTTTAGACATAGTGCCTCCGTTTCTTCTTCATACCTTTGCAATCCTGTGCTATCAGTCTAGACCGGGGTCTCCAACCTTGGCAACTTTATGACTTGTGGACTTCAACTCCCAGAATTCTTGAGCTGGCTGAGGAATTCTGGGAGTTGAAGTCCACAAGTCATAAAGTTGCCAAGGCTGGAGACCCCTGGTCTAGACCACCAGTGTCAAACTGGCAATGTCACCATGCCATCACGTGATGTATCACAATGTTTTTTCCCAGTGGTGAAATCCAATTTTTTTTTACTACTGGTTCTGTGGGCGTGGCTTGGTCGGCGTGGCAAGGGAAGGATACTGCACAATCTCCGTTCCTACCCCACTCCAGGGGAAGGATACTGCACAATCTCCATTCCCACCCCA
>WNWU01000007.1:35855306-35882806 GCA_012654045.1 Ptyas mucosa
GTAGACCAGTGCCTGCAAAAATACATGAGTAGATCAGTGCCTGCAAAAATACATGAGTAGATCTGTGCCTGCAAAAATAAATGGGTAGACCAGTGCCTACAAAAAAATAAATGGGTAGATCGGTACAGCACTGCAAGCAGTTAAAAGCCTGGTAGACCAGTACCTCTGCTAAATCCTAAATAATTGTCACATGACCATCAAGCCATGTCCCCAAAATAAGCCACGCCCACAGAACCTGTAGTAACAAATTTAGAACCTATCCCTGCCTTCCCCACCTTCTCATTCCCCTTGCACATGGTCCCCCGGATCATTAGGGGGAAAGACACAACTGTAAGCTCATGAGACAAACTTTTCCTTGCATGTAGAAAGAACACTAGTGTGGATGAGTCATATTGGATTCTGAGCTGGGTTCATTTAATCTGAGAATCTGGCATTAACGAATGTCAAGTGATCCAGTGTCAAGTGACACAAATTGACAAAATGTGGACGAAGTACTGCATGTGATCAAAGTAGAAAAAGAAAGCAATGACAGGCATGGGAAGGGAGCTGCGATGTTGAAGTAAAATGAGAACTAGAGACATTGCCCTATAAAAGCATTTCTGCTTTCTGCTCAAATGCTGACTAAGACCTTCTCTAAGATTTGGAAGAACCAATAAAAAAAGGTTAAAATGAGAGCTATTTGGCCCAAGCTGGAACTGTGAAGACTCCTCAAAAAATCTTCTTCCAAGTATACATTGCTTTTTCTTTAATTAGAGCACCACCCTGGACTAATTAAGGTTCGCCTCTTCAACCTGAAGATACAACACAGGCCTTCCGACTGGAGGGAGCCATCCTTTTTGGTAATTATATCTTCTGCTGTGATTGTGGCCTTTTGCGTAATGGTAGCCTTGGGAAAGCATGCTAAATTCATTAAGATATTTTAAGATCTTAATCAATATATTAAATGTGTAATTAATAATATCTTAAATGTGTAATTAACAATCAGTATCTTATACCTGTAATTAATAAAATGGACTTACTTGCCTAAGTAGATTTACTAAGAATAGAATAACAGAGTTGGAAGGGACCTTGGAGGTCTTCAGGTCCAATGCCCTGCTCAGGCAGGAAACCCTACATCACTTCAGACAAATCGTTATCCAACAACTTCTTAAAAATTTCCAGTGTTGGGGCATTCACAACTTCTGCAGGCAAGTTATTCCACTGATTAAATGTTCTAACTGTCAGGAAATTTCTCCTTAGTTCTAAATTGCTTTTCTCCTTGATTAGTTTCCATCCATTACTTCTTGTTCTACCCTCAGGTGCTTTGAAGAATAGTTTGACTCCCTCTTTTTTGTGGCAACCCCTGAGATATTGGAAGACTGCTATCATGTCTCCCCTAGTCCTTCTCTTCATCAAACTAGACATATCCAGTTCCTGCAACTGTTCCTCATATGTTTTAGCCTCCCGTCCCCTAATCATCTTTGTTGCTCTTCTCTGCACTCTTTCTAGAGTCTCAACATCTTTTTTACATCGTGGCAACCAAAACAGAATGCAATATTCCAAGTGTGGCCTTACCAAGGCATTATAAATATGGTATCTATTCAGTGTTGTTAAACTGTTGTAATATCAGTACTGTTAGTATAGTCCCAACTGGGATCAGGATTAACAGGTAATTCCAAGTAGCAACGAAGCCATTTTTTAAAGAAATGCAAATGGCTACTAAACTATCAGAGGAAGATGCACCAAGCTAGGATGAGAACCAGGGGTAGTATTCACTTACCTTCACTATCGGTTCGCAAATGGGAGAGTGCACACGCTCTCTCTCTCTTTGCTCACACGCGCCACCTCCGTGCATGTGCAGGACCTTCTGCACATGTGCAGAGTGTCAAAAAGGGACATGATGATGTGCAGGCGGGTGGCCGGAGCCTCCCGTATCCGCCGCTACCAGTTCTCACGAACCGGATAGAACTGACTGAATAGCACCACTGATGAGAACTATAAACTGAACCCCACATCTAGCTGCGGTCCTGACATTTGGAGAAAGTTCAGAAATATATTGAGAATGGAGAAGACGAAAAGAGAGGACTTCTAGAATATAAATACAGAGCCTGTAGTACAGTGGTTTAAAGCACCCTGTTATTAACATCTATTAACATCTGCTGCTTGCAATTACTGCAAGTTCGAATCCTACCAGGCTCAAGGTTGACTCAGCCTTCCATCCTTTCTAAGGTGGGTAAAATGAGGACCCAGATTGTGGGGGCAATAAGCTGACTTTGTATAAATATACAAAAGTATGAAGGCTATTGCTTAACGCACTGTAAGCCGCCCTGAGTCTCCGGAGAAGGGCGGCATATAAATCAAATAAAAATAATAAATAAATAAATAAATAAAATAAATGCTTCCAGTGGAGTCACAGGACTTCTTTAGTTTAACAGTTTGCAATATTCAGTGCAGGCAGCAAAGCTGTTGGCAGAAGGGGGGGGGTCAAAAAAGTCAAGATGACAGCCTTCACCTTGTGACACAAATAAAAAAAAGTAGAGTTTCAGTCACATAGTGGACACCTCCTTAAATTTTTTTAAGCCCTATGGATCGGGTGGGTTCTACTTACCTTTACTATCGGTTCGCAACAGAGCCGTGCACGTGCTCTTCTGCGCATGCGCAGAAGCATTTTGATGACGTCAGGGTCAGTGGGCGGAGTCTCGTACCGGTTTTACTACCTGTTCTATAGAACCGGTGCGAATCGGGGGCAACCCACCACTGCTGTGGATATTTCAGGCAACCAGAATGCAATCAAATATGAGCCATAGGCAAGCAAGGCCGCTTAGAATTTTTGAGCTGTCGTAAAACAATTATCATGAAAAAATCAGATTGAGTTGAGCAGATTGAGCACGAACTCAGATTGAATTATACAAATGGAAGCCCTGAAAAAAACAAGTGAATACATCCAGGATTAAGAATGTTAAGAAAGAAAACGCCCAGAAATGAATAGGCTGCATGTTACTAAAAATGGCAGATAGTGTTCTCTTTCACTCAAGCCCATGAATCACTGAAGCCATGCAATGCTTTTGGGAATTTATGGTCACTATGATATAAAAAAGGCATTGAGACCTTGGAAAGAGTACAGAGAAGAGCAACAAAGATGATTACGGGACTGGAGGCTAAAACATGTGAAGAATAGTTGCAGGAATTGGGTATGTCTAGTTTAATGAACAAAAGGACTAGGGGTGACATGATAGCAGTGTTCCAATATCTCAGGGACTGCCACAAAGAAGAGGGAGTCAAGCTTTTTTCCAAAGCACCTGACGGCAGGACAAGAAGCAATGGGTGGAAACTAATCAAGGAGTGAAGCAACCTAGAACTAAGGAGAAATTTCCTGACAGTGAGAACAATGAATCAGTGGAACAACTTGCCTGCAGAAGTTGTGAATGCTCCAACACTGGAAATTTTTAAGAAGATGTTGGATAACCATTTGTCTGAAGTGGTGAAGGGTTTTCTGCCTGGGCAGGGGGTTGGACTTGAAGACCTCCAAGGTCTTTCACAGTGTAAAACAACCATAAATATCTCGCGCTATTCCTTCCTCAAGGAAAGGCAGGATCAGAGGTGGGTTTCAGCAGGTTCTGACCAGTTCTGGAGAACCGGTAGCGGAAATTTTGAATAGTTCGGAGAACAAGTAGTAAAAATTTTGACTGGCCCCTCCCCCATATAGTCTCTGCCTCTTGAGTCCCAGCTGATTGGGAGGGAATGGGGATTTTGCAGTAACCTTCCCCTGGATTGGGGAGGGAATGGAGATTTTACAGTATTTTTCCCCTGCCACGCCTACCAAGCCACACCCGCCAAACCATGCCATGCCATGCCCACTAAGCCACATCCATAGAACCAGTAGTAAAAAATTTGAAACCCACCACTGCTACAAATCCCAATTTACATATAAATTCAAATTAAAGACAGATTTAGGAATGGAGCTTGTTCTTAATCCGGGGACTGCCTATATTACTATATTTGGTTCAGTTAAAACTGAGACAGATATGGTAAGTACCTCATGGATCAGTTTAACAGTCATACAAGGAAATTTAAAAGAGCTTCAGGTTTGTTAAATACAACTTAATCACTGTTCACAGCAAGCTTCTGAATGGAGTTGATTGAAGATTAAATAAAGCAGAATTGCTCCTGATATCAAGTACGAAGGGAACACCAGAAGCATAAGAGATGTAAAAAAATAAAACAAAACTAAATTCAGAGTTCTGAATGAACTCTGATGGGATTGAAAATCTTTTCAGAATAGTTGCGGGTGTACAGAAACATGTCTCTGAGGAAAAGGAACTTTGTCCCTGTTATTGTTGTAATAGTAATTCAAAGCATGTAAACACAACTGAAAATTGCTGATTCATTTCCATTGTGCTTGCTCATGCTTTTGTCATTCTTCTTAGTCATGCACAGAAGTTCTCTAAAAAAGAAACTTGCAGGATAATTTAATATTGAAGCATGTTTGGGAATGTGAACTTTTTGATTCTCCCTCAGAAGTCCTGAGAGATGGGCATCTGCACTTTGAAGATGGTAGAGATAGCATAGGTGACTAATGGTAATATTGTCTGGTTCCTCCTTGTGAAGGTAATAGAATTTTTTTTTTAAATTCAACTAAATAATATAACCCAGTGCTTCTCAAATAGTGGGGCGCGCCCCCAGGGGGGGCGTGAGGCTCCATAAAGGGGGCGCGTTTGACCTCGGCATCTGATTGGCTGTCCAAAACCCTTGTGACACGAGCCTGTCGGAGCCATCTTTAGTGTGGGACGTCCGTCCACACTTACTTTGTTGCCCGACGGATGTGCGCCCAATTGATGCTCAAATGACTGACAATGACCTTCTCCTGTGAAACATAACGCTGCCCCAATTAATCAAACTTGCTAAAGAAATCGGGCTACCGCTGCTGACATTTGCATCGATAGTGAGCATTAAGCCAGTACATGTGACTGCGCATGCTCCTCCCTTTCAAGGAGAACAGACCTTTTTCTAATAATGATACTATTTACAGTCGCACGGGGGGCGCGAAAAATGTTTTCTTCTTCCTATGGGGGCATGACAGAAAATAATTGAGAAGCACTGATATAACCTGAGATTTGATTACTATGTATCAATGGTGGGTTTCAATTTTTTTTTACTACCAATTCTGTGGGTGTGGCTTGGTGGGCGTGGCAGGACAAGGATACTGTAAAATCTCCATTCCCTCCCTACTCCAGGGGAAGGTTGCTGCAAAATCTCCATTTCCTCCCGATCAGCTGGGACTCGGCATGTAGAGAATAGATGAGGGCTGGGCCAGTCAGAGGTGGTATTTACCACTTCTCTGAACTACTCAAAATTTCTGCTACCGGTTTTCCAGAACTGGTCAGAACCTTCTGGAACCCACCTCTGCTATGTATGATATGTGGATTTGGTGTCTTTCATTGGATAAGTTTTTTTTTTCAAAAAGTATTTTATGAAGGAAAAGTCATGAATGTTCTGGAGCAGGATCTCCAACTTTGACAACTTTAAGACTTAGGGACTTCAAATCCCAGAGTTCCTCAGCCAGCTGGCTGACTGGCTGAGGAACTCTGGGAGTTGAAGTCCCCAAGTCTTAAAGTTGCCAAGGTTGGAGACCCCTGTTCTGGAGGAATACTAAAAGCAGGAGCTTATATCTGTTGAGAGATGAACCATTTTAACAACTGTAATTAGTTTGGGGTTGGTTATATATGTGTGTGTGTGTGTGTGTGTGTGTGTGTGTATGTGTGTGTGTGATATTTTAAGTTAGGTTTGCAGACTTTGGGAAATCCCAAAATTGACTCTGAAGTAATAGGGTTTGAAGCAGGAAATTATACCCTGTTTACCCCAAAATAAGACATCCTCTGATAATAAGCCCAATCGGGCTTTTGAGGGCATGGCAATAAGGCCAAGCGCTTATTTCAGGTTTCAAAAAAATATAAGACAGGGTCTTATTTTCAGGGAAACACGGTATCTAGGTAGATGTATTCTACATGGCATGAATATTGTTGAGCAGAGAGAAAAAGCAACAACGTCTGAAAGAAAGGAAGAAAACAGGCAATTTGGTTTATATTGAACGAAAAAGGAAAGAATGTAGGATTTAAGACATTAATTTACATGTAAACATGTGCCTATACTCAATGTAAAATAATTGTGGTCAATGTGATGGTATCATTTAATATGTTAGATGTGTGGAGAAGGGCAATGCAGTTTTCACCAACCAAGTACCAAGAATAAGCATAATTTCACAGATTGGCATAAAGCAGTATGGTGTATTTGGAAGATATATTAATTAATACCTAAGCTGCTAGGTTTTTGTTTTTTGATTTGATGGTTTACAAATTTGTAGTTATTGAGATGTGAACATTTTAATAGTTATTTTATAGGGATTCTTTTTATAATTATGGAACAGTGAACTGCCCTGAGTTGTCTTTAAGATGGGTGGCCATAAAATTTACTAAATAAATGAAAAAAACAGGGAGCCAAAATAAATTAAGATGGGGCTGCCAGAAGGCAATAGAATGAAGTCATAACATGAGAAAATGTGTGAATGTACTTGAGTGATTGGGAAGAAAGATATGGCTATCAGGCTCATGGTAAAAAAAAAGCTTTGTTTTGAAAAATGTGTTTTATTATGTTTTAAAAAAATAAGAAAAAACTTTATTAAAAAATAATAATAATAATGATGGGTATCAGGTCTGGAAACAGGATTTGGCTTTGAATTTTTTTCCTCCTAATATTCTTGTGAATGTAGCCTGAAAAGTACAATGGGGCAGCTCTCTAGAGAAGACTATACTGTAAAATCTGGACAAAGTGGAAGGAAAGAGAAGAAAAGGGATAACCAGCAGCAAGGGGGATGGACAGGACTACAATAGTGATGGGTGCACTGTTGAAGACCTGAAGTTCTGAAGAGCTAGGTTGGGAATAGATTATTAAGGCTCAGTGTGATGCTAAGAGTTGATAACAAATTGATGGCACATAATCAGTCAATGGGTCCTCCTTGCAACCATTATCTGTCTTTGACTTTGTACCTCATTAGACTGGACTGGACTGGACTGGACTGGACTAGACTAGACTAGACTAGACTAGACTAGATTAGACTAGACTAGACTAGACTAGACTAGACTAACAGAATTGGAAGGGACCTTGGAGGTCTTCTAGTCCAATCCCCTGCTCAGGCAGGAAACCCTATACCAGTGATGGCTAACCTTTTTGCCATCGCGTGCCAAAAACAGGAGGAGCATGGTGGGGTCACATGCACGTGTGCCCACATCCATAATTCTATGTGCCCTGCCCCCCCCCGTGCTCCCCCTGCTTTTGGCACGCGATGGCATGGTGGGCCCGGTAGGCCCATTTTTTGCTCTCCCCAGGCTCCAGAGCCTTTATAGGAGCCTGGGGAGGGCAAAAACGGCCTTCCCCACCCCCTCCAGAGGCCAGAAACAGCGTGTTTCCTGACTTCTGGTGGGCCCAGAAGGCCCGAAAATCAGCTGGCTGGCACATGCATGCATGCTGGAGCTGAGCTCGCGTGCCCACCAATATGGCTCCGCGTGCCACCTGTGGCACCCGTGCCATAGGTTCGCCATCACGGCCCTATACCATTTCAGACAAATCGTTGTCCAATCTCTTCTTAAAATCTGCCAGTGTTGGAGCACTCACAACATCTGGAGGTGAGTTGTTCCACTGATTAATTGTTCTAACTGTCAGGAAATTTCTCCTTAGTTCTGGATTGCTTCACTCTTTGATTAGTTTCCATCCATTGCTTCTTGTCTTGTCCCACCTGATACTGATGGTTAAATAAAGAGTTGGAAATGGGGAAATGAAGAAAGTCAAGTCAATAATCTTACAGCCTTTACATATTACTGGGTTAAAGTACTACCCACTTATGCCTGAGTTGGCAGAAAACTACCCTGGCGTGACCCATGATATCCCATCCTTCCTTTATTACTCATGTTTTTCAACATTGCAGTCTTCTGTGTCCTTCCAGGTCAATGATGACAAAGTCCAACAGATTTTATATGCTTAGAGGCTGCCCTTGGAGGGTGTCAGAAGAAGGGAGAAAATATTACTTAACAGTGACATACTTAAAAAAAGTCTAAGTCCATCTTGCCCATGGACTAGAGATGAGATCAAGGCAATACCATGGCTTTTAAAAACGATGCTTACGCTTAGTTACTGTTTGAAGTTACCGCCAACCCAAAAAAAGAGGAATTACAATCTGGAACTGAAGTTCTGATGTTTTCTCCTGTCCCCACAGTCATGTGATCACACTTCGGACACTTGGAAGAAATTTGCAGTGTCCTTTTGCTGTATTGTGAGTGGTGGGAAGGCTTCTAATCTTTGGTTTAGATGGGATTACAGAGGAGACTATGTCTAAGGCAGCCAGAGTCATTTTGGGTCTGATGGGATTAGGCAAAGAGATGAACTGGGTTTTGCTCATGTCCAAAAGACAAGGTGTAGTCTTCACTGTGTTTGTTAGATTTATTTTCTCCACCACACAAGAATGGGTGTCTTGTCTACAAGTCTACCATACTCATATGAAGCTAACAGCCCTTAACCGTTTTAGAGAAGATTGAAGATTGTCATAGAAGATTATCTCAGCCATCATCTCCGGCAGTGGTGGGATTTAATTTTTTTTACTACTGGTTCTGCGGGCGTGGCTTGGTGGGCGTGGCATGGCTTGGTGGGCGTGGCAGGGTAAGGATGCTACGAAATCTCCATTCCCTCCCCATTCCAGGGGAAGGTTACTGCAAAATCTCCATTTCCTTCCGATCAGCTGGGACTCGGGAGGCAGAGAATAGATGGGGGCGGGACCAGTCAGAGGTAGTATTTACCGGTTCTCCAAACTACTCAAAATTTCTGCTACCAGTTCTCCAGAACTGGTCAGAATCTGCTAAATACCACCTCTGATCTCCGGGCAGCAAAGAGTCTTCATTCTGCCCCCTCATTTTCCTGCAGAATTACAAATGCCCTACCTGTTTTAGAAAAGCAAGGGAAAAAAAGTGTGTGTGTGTGTGTGTGTATGTGTCACAGAACTGGTGTTTCTCTAATGGTCTTATTGGCAGGTTGCTTATCTCCTTTGGCAATCATACATTTAGATCCCTTTCCCAGGTATGTCGTGTAGATTGGTTCCAGTAGCTGCGAGACAGGATGAGACAGACTCTTCCATGCACGGCTAAATATTGATGTTTTGGCAGTGACAAACACTGTTTAAAAGTGGGATTTCCTATAAAGCAAGAATTGGAGGAAGTTAACACTAATTTGTTCTGATAAGCACTTGGCAATGTCGTTGTATGATGGGCGTGGGAGGGAGAATGAATTCAATTGAGGCTCCGTGTTGCCTTATTGTATGAAAGAATCATAGGGCTTGAAGGGATCTTGGCAGGGGAGGGCTGCTGGGGGTTTGCAGGGGTTCGGGAGAACCTCTAGCTAAGATTCTGTGCAGTTCAGAGAACCCCCAAATCCTACTCCTGTCTGGCCCCTCCCCTCCCAGGAGTCCCCACGTGGCCCGTTTTGGATGCAGGTAAGTGCAGGGCGCATGTGGAGGCTCGGGGAGGGTGAAAAACAGGCCTACCGGAAGTTCGAGAAGGCCAGAAATGGGCCCGTTTCACCCTCCCGGACGCTCAAGGAAAGCCTCCGGAGCACAGGGAGGGCAAAAACACCTCTCTGCCATTGTGTAGGAGGCTGACTAGGCTACGCCTACCATGGCCACGCCCACCCAGCAACATGGCAGAGAACCCCTTGCTAAAACTTTTGAAGCCCACCCCTGGATCTTGCAGGTCTTCTCGTCCAGCCCCCAGGAGTCCTTACATCATTCTGGGCAAATGGTTGTCCAATTTTTTTCTTGAAAAACTCCCATGATGGAGCACCCATTAACAATAACCTTATTATTAATGTTAAGAAGGCAATGCATCAGTCACTTATATTTTATTCTTTTTTTTTTTGTTCGTCAATCCACAGGAAAAGATGCCTGGAGATGTTTCTTTAGCATGTTAAAATAGTTTCATTTGTCTTTGTTTTATAACAGGGGGGTCAAACTGGATTTCTTTGAGGGCTGGATCAAAATTGTAGTTCTCCTCTGTGGGCCGGCGTGGGGCAGAGCAGGGGGGGGAGATGGGATGGATGCCTCTTACATCACTTTACTGGCCAAAATGGGGCATGGGGAGGGGAGGCCCTGTGAGGCCCCCTTGCGGCCCATTATTGCCCTCTAGCAGCACTCTGCCGGTCAAAAACAGGCCACGTGAAGGCCTCTCTTTTACCATTGATATTTCCAGTGGTGGGATTCAGCCAGTTCTCACCACTTCGGGAGAACTGGCCTTATAAGAGCCTTGGTGGTGCACCGGACTAAATGCTGTTATGTAGCACTTAGCTGCCAGATGCCTGCAATTAGTGCAAGTTCAAATCTCACCAGGCTCAAGGTTGACTCAGCCTTCCGTCCTTCCGAGGTAGGTAAATTGAGGACCCTGATTGTGGGGGCAATAAGCTGACTTTGTAGAAACACCGCTTATGGGGTGGGGGGGCAAAAGCCCTAATAAGCAGGTATATACAAAAGAATGAAGGCTATTGCTCTAAGTGCATTGTAAGCCGCCCTGAGTCTTCAGAGGTGGGTGGCATATAAATTGAACAAACAAACAAACAAACAAACAAACAAACAAATAAATAAACCGGTTGTTAACTTTCTGAGCAGTTTGATGAACTGGTTGTTGGAAGAAATCATTAGGGCAGAGAACCGGTTGTTAAATTATTTGAATCCCACCAATGGATATTCCTCCTGTACAATTTCTATCACAGTATTTAAATTCAATCTTACAGTCTTAGACTTGTTCCCATCTGAATATATGATTTCATATGTAGATGCGTTCCATGGATGAAGGAAAAGGAAGGGAAGGGCTAAATTATCTGTAGTGAATCCAAAAACCAAAACTACTTTCAACTGCTTCCATGCATTAATATCTTAGGTTTTTTCCCCCCTTCTCAAATAATGCTTCAAATAAGTATCAAACATATTGCTCCCTGGGCAGAACTTCAAACATATTTTCTTATCTAAATCACATCTTGGAAAGGAAACCTCTGTTAACACAACCTAAAAACCTTCAAACGTTCTTGAAGTAAAAGTTCCAATACTTTCATGCACCTTCTACAAGGTTTTTATTGCCTATCTGTTTTTTTACGGCTATTTGAGCTGTTGTCACGCATTAGTGCCTGGAATATAATTATTTATTTATGAGAGTGTCTTTACTCACGGTATAAAAGAGCTGAACTCAATTTGGCACTTGTTGCAAAACAGCACTTGTTACAAAAGAGCAATTTGGCACTTGTTGCAAAATAGACAAATAGCAATTATATGAACGGTAGTCACGGAATATAGTTATTTATGAGAATGAGTGTCTTTACTCACGGTACAAAGAGCGGAATCCTACTCTAAAATATTGAGGTATTGAGTTGATCCGGCTCCTTTGGAGGAGTGGGGGAGGGGGGAGTCACCTAACCAAAAAAGGTTGGTGAAATACGCAACCATAGCAAAATGTATTTTCTCCTTAAGGGAAAACTGCTACTTTAGCATTGGAACAATGTAGAGCCATTTTCAGCTGCTTTGGTATAGGCTGGGGACATCGTGAAGATCATGTTTCAGACACAGTAGAAAATAGAGGATACTAGGACATCTTCGTACCATCATTAAGTGAGTAACAAAAAGCCCTAATACTGACTCTGTGTTGTGTGTGCCTGTGTGTGCATACACATACGTGTGTGTGTGTGCACATGTGCAGAATTTGGCCTCCCTCCTAATTGCAGAAATGACTGGATTTGAGATAATGTTGGAGCTATATTGACCCAAGTAATATAGTAAATTATTGAATTTACTACTATGTATCTCAAGGCTCAAAAACGATTGAATAATTGATGATAGTGGTAAGATCACTGTATGTTCCACACAGCTGATGGTCGCCATGTCTCTTTTCCAGGCCCTACTTGCCCTAACTACAGAACAAGAGAGATCCCAAAGTCATTAAATATGAATTGAGTAAGATTGTTATAGTTTCCTCTTCCCATTTAATGGTCTAGGCCCCTGATGGCAAACCTATGGCACGCGTGCCAAAGGTGGCACACGGAGCCATATCTGTGGGCACGTGAGCATTGCCCTAGCTCAGCTCCAGTGTGCATGTGTGTACTGGCCAGCTGATTTTTGGGCCTTCCGTGCCCACTGGAAATCGGGAAATGGGCTATTTCCGGCCTCCGGAGGGCCTCTGGAGCCTGGGGAGGGTGAAAAACAGGCCTACTGGGCCCACTGTGCCATCGCATGCCAAAAGCAGGGAGAGCGCAGGGGGTCACTCACAAATCCGTGGGGCGGGGCGCATTGAATGATGGTGTGGGCAGATACACATGTGATACCCCCCACGCAACCCCCACTTTTGGCACGTGACAGCAAAAAGGTTAGCCATCACTGGTCTAGGCCCATGATGGCGAACCTATGACATGCGTGCCAAAGTGGCACACAGAGCCCTCTCTGTGGGCATGCGCACCGTCACCAGCTGGTCTTGTGATTTCTGGCGTGCCAGCTGATCTTTGCAGGCACCAGAGTGCCGGAAAACAGACTGAAAATGGCCTGAAAAATGCCCCCCAAATGGCCTGAAAACAGCCCCAAAAATGGTGTGAAAACAGCCATGCGTGCACCGGCCAGCTGGTCTTTAGGTTTCCAGCGCTTTGGTGTGTGTACATGCATGCGCCTTCCAGTTTGGGCACTCGGTGCCGAAAAGGTTCACCATCACTGGTCTAAGTTACATGTCATTTCCTTCTTCACTGTCACCACTTCTCACAGTTTAGATAGGGAAATGAAGATAATTAATCACTTGGCTTTCTTTTCTTCTTCAATGAAAAGTTACAGATTCTAACCCAATTGAATGATTACAACAAGAGAAACCCAAGGAGAAGCATAATTGCTGTTCTATACTTGATCTACACAGTTGCCTTATATTGCATCAAGCAATGAGTTGGTTTGTCAAAATTTGGTGCATTCTGAACGCAGCTGGTTCTTTAGCATGTGCTTCCTACTCAAGAACCTTTAAGTGGAAATACTGGGTATTAAAACCGGGGTCTTAGGAATGCCAAATGTTGCCCTAATGCTGAGTTATAGCCCTCCCAGAAATTTAGAATATGGCTTGGGCCATGCTAAGCATTGCTTCTCAGGGATGAATACAAATATGCAACAGAGACCCCACGTGGAGACATTCCTGAATAATCCTTTGTCTCCTTTGGAAAATTGATAAGAAAGATCCCATATGTTGGGGGGGGGGGGGGAAAGGAGGACTTGTCTTCTTTAGCTAATTTAATTCCTTCTATTTCAGCTGGTTAGTTTCTAACAGCTTGATTGTAGCTGTACATGTAAGTATATATGTAATTATACCAGGGGTGAAATCTAAAATTTGTTACTACTGGTTCTGTAGGCGTGGCTTGGGGGGGGTATAATGTGACTGGGTGGGTGTGGCCAACTTTTTTTTTTTTTACTTTTAAAAGCATTTTTTCCCAACCTTAAGAGGTTGCAGAAAAAAGTGCTTTTAGAAGCCTCTGACAATCAGGCAAGTCAGCTGGGATCGTCAGAGGCTTTTATAGGCATTTTTCCCCCCTACAACCTAAAACCTCCAGCTTTATTTCTTTTGTAGCTTTTTGTAATCTAGCTACAGCAGTTAAGAGTTGGAAGCCCATACATTGGGAACATGTTGGGAAAACTGTCCTAGTACTGCTCTTCAACATCCTACAGAATTTATCTATTTAATTTATATCCTACCTTTGTTAATTTTACAAATAACTCAAGGCGGCAAACAACTCCAACACACCTTCCTCCCCCTATTTTTCCCACTATGTGAGGTGAGTGGGTCTGAGAGAGAGGGGTGGGTTCTACTTACCTTTACTACCGGTTCGCATCAGGACCGCACATGCGCGGAAACTTCTTGATGATGTCCAGGTCGGTGGGCGGAGCCTCCCACCGGTTTTACTACTGGTTCTTGTGAACCGGTCCAAACCGGGGACAACCCACCACTGGATTGGCCTAAGGTCACCCAGCTAAGGAGGGACTAGAACTCACATTCTCCTGGTTTCTAGCCTGGTGCCCGAACTACTAGAAACCTGTCTGATGTACTTCCCTATGTTCTTAGCTCAATGTATCCTATTGGCAGTAGAGGTTCCTCAACGCACCCTATTGGCATTGGATCACAAGGTCCCTGGTTATTCTGTATTTGTCTCTTTTCTATAATTTATTGCGTAGGGATTCCTACCTGTGCAATAGGAACGGAGGAACTGCCATTCTTGAAACATCAGGTTATACAGTAAATGGAGATGTTCTTCTGTTTTTCAAACAAACTTTTTATGTTGGTTAGCTGGTTGGCTGGTTGGCTGGTTGGCTGGTTGGCTGGTTGGCTGGCTGTCTGGCTGTCTGGCTGGTTGGCTGTCTGGCTGGTTGGTTGGTTGGTTGGTTGGTTGGCTTTCCAGAAATGGATCCACATTTTTTTTAAGCCTGGATTGGCAGCCCAGGATTGTGTTCTTTGTTCTTTGCTTCTTCTGTGCTTACAGCATAGGGATATGGGTGAGGTCTGGATCTATTGCATGTTTACTCCCTTTAGAATTTCAGCTGTTTGAACAGAGCTGGAGGCAGTGGGAAAATACATTTGCCTAAGCATTCTCCTTAATTTATCTCACATGGGCCTGAACTTGTGGGCAGGCCAGATGACTCTGGAGCTTTTCCTCTGAACGTATTTAGAGTGGGGGAATCTGGGTGCACGGTGAAATGTCCACGAGGAGTTCCTGTGCGCCTTCTGCTTTCTGCTTGGAGCATTATCAGCCACTGAAAATAGAGTCAGGTGAAAGTGTTCTTTGGTGCTAGCTAGTCCCTCCCTAACGCAGACCTTTCACCCCTCCCTTAATTGCAGCTGGAAGGGGGAGGAGGGATGAACCGTGATCTCTTTCACGAAGCGGTGCAAAAGGAATAGCTTGAATTGAAAGAGAGGAGGAACTCACTTCTTTCTCTTTGTTGTGCAAAGAGGGTCTCTTGGATGCCACAGTCCAGGCCCCAGATGGTGCCTTTCTGAAAGCTGTACAAAGGTCTCCAAGTTGCATTCCATACTTCAGCTCCAGATGTGCTGCGAACACCTTGTTTTATTTTCCTGCTGCTTCTGTTGCCTCTTACATTCATTGAAGGTAAGTCTAAAATGGGCATCTGGGGTTTTCTCCCCACTCCTTTCCTTTGTGATAGATGAGCTTTGTTTTGTTTGTTTATTTGTCTGGGTTCTAACTTCTCAGTCGTTTGCATGAGTAAAGAAAGAAACGAAAGGACAGAATGAAACGGTCCTTGTTAGCAGCAACATTTGTGGGTTTCCTTACAGTTGTTCTTAGCTGATAATAAATCAGTTCCTAGCTCGTGTGATTGAAACTCAATGCTTTTTTTTTTTTTTACAAATACCAACTATTCTAAGTAGGATAGGAATGTTCCTAATAGATTCACACAGCAAAGTACCCAAATGTACTCAGGTTTTGCAATGGCCAGGCTCAGAAAGACATAACTGTAAAAGGAAGAACCTGTCATATAACTGACAATTACAGTAATGTATAAAACAGAGAGATTGGAATAAAACAGAGCAAGAGCGAGAACTATAACGGTTAGGAGTCACCGGAAGTCAGGCAGCCAATAAATTTAATAAATGATGATGAATCTAACCAACACTTAAACATACTGAACAGTAACCCTAGCTGATCTTACTGAATAGTAAACCTGATTGATTTTTTTAAAAAAATGCACTAAATATTAAAAAGCCAAGCTGAGTTTTTCTTTTTAAAAGACTAATTCTGATGCCTTTAAAATTTGGAAGAAATGCAACAACTTCCTAGGATCTGATTAAAACTTAACCTGTCCTCCCATTTATTATTATTTTTAAAGCTAACTAGAATAAAATGAAATCATGGGACTATCTTCCCACAATATTTTGAAAAGCCTAACTCGTCTTCCCATTTATAATTTTTTAAAACGAAGTAGAATAAAAACGGGGGACTATCTTCCCAGAATGTTGTGAAAAGCTTCCCACTGTTACTCCTGCCAGTGTAGTAAACTAAGAACATTATGGAATGTGAATCCAATATTAAAGTGTAACATTTTAACTAGTTATCACAAGGGTTAGTTTAACAGTGCTTCCCCCACCTCCCTTTCCTTCCCTGTGTCAATAATTTGGATCTATTTAGGCTGATTTATTAACAAGTGTTCACTGGCCTTGCGAGAAGATTTTTATAGACGTATAGCGTAAAAACTATACCTAACATCACCTGCATTAGTTTTATACTGAGTATTAAAGAATATCAGACCCATAGCTCTCCCTATCTGGAAAGGTATAGAAATCACTTTTAATCAATCCATTTAAAATAAATTCAGGGTGTTTTTTAAAAACCTGCCCGCGCCCATCTTATTTTTAAGGGAGACATGAAATGTCTCCAAAATCTCACAGCGCCTTTAAAATTTTAGACATACCCTGGGCTGTTCAGACTTACAATTTAGTGCTCCTATAATAGCATCAGCCATTTCCAGAAAGGCAGTTTTTATCCATCCCTGGCATCGAAGAGACACAAAAGAAGTCTTAAGAGCACTTTAAAGACTCAGGCAGGCTTTGCAGCAGAAGCTTTCGGGGAGCTACGTCTGATTCAAGGGATTGTCCTCCGTGTGGGTTATGCCAGGCAGAAATCTTTTATTTGCTTAAAACCAAAGGTCGTTACGGAGCAGGTAACACCATCCACGCAAGCCACCCAGATGAATCCCACAAAGTAAGCATATGATTCTCTCTAATGTGCAGTGCAGCTCTTTGTGTCTGTGTTGTGTGTTTTTGGCTTTTCCCATGTGTGCATCTGGGGCGCCGAGATTGACTCCTTATGTTAAGAAATCAAAGCCTTTTGTTGGCGGCATCCTGTCTGTACAATTCTATGCTCGGAAGGGCTAATGCGGGCTGTTGAGCACAAAGGCGAAAGCTTTCCATACAGAAAAACAGCTGTTTTAGAATACAGTTTTATGAATCGATTTGGAAATAAGTATTGTTTGATGCGCAACGGATCTGTACCGGTTGCTGGGGGCGCCCTCATAATTGGCTTTTGCTTTAATTTCGCATCCTGGTGTTAATGTTTCATTCGTTCTGTTTTACTTTGCTATCTACATTTTGAGAATAAAGGACCATTCGGTTTTTAGAGCCAAAAAGGAAACCTGAGCATGTTTATCCATGCACAATTCTTATATTTCTTTGCCTTTTGATTTTGTCACTTCTCTTTTCTTCATTACTTTTGTTCTACCTTTTCCTAATCGTCCAATATTTCCTTTTGGTACATGGCATGATTGTCATGCGTTAATTTAATAATTTAAGTTTTCCAACAAGGTGTTTTTCAGATGAATCTTTTGTCCTAGGAGTTCTGGATGTTCTCAGCATACCTTGAAGGAACCAAGCCAGGGCAAACTCTACTTTGCAATAAGAAACTTTAGAAATCAATACAAAGACTCTCTGTCTCTCTGTCTCTCTGTCTCTGTCTCTGTCTCTGTCTCTCTCTCTCTCTCTCTCTCTCTCTGTATTCCTTCTACACACGTACATGTCAATTTTTAAAAAATAAAAATTCTTTATCTTCCCTTTTCTTTTTTGTGATTGTTCACCCCCACCCTCATTAACTTTGTGTTGTTAAATAAATAAAAGCTAAAGAGCCACCCAGAGTTGGTTATAAGATAGGCAGCCATAGAAATGTTTTAAATAAATAAATAAAACAATGAAGGACTTTAGAAATGAAAATTCTGGGGAAAATGGAATGATCTTCACTCCTTAAGTATTGTTCTTTACATCATATCAGCTCAGAAATAAGTACAGATGACTTTCCTTACGATTCGGCTACTAGTATTTGAAAGAACCATGTTTTTAGACTTCCTTTGTTTTTCCTTGAAGAGGTTTCGCTTCTCATCCAAGAAGCTTCTTCAAGTTCTGGCTGAAGAAGCTTCTGGGATGAGTAGCGAAATATCTTCAAGGCAAAACAAAGTCCAGTTGCCTCTTGAAAAAACACCTTTGGTTTTAGGTTTAGGTTTTATTGAACTTCTATACCGCCCTTCTCCCAAAGGACTCAGGGCGGTGTACAACCATATTAAAACACATATAAAATCACAAAATTTAAAAACCATGACCTGGATGACTGATAATCTCCATAGACATTCAGTGTAACATTAGTGAAACATTTATGAAATGCTTTCTTCTCAATATCCCCACTTTCTTGCCAGTACAAGAAAGAGGCAGAGAAAGAGACTTCCCTGAATATCTCAAAATTTTCATCCCAAGCCTTCAGATCAATGTCATTCTTTGCTCTTTCGCATCTCTCTTTATTTTGCTTCCTGTCTTCTGTTCACTTAGCCTAAGACATATCTTTTTTTTAATCTTTCACTTGCCTTTTCCTATCCTCCTATGTTATTTAATGCCTGCAGGACATCCTAGGTTCCAAAGAACCCATCTCTGCCTGGTTCTAAATTTATACAGCAAGTTAGGACTTCCGTTTTTGTTTTTGCTGGCAACGGGAGAAGAGTAAATGTCAAGAGGACTTTAAGCCATTGGTATGTCAGCCAGGAAGTCGAAAGTCTCAATCACAATTCTCCTTTTCTTGACCAGCCATCTGCCATGTGCGGAGACACCCAGAGCAGAGTCTCTGTTGATTGCAGTATGTCAAGCCATAAGTAGGAATGTATGGCAAAAGGTGTTTTTCAGATGCTGCGGTCACAATCAGATTCACATAGCTAACATCTGTTGGACTGTGCTCTATGTTGTTGCTTTGTGCCAAGAAACATTAACTCTTGCTGAATCACTGTGGCATTGTCTCTGGCAGTGAAAAAGGACAACAAATTTAAAGCCACAATGTAAAAAAATAGTTTCCCTTCCTTCCTTCCTTCCTTCCTTCCTTCCTTCCTTCCTTCCTTCCTTCCTTCCTTCCTTCTGGGACGTTTCCAAAAGCTTTGAAAGCTTTGCAAATTTACTCCTTCCTTCTTTCCTCCCCACTATATTTCTAACTCTCTATCTATACATGCACCCAGATAGCATGTATTTAATTTTTTTTTTTAAAAAATGACATATATTATGTGGTGATTAAAATAAACATAATAGAAAGAAAAAATAATTAAAACCCATATGAACCCATTTAGCGTTGATATGGCCTTAAAAGAAACTGAACATTACAGAAGGAAAAAAATAATTAAAAGCCATATAAAATCCATTTAGAGTTGATATGGGATTAATTAAATCCTTAAGCTTGTTAAATCTAGACCTATGGAAATGGATTGCTTCATCTTCTCATTTTTAGAATCTAAAAACTTTTCAAAAATCAATAACTAAGTCCGGGAGTCTTTGGAGATATGTTTAAAAAGCAAAGTTTTAGTGTATAATGATAACTTTGTTTCATAAAGTTTTGATTCATTATTATTTTTACATTCTATTCATCCTGCTCTGGGTCAATCAATGAATGTGAAGAATGCATATAGGTATATTGTTAGTATGTGGGAGATGTTAGGATTCAGGTTCCTGATATCCTACGGAGCATTGCCTGAAATAACTTTTACATCATAGAAAGCAGAAATCTACAATGGATTTGTAGCATTGGATTGTTCTTAGTTGCATGTTGTTAACATTTGAACTAGTCTTTATTTAATAAAAAGAAGTAAAATTTTTTGAGCAATATGGTCAATATTTTTTAAAATGGTTCAATTTATAACATTTTTCAGGGCGTATTAATTTTCACCTGGTGTGTTGATTGCTTAATACTGTTTATGCATTTATACATTTTTTTTATTTGCACGATAAAAGAAAACATTAAATGAAAGACAGTGTGTGTCTGAAAAATAACACATGTCTGTGTTTCCTAGGAGTAAATATAATCCAGAAAGATGTCTCAGAGCCCAGAAGTTGTTGTCCCGATGGCAGATTGCAATACAAATGGTATCCAGAATCAGTCTTGGAGCTCAACAAAATCCAGTACCGTCACCTTTCGTAACATCTGCTACAGAGTGAAGACGAAGAGTGGATTTATAGGCTGTCGAAAAATAGTTGAAAAAGAAATTTTGAGAGATATCAAGTACGTACATTTAATAAGTCCGCTTGCGTGCTCAGCTTGTTTCCTTTGTAGTTATCCTTAGCAATTGCGTAAGATTTTTAACATGGCTCAGCTGCAATATTTTGGAAACTTTTAGGACCAGATGGTGGCACTTGGATAATATCCCTGGGATTTGGAGTTTGTCTATTTGTTGAGGTTGTGCTCCACTGAAGCATCAGGTGTATAATTTGAACTCTCTTTTTTTGGTGTGTGTGTGTGGATGCGGCTTTAAGACTCCTGGCCTGGCCTAAATTAGTTTTCTTGGAAAGATTTCAGAAGTAGCTTGCCATTGTCTCCATCCTTGGGCTGAGAAAGAATGACCGGCCCAAGATCACGCCCAACGAAGGACTAGAACTCATGGTTTCATGATGTCAAGCTTAATTCTTAACCACTACACTACATTGTCTCTCATAATTTGGGCTTGCATAGATTCATTTAGGCCCCAGTGGCTTCCATAGTATGGAGTGCTTTTTTCAGCTTCAGCTGATCTACTAGTTGAGTCTATTCCTGGACAGTCAATATTTGAACTCTTATTTGTGATATATATATATATTTACATCATCAGAAAGTTCCAATCAAGAAGAGTTCACATTCATGAGAAAGAATACAGTATGTCTTTTTTCCCTCAGTATGACTGTGACAAGCTCATCTGATGTTCTAGGACAGGGTTGTCAAACTCAAAACCTGCGGGCCAGATCCCGCCTGTGGAGGCTTAGACCTGGCCCGCGGGGCTACCCTGGAAACAGCGAAGGACTGGCCCACGGTACCTCTGCCAGCGAAAACAGAGCCTGGGAGGACCGTGCATGGGTGCAGGACATTGAGCTGACCACGCCCACCCTGGCCATGCCCACCCTGGCCATGTCCACTCGGCCCCCCCAAGGTCAAATACAACCCTCAATGAAATCAAGTTTGACACCCCTGTTCTAGGACATATCTAATCAAATGTTTATTGACTAATCATTCTATTAAAGATAATTAATATGATGGCCATTGGTAAATTTCAGTGGATTGAATCTAGTGGAAGCTATGCAGCAGTGAAAAAAGTGCTAACTTTTTCGAGGTGTACTATAGTCTTTTAGGCCTTATCCTATACTTATTTTTTTAAAAAAATTATGAATGAAAAGAAATAGACGTGTCCCAAGATAATGTTGTAGGATCGATCCAGTGGTGGTATTCATCCGGTTCTATCCGGTTTGGGAGAACCGGTAGTGGCGGCTGCAGGAGGCTCTGCCCACCCGGCTGGACGTAATCACGTCCCACTTATCCACGTTTTTGACACTCTGCGCATGCGCGGAAGGCTCTGCACACACACAAAGGTGCGTGCGTGTGTTCACATTTACGAACCGGTAGCGAAGGTAAGTGAATACCACCCCTGGATTGATCCAAACTGGGTTGGTCACTGGGACCAGAAGTTTAATTTTTTGAACTTTCAGACTCATGCTGGAGCTCATCTTCAGGGAAGTTCTTTCTCACCAGAATGTCCAGTAGACAGAAGTTCCCTGAGGATGGGGTCCAACACGACTCTGAAAGCTCAGAAGACTAAACCTCTAAGTCCCGCTGACCGACTCAGATTGGATTCTAAAACAATCTTATCCTCAGAATCAGCTAGAAGAAAACAGAATATGAGATGAATCTACAAAATCCTGTGGGCATGAAGTGTAACCACCAGATAACACAGGAAAAGACATGAGAAATAAGGCGTTGTTTAGATCTAATACAGGGGTCAGCAACCTGCAGCTCCAGAGCCACATGCGGCTCTTTGGGCCCTCTGCTGTGGCTCCCTGTCAGGTGATCCCACCACTGGCTGGCCCCACCCCTCGCCCTACCCTCCCAGTCATTCCTCGCCTGGCCTGAGAAGGTAAGGGTGATGGCAGGGGATGAAGAAGCGGCCAGGACAGAGACAGAGAGATACAGAGAGAGGGGGAGAGAGAGAGGGAAGGGAGGGAGGGAGGGGAGAGAGAGATATGTCAAAAGGGTTTTGTGGTTCCTGATGTTTTTTAACAATTGGTTCTCTGCCCTAATGACCGACTGGGTAGGGGTGGCTAGGGAATCATGTGACTGGTGGAAGTGAGTGACATCGAGTTGGCCACGCCCACCCAAGTTTTGTGACTCCTGGTGTTTTGTTTTCTGTGGGAAACGGATCCAAATGGCTCTTTGAGTGCTTAAGGTTGCAGATCTCTGATCTAACAGTTGGCTGACTTTCCAACAGCTTAGAAAGTATTAAGTAAACACGAAGTATAGTAACCCAGGTTCAAACACCAGGCTCCGTTGTCTGCTGTTCTTGGGTGTTTCGTTGTTTGGATCTCCCTTTAAATGTTAACTTTCCATCATCATTTTGACCTGTGTAGACTCAGAAGTTCATTACGAAACAGGATCAGTGTGTGATGCTATAAATAATTAACTGAATTATATTACTCTCTGTGTGAAAAGTAAAAGGTTACTCCCTGCAGAATATCCAACAAAATACAGATAGGCAGCTAGAAGCAATGTTTCATGAAGGCAGAAGTAATCAAACTTAATGACACCATAAAAAGTCAGTGTAAACTCAGAGTATCTCTGAGGTCATGGTTATATTTTGAAATCAAGATTATTATTTTTCACACAAAAACTCCTGACAATGGATTCAAGTCTCTGCAAATTTGGATTAATAGATTTCAATTTATTACTACAGGTAGTCCTCAACTTATGACCACAATGGAACTCAAAATCTATGTTGCTAAGTGAGAAATTAATTAAGTGGGTTTTGCCCCATTTTATACAAACTTTCTTGCCCCACTTATTAAGGGAATCATTAAGGGCTGTTAAGTTAGTAACACGGTTGTTAAGTAAATCTGGCTTCCCCATTGACTTGGCATGCCAGGTGGTCACAAAAGGGGATCACATGATGCTGGGACACTGCGACCGTCATAAATATGAACCACTTGTCCAGAATATAAGCCACATGACCATGGAGATGCGGCAATGGTCGTAAGTAAGAGAAATGATCATAAGTCACTTGTTTCAGTGCTCTTGTAACTTTTAACAGTTACTAAATGAACTGTTGTAAGTTAAGGACTATCTTTAACTAGATGTCCATGGAGATTCTCAGTCATCCAGGTCATGGTTGTCCCAGAGGTGCTTTTTCAAAAGGAATTGGACTTTCTTTGTTTTTCCTTGAAGACGTCGTGCTTCCCATCCAAGAAACTTCTTCAGTTCTTCAGTATCTAGAAGTACTTTCAATTCATTTACTCATCCAATTTTTAAACTGTGTTTGAAAAGATGCAGAAAAGCAACAATGGGAAGGACGTAGACAATTTATACAAGAAAAGGCAGAAGCTGTTGGATTTCCTTTTTTAGGTTAGCAAGAAAAAAAGCAACTAAGGCAGAGAATACCTTGGATATTAAAAAAAAAATCATAGTTTGTATGGAAAGTGTGGGCAAGGTTTGCTCTTCACAGAATACAAAATATAGAGTCGTGAAATTAAGTGAGTCAGTAAGGAAGTGTTCTGCCCCAGCTACGGACCCCAAAGAACGCAGCTCGCACAAAGTCCGTTCAAACCTTAGTTTACTGAATAAACCAGTCTTTTACAACAAAGGCTGTTAATTAATTGCATTAACAGCTGCCAAGAATTCAAAGAATAATAACTGAAAGCTTACTATGGTTGGCAGAATGCCCAGAAGCAATTTGCAGGAAGCTGATAAGATAAGCAAGACAAGACACAAAGGTATGTGAATGAAGTTGTTCCCTGCAAATTGCTTCAGTCGGCGTTCCTCCTTAAATAGGCTAAGGGAGTGGCCAATTAACGCCAAGCCTTACTCTCGAGGAGACCTCCTCCTGAGGAGCCACTCCTGCCTTTTGGCAGCTCTGCGCACCCGTGCATTGAGAAGAGGCTCCTCCTCTTCGTCCTCTTCACTTAAGGGAGCTTCTGGAGGTTCTGAAGGTCCTGGCTGAATCCCTGCCTCTGGCACCACATCTTCTCCAGCCTCCTCATTGTCCAACTTGAGTGCCAGCTGCCCAGGCTGCTAGCGCAGCACCACACCAGCCTCCTCGCTGTCTGAATCAGCTACTAGCTACACAGGCCGCGTACGGGCCATAACAGGAAGTATTTCCAACAAAAACTATTAGTGGCCACACTGGCTCTTCTTTGTGGGTAGTTCATGTGTATTTAAGTTCATAATTATGCCTGGCAGCATCTGGACAAATCCATGCAGGATTTTTGACCAACATTTTTTTCGGTAAAATGGTCTTCCGCTACCAATAGTCCTCAATTTACAACGGTTCATTTAGTGACTGTTTGAAGTTGCAACAGCACTGAAAAAGGTGACTTTGTTAAGGTAATGATGATTTAATAGCTGACCAGCTGCTCTAAGGCTGTAAACCGAGATGATAACTGAGGATGAGACACCTTTAAGAAGCTGTCTACATAAGGGAGGCCATTAGAGGGCGTCTCTCTCTCTCTCTCTCTCTCCTTGTGTATCATTCTCCTCGCTGTGTTCTATCTGCATTGAAGTTCTCCGTGTAGAGGAGACTCCGTGAAGACTGATTGCTTGCCTGGTATGTGCCTACCACATGTATGTTTGTATATAGATGTCTTGTGTATAAACTACTGTTTGTAAGACAAACCTCTGTGTCCTGAATTTTGCTCCTGGGTTGTCTCAAAATAGTAGTCACGCTGTAAACACTCTGACAGACTTATGACTGCTTTTCACACTTATGACCTTTGCAGCATCCCTGTGGTTCACAGTGACCACAATTCAGATGCTTGGCAACTGACTCATATTTATTTGCAACTTTCGAATGGTTACTAAACAAATGCTTGTGATTCAAGGACTATTTGTCATGCGCAGAGTATTTCTTCTGCACTGGGGATTCTTGTGACCTTTTTTTTAAAAAAATCTTTTTCAAAAAGTTCACCAGTGGCAGAAAAGCTACCTTGAATTACAGCTTGCCTTTAGCATGCAGCTGTTGGAATATTCCAAACCACCAGAGAGGCGCACTTCTGACCTAATATATTTGTTTCTACTGGCTTAGAAAGTGACACGGTTTGTTTTGTTTTTTTAAAAATAATTTTTATTAAACAGGTTTTTTGTTTTTTGAAAACAAAAAAGAATCTTTTACAATTTTCTTCTTCTCAACAATATTGCATCGGTAAACATTTCTTATCTATCCATTTTTTCTCCCTTATTTCAATTTATCCTTTACACGTATCATTCTAATATTGATTTATTTACATAGATAGATAGATAGATAGATAGATAGATAGATAGATAGATAGATATAGATAACATTATACACAATTTCATACCTATGATCTGCATCTGTTCTGTTTCCTCTTGTTTGTTACTGAATTTCCGCTTTTATAACTTCCTCATTTACTCTTTCCTTGCCTTTTATCCTTCTCCTCTAACCATTCATAGCATTTCTCCCACACTATATAATATTCTGTTTCCTCTTTTTCGTGTAAGTTTTTCCTTTGTAAATTTGTCCATTTCTGCACACTTCAAAACTTTTCTAATCAGATTATCTTCCGTTGGTATATTGTTATTTTTCCAATTTTGTGCATATATTGTTCTTGCTGCTGTTATAATATGTATAATTAAATATTATAATTTTTTTTCATAAGTCCCTGGGAGTATTCCTAATAAAACTATTTCTGGCTTCATCTCTATATGCTGCTTGGTTATCTCTTCTAATTGTATTCTAATTTTACTCCAATATGTTTTGCTTTGGGGCACGTCCACCACATGTGGTAGTACGTTCCCTGATGTTGTTTACATTTCCAGCACGTTGATGAGGTGTTGGGGAACATTTTAGCCAGCCTTGCCAGTGGAAGATGCCACCTATAGAACATTTTGTACATATTTTCTTTATAGGTTACAGAAAGTGACACTGTTTTGTTGGTATGTTTTTCAGTGGAATAATGACACCAGGACTGAATGCAATTCTGGGACCAACAGGCAGTGGCAAATCTTCGTAAGTTTTACAGCCGTGGACAAATGTGGTTTTTTTATATGTGTGCTTGTGTCAGAAGCTGTGCAGCTTCTAGATTGAAAGGATTAGCTGGTGACAACACCATTGCCCAGGGGATGTCCAGTTGGGGGGGGGGCTCCTTTCTTGTCCCCAGCAGCAGCTGGAGCAGTGATGGTGAACCAGTCATGTGAAAATGTCGCACACGTGCGCTCATCAGGGCCACGCTCCAGAAAAGCTGAACTTCTGGGTTCTAGTGCACATGCACGCCCAACAATCAACTGGCTGGCGTTCATTTGCAGGCCAGTTTTCGGCACTGCCATGTGCGTGAAGGGATCACGCTCCAGAAAAGCCAAATTTCTGGGTTCTGGCACGCATGCGCACTTGACAATCAGCTGGCTGGCGCGCATGTGCACATCGGTTTACGGCACTGCTGCACGCATGAATGATAGCTGATTGTCGAACCTGGAAGACAAACAGGCAAGGCTGCACGTGCCGGGTGACATGGCTTCGCCCGCCACTTTAGGCACACGTGCCATAGGTTTGCCATTACAGAGCTGGAGCAAAGGATGGGTGCTTACACCTTCCCCCCACCCAAGGCAGTACTCGGGCCTCGAGCACATGCTTGCTAACCTCCAACCCAGCCTCCTAACCACAAGAGCTACCATCTTACACGTGGTTTTCTGTAATCCTTTGCTAACAAAGTAACAGAAATTACTTTGATGCGAATCATAATTTGATAGTTTGATGATGTCCTACTTCCTTTGAAATCTTAATTACCTCCAATCTTGCAACATGAGATCAGATCATAACCGTGGTGAGGATGGTGTAATCCTGGCTGAGGAATTCTGGGAGTTGAAATCTTAAAGTTGCCAAGGTTGGGAAACACTGGTTTACATGCTTTAATAGCAACTGCTGCAAAATTAGGTTGGGAGAGATGAGCCAGATGGGTTTTGATGATCTCTGCCAAACTCTCTATCTCTCTATCTAACCTTTCTATTGCATTTCATTGAGGGTTTCCCCATAGTTTCAGATTTTATATATATATATATAACCAAAACCATACAAACTTTTAATTGCAGTTGTGTACTTTTTGGTTTAGCAAAATGTGGCAACCACCATGCAATCCTGATTTCTCTTTTAGATTACTGGATATTTTAGCAGCACGGAAAGATCCCCATGGCTTAACTGGAGATGTTTTCATCAACGGTGCCCCCCAGCCTGCCAATTTTAAATGCATCTCTGGCTATGTAGTACAGGTAAATTGATTATCCTAACACCCACCCACCCCCCTTGTTCATCAAATACAGTGAAAAATCAAAACGGTTACATGTAAATTTCTTTTATGCAAAAAAAAATTAGATATGTATAGAGTACATTATGCTTTCTCTTCTTCTTCTTCTTCTTCTTCTTCTTCTTCTTCTTCTTCTTCTTCTTC
>WNWU01000007.1:35882816-35903579 GCA_012654045.1 Ptyas mucosa
TCTTCTTCTTCTTCTTCTTCTTCTTCTTCTTCTTCTTCTTCTTCTTCCTCTTCCTCTTCCTCCTCTTCCTCTCCTCCTCCTCCTCCTCCTCCTCCTCCTCCTTCTTGCACTACAAGAATCTGGAACAGAAGTTGCATGTGTTCATTGAAATCTGACAGAGGACCAGGTTTTCAGTTGCTGCTGCTGTTGAATGCTAGACTGGTCAATAAGAAACCTCCTCTCATTTGTGACCTTATTAGAGAAGAGCATGCCAACATGCCAAGCATTACCAAGACATGGCTGGGGTTGAAAGCAGAGGGTTCTGAACTGTACCTGGGGATTCCCAGACCTGCAAGTCATGGGAAGATGTCAAACAGTTGTCATCCAGGACTACCTGTTGGCCTTCAGAGATGCTGCTCTACAAGTTGCCAGTTGTGAGATCCTGTTTCACATGACATAGGCTTGTGGGATCAGTTGGGATTCCTGCATCGCAACCTTCAGGCTACGAGTTGGCTATGGAGTTCACCAGGCTTATGGTCTGTGAAGGCTTCAATTTGCTGCCCTGGGATCAGTGGTGGGATTCAAATAATTTAACAACTGATTTGCCCAGGGTCAAGTTGGCTGTCGTGGAGGCATGGCTCATCCCTGTCCTCCAGCTCTGCTGCACATACAGGATGAGCAGGGGTGGGTTCCACTTACCTTTACTATCGGTTTGCAATGGGAGCGCACGTGCGCTTCCGCATCGCTGTCTCTTTCTCTCACGCTTCTGCGCATGTGCAGATTATTCATGATGACATCCGGGTGGGTGGGCAGAGCCTCCTGCCGCCATTACTCCCGGTTCGCAAGAACTGGACTGAACCGGGAGCAACCCACCACTGGGGATGAGCCTCCTCTCGATGGCCAACCTGACCCTCGGCAAACCGGTTGCTAAATTACCCCCCTCCCTGCTATCAAAGTGGATCCCGGGTGCTGCGCTGCAATGGAGAAATAGGAAACGGAGCGGCCAGCATGAGAGAAGGAGGAGGAGCAGGGAGAAGAAAGAGGGAAAGCAGCCTTCTCCTTCCCTTGTGTCGACTGTTGCATTGCCTGTTTCTCCATTGCAGTGCAATGCAGCACCCAGGATCCACTTTGATAGCGAGGGGAGGGAGTAATTTAATAACCAGTTCGCCTGAACCGGTGCGAACCGGCTGAATCCCACCACTGCCTGGGACTGGCCTTGGAAGCAGCTCAGGAGTTCATGGCCATCACCGATTGCATCAGAAGTTGATGGCCACCATATTTTGGTTGAGCCCTGGCAGGAGCCGGATGGGGATAATGGTGACTTTCAATACCATTAACCATGGTTTTCTTTTGGGTTTGTTTTGGGTGCTGGGAATGGGGCCCCACAATTTTAGGCTAGTTCACCTCCTTCCTCTGGACCAGTCCCCATTGGTATGGTCAGTGCTCTATCTGCTCTTTTTAAATATCTAAATGAAGCCAATGGGTGGAATCACCACAGGATGAGGTATCATCAGTATTCTGATAGTATTCAGGTATAAATATCCATCCTGGGGGAAGTAAGTCATGCTGTGGATGCCCTTTTGTGATGCTTGGAGGTTTTTTGGGGGAGGTTTCTGGATGGGAACAACAAGTTTCAATTGAATCATGATAAGTGGAGTGGCTGTGAGTAGGAGGCTCCCCTGTATCTAGGGACATCGTCCTCCAAGACACTGGTGAACTCCATAGCAAACCCCAGGGACGGCTTCCAACAGCTCAGACAAGGAGGTGTTTAGGTACCAGTTACATTGTTTCCTGATTGAGAAGTTCATGTTTCAGTCACTCATACCCTGGTCACTTCCCATATGGACTATTGCAATGTGCTCCATATGGGGCTAACCTTGAAGACTATATAGAACCTGTATCAGATGCAGAATATGACAGCATGAGTGGTTTGGGGTACCCCTAGGACAGTAATGGCGAACCTTTTCGGCACCAAGTGCCCAAACCAGTACGTGTGCCGGAGCGCTGGAATCCTGAAGACCAGATGGCTGGCACACATGTGCGCACTGGAAACCAGAAGAGTAGCTGGCAACGGCGCACATGCCCACAGAGAGGGCTCTGCGTGCCTCCTCTGGCACGCGTGCCATAGGTTTGCCACCAAGGCCCTTGGATTACTCATTTAACACAACTGCTACCCAAGCTGTATTGGGTTCTAATTTGCATCCTGGTCCAATTCAAGTTGTTGAATATTACCTTTAAAGCCCTTCATAGCATAGCATGGGATACCAGGTTATCTGAGGAAACATCTTGTCCCCATTACATCGACACATCCCATCTGCTTAGACAGGGAAGATATGTTGTGGATCCCATTGATTAAAGAATTACAATTGGCGGGATGTAGGAAGAGAACCTTCTTTGTCACGGCCCCTGCCCTTTGGAACATCTCACCTCTGGAGGTGACGTGGAGGCCTGTCCTTCAGGAAGAATATCAAAACCTGTCTCTGCCCATTGGCATGTGGGTCTAAGAGTGATAATGCAACTCTGGGAGTCGTTGGTGGCTTGAGGGCATCGCTGTTGCCTCTTTAACTTTTTTACCCCCTTAATTTTTTAACTTTGCTTTCAAATTATGTTCTATTTTTTAAAAAAAAACGTTTTAACTCTATTTTTAATTATATTTTAAACTCTGTTTTCAATTATCTTTTTACACCACTGTGCGTTTCTATTTGTAAAGTACCCAGAGTCACTTAATTTTTAACTTTGCTTTCAATTATGTTCTATTTTTTTAAAAAAAAATGCTTTAAACTCTATTTTTAATTATATTTTTAACTCTGTTTTTTAATTGTGTTTTTTTTTACACCACGGTGTGTTTTTATTTGTAAAGTACCCAGAGTCACTCAGGTGAAATGAGCGATGTAGAATTTTGACAAATAAATACATAATTAATTTCTAAGGCTAAAACATTTCCTTTGTATTTCCAGGATGATGTTGTGATGGGGACTTTGACGGTGAGGGAAAACTTCCAGTTCTCAGCTGCACTCAGACTACCAAAAACAGTAAAAGCTCATGAAAAAGAGGAGAGAATCAACCAGATCCTCAAGGAGCTGGGATTGACAAAAGTGGCAGATTCAAAGGTAATGAAATTAAATCTCCCAGAGGACTGAGTTCCATAAAAGGAGGGCTAGAAATGGACTAACCTTCACTTATGTGATGATGGTAAGTGAGGGTAAGAAGAGGACAGTATCATAGGCATTCCCACTTTCCATTAGGTTGGAACTCAGTTCATTCGTGGTATATCGGGAGGAGAAAGGAAAAGGACCAATATTGGAATGGAGCTCATTACCGACCCGGCCATCTTGTTCTTAGATGAGCCAACCACTGGTCTTGATGCCAGCACTGCCAATGCCGTTTTGCTGCTCTTGAAAAGGTAATTGCTAGATGAAGTGCTCCATGCAGAAACTACACAAAAAATAACTCGAGGTTTTCAAAAACAGACTGGACAACCATTTGGCTGTGATGTGGAAGACTCCTGCCTTGAGCAGAGGGTTGGACTCAGTGGTGGGATTCAAATAATTTAACAGCCGGTTCTCTGCCCTAATGACCAGCTGGGTGGGTGTGGCCACGGGGTGTGACAGGCAGCAGCATTTGGCTTCCTGCACCCCCCCTGGGAGCAAAAAAGGGACCATGGGGGAGGGGCGCCGCCCACCTGTGCCCTGTTTTGGGCCTAGTAGGCCTCCCTGCAGCCTCCTGGGAGCAAAAACAGGGCGTGTGGTGACTCCTGGAAGGGGCGGGGTGAGGCGGGGCAGGGCAGGGTGGGGTCAGCCAGCAATTTAACAACTGGTTTGCCCAAACTGGCTCAAACCAGCTGAATCCCACCATTGGTTGGACTAGATCTCCAAGGTTCACGTCAGCTCTTTGATTCCATGATTCTATAAAAGGAAACGACGCTACAGTATTTATGCACAAAGGCCACACATAGAATAAAAGAAGGCCATTTTCTACAACATCATCCCCTTGAGCAGATCAAGATATAATTCAGAAGCAGCTTTCTTAACAGCCCCACCCACTTCCTGAAAAGAAAAAAAAAGAGAATGATAAAAAGAAAGAAACCAGTTAAAATATTGACATTCTGCACAGCCAAACAAAATGACGGATGGATAAATGGATGTTTTAATATGCTGACTCTGTAAACCGCTTAGAGAGGGCTGTAAAACACTGTAAAGCGGTATATAAGTCTAAGTGCTATTGCTATTGCTAATTCATTTTCCTCCAAAAAACAAAACAAAACCTAGGGTTTGAGTGATCAATATTAATTTTCAGGGTCTTTTATCTTAAGGACTTAACTTTAGTTCTTTAACATATTTCTGCTCTCTGTGCAGGATGTCCAAGCAAGGGAAAACCATTATTTTTTCCATCCATCAACCACGCTACTCCATCTTCAGACTGTTTGATAAGTTGACCTTGTTGGCTGCGGGAAGACTTTTGTATCATGGACCTGCTCAAAATGCCTTAGAATACTTCAAGACCATCGGTAAGTGTCCAGAAGGCTATTTATTGAATGTCTGAATATCACCTTTTCTTTTTCAAAGAACTGATCTGGGATCTGATTTAATTTGGAACCACAATGTTGATGGAGAAGTAGTTACCTCTGAGATTAATCTGCCAAAAATCCGGTATGACTCTTAGTTCAAAGCAAGGGTGAAATGCTCCTGGTTCGGACCGGATCAAGCAATCCGGTAGCGGTTGTGGCAGATGGTTTGGAGAACCGGTAGCGGTGGTGGTGCGAGGCTCCGCCCACCCGCCTGGGTGTCATTATTTCCTGCTTTTAAAAGGTTAAAAAAAAGGCTCTGACGATTGCGCGCCACAGCTGTGATCGTCGGAGCCTTTTTTTACCTTTTAAAAGCATTTTTTTACAACCTATTCGCCCGAATAGGTTGTAAAAAATATTTTAAAAAAGTAAAAAAAAAAAGTTGGCCACACACACCCAGTCACATTACCCCCTCCCCAAGCCACGCCCACAGAACCAGTAGTAACAAATTTTACATTTCACTACTGGTTCAAAGACAACAGTAAAGGGCAGGATTGCTCATGGAGTATCAACATGAATAAAATTATAAATTACCTTGCTTAATTTAAGCCTATGTATTAGATCTTGGTAATGTATTTGGAGAGGCTTTGCATAAAGTAACCACAGATGGTCCTTCAGAAGCTCATCATATTTCGAGGCTTTCCCTCAGTTTTCTTAGTACTCCTTCTTTATGTGCATGTTTACGTTCAAAAACCTGAGGAAAAAGTCCGAAACTGCCACAATGAGCCTTGTAGAAATGTGGCCTTCAGAAACCACGCTCCAAAGGCTTTCCACAGTTCTACTACACAATTGATAAGGTGTACCAAATACTGTACATGTATCTTGGAAACTTTGGAATCTAACCATGTGCTGTTATGTATTGAAATAATTATGGAGAAACATTTATTAAGAAGTAGCCATAGGGGATAGGTATGGAAGTGACAAGTCCTTCTCTGAACCAGTGCCCGCCCCCCCACCTTTTTTTAAAAAAATTTGATTTATATGCCACCCTTCTCCAGAGACTCAGGGCGGCTTACAATGCGCTAAGCAATAGCCTTCATACTTTGTATATTTATACAAAGTCAGCTTATTGCCCCCACAAACTGGGTCCTCAATTTACCTACCTTAGAAAGGATGGAAGGCTGAGTCAACCTTGAGCCTTGGTGAGCCTTGAACTTTTGGGTACCAGGGAGTGGTTCCGTGGAGAGGTTTTTCCGTGGACCAAAGGGGATGTGGTTTCATGTGCTGCCTGCATCTCGTGGATGGGACTTTGCTTGTTTGCGTGGCCCCGTTTCTGACATGCTGTGGACCAGGATTGGGTGTTGGGGACCCCTGCTATAAACAATCAACTCTCCATTGACTTGTGGCCTCCCTGGTTCCTGTCACCAGCATTAAATCCCAAAGGAAAACAGCAGTGACGATCCTACTATCTTTGCTAAGATGGAATCCTGCATTTTTGAAATTGGTGGATAAGTTTTTTGCTTCTCCTGGAGAAATTCAGAGAAAATGTCTACCCAAATTCTCTGTCCTCAATTTTATGAGTGAATCTAGGAAGACTGTTTTGGGCCAACTCTAGCAAACAGTAATGTAGGTGTTTGTGGTATTGTCAGAAAAGCTTTGCCCTATATTTTCACCAACAGTTGGAGTGATGCAGAGGCGTTTTGTTTCTTTTCTTTCTTTCTGAGGTTATGAATGTGAACCATATAATAACCCTGCTGACTTTTTCCTGGATATCATTAATGGAGACTCAACAGCTGTGGCTTCTCATAATGAAACCGACAAAGGTATAGTGTGCAAAAGATAGCTCTTTGTTCGGAATCTGGTATGTTATATGGAGAGGCAATCTGCTTTTTGCACTGTCAACTCTGTCATTGAACTCCCTTAGGATTTGAATAGTGCAAATGGCACAGCAAGAAACATATATCTAAGTACATTAGATACATTTGTATGTCAGTATTTATTTATTTATTTATTTATTTATTTATTTATTTATTAAATTTATATACCGCCCTACTCCCGAAGAACTCAGGGCAGTGAACAAAATACATGTGATGCAAATATTTATAAGCCGTTAAAATAGTCAAATAAATATGGTCCAGAAAACAATTTAAGGCACCACAAATTTATAGGACAGATTTAAATTTAGAATTTAAGCAATTTTAAAGAGGTTAGGCTAGGCCGGACTGTTGGAATAGAAATGTTTTGAGGGCACGGCGAAAAGCGCGAAGATCCGGGATTGTCCATATCTCCGGGGGGAGCTCATTCCATCTGGAGGGTGCTCCCACAGAGAAGGCTCTCCCCCTGGGGGCCGCCAGTCATCATTGTTTGACCGACGGCACCCTGAGAAGCCCCTCTCTATGGGAGCGTACTGGTCGGTGGGAGGATATTGGTGGCAGAAGGCGGTCTCATAGATACCCCGGTCCTAAGCCATGGAGCGCTCTAAAGGTGGTAACCAAAACCAAACCAAAAAGTATTCTCAAATGCTGCATAGCTTTCACTAATCGTGGCGCCACAGAAAGTAGGGAAAGCTGCATCCATCATTACATAGATCATCTTTTAATACCAGCCCTGACGAATTGATGGCAGAAAAATTGGCCTGATTAACACTTTGTTCCGCAGAGTTAATTGGACTGCATTAAAACCGTAGCCTTATCAAACCTCTAGCTACCCTATGCATCTGGTGAAGTGAGCTACAACCCACAAAAGCTGGTACGTTTTGATAAAAGTGTTTTTTATTCAGTGTAATGAACTAATATGAAGGTTAAAAGATAACATGTATGATAAGAGACTGTACATGTATGTATGTTTATGAGAAATAAAAATAAAAAACGTTTATTTAAAAAAAAGATAAAAGTTGTTACCAAAAAAGAATAACAGAATAACAGAGTTGGAAGGGACCTTGGAGGTCATCTAGTCCAACCCCCTGCTCAAGCAGGAGACCCTGTACCGTTCCAGACAAGTGGCTGTCCTGATTTTTCTTAAAAGCCTCTAGTGGTTGAACACACTCAATTTCTGGAGGCAAGCCGTTTTAATTGATCTCACGGTTAATAAATTTCTCCTTAGTTTCTAGGTTACTTTTCTCCTTGATTAGTTTCCACCCACCTTTTGCAAACTTCTGGCAAGCAGAGTCAATGAGGAAGTCAGATTCACTTAACAACCTTGTTACTAGCTTAAAAACTGCAACGATTCATTTAACAACTGTGGCAAGAAAAGTTGTAAAATGGGGCAAAACTCACTTAACAAATGTCTCGCTTAGCAACAGAAATTTGAATTTTGGTCACAAATCGAGGACTACTTATATTTAAGCAACAATGTTGTCACAATGTTCAGGCCAAATTGCTGTCCCACCCAGAGAATGCAAAACCATATTCAATGTCATTAATTTTCCTTTTATCTCTTTAAAGATGGTACTCAAGATCAGACACTGGCCGAGAAATTGGTAGAGAAGTATTCCAGTTCTTCTTACAATCAAGAAACCAAAACAGAATTGGAAAAGCTGTCTGCAAAGGGCGAAACCAAAAAGACCACTTTCCAAAAAATCACCTATTCCACTTCCTTCTTTCACCAGATGAAGTGGGTCTCCAAACGGATGTTCAAAAATTTAATAGGTAATCCTCAAGCCTCCATAGCACAGGTAATTTTAAAAGTTTCAAGCGTCCTATCCATTGACATTCTAGTCTTAGGCTTACTCTAAGTGTAGATGAGCTGTGGTGGCGCAGTGGTTAGAATGCAGTATTGCAAGCTAATTCTGCCAACTGCCAGGAGTTCGGTTCTCACCAGCTGAAGGTTGACTCAACCTTCCATCCTTCTGAGGTTGGTAAAATGAAGACCCAGATTGTTGGGGGTAATATGCTGACTCTGTAAGCCACTTAGAGAGGGCTGTAAAGCTCTATGAAGAGATATATAAATACCGGTATAAATGCTATTGCTACTGAAGCTGGTGAGGTATTGCTTGGGACTTAGTTGTCTAGGCTACCTTATTTTCAAGTCCCCCTTTTTTTTTTTTTACTTTTCCTCTTACAGAAATCTTTACGGTACTGTTGAGAAATGCAGAGGGTTGTTGTTATTGCTTTCTGTTAACATGCCTTTGCATCACCTCTAAAGCATCTCTGACCACCCACACCTTCCAATTTGAGAAATCCCAGCTGGGAATTCTCGCCTGACATTCCCTTGACTATGGAAGGGGTCTCAGCTGGAGAAAAAGCTGATCTTCTCTGAGACCCTTCCCATTCTCAGATATAGCACCAGTATGAATGCTGCCTCTCTAGGAAACTAACCAGGGGTGGGATTCAGTCGGTTTGGGCCAGTTCTGGCAAACCGGATGCTAATTTTACATCTGGTTCACTGAACCGGTAGTTGTAAGGACTGGCTGGCCCCACCCACCCCTCCCCTCCCCTCTCAGGAGTCTCCACGCGGCCCGTTTTGGATGCCAGGTAAGTGCAGGACCCGCATGGAGGCTCTGGAAGGGTGAAAAACAGGCCTCCAGGAAGTTCCAGAAGTCTGGAAACACGCTCGTTTCCGGCCTCTGGAGTGCCTCCAGAGCCCGGGGGAAGCTGTTTTCGCCCTCCCGGAGGCTCGAAAATAGCTTCTGGAGCTGGGGGAGGGTAAAAATGACCCTCTTCCGTGGTGCAGGAGGCTGAGTAGGCCACGCCCACCATGGCCACACCCACCCAGCAACTGGGCAGAGAACCGGTTGCTAAATTTTTGAATCCCACCCCTGAAACTAACTAATCTGATTGCTCCATTTCCTGATCTAAACGATTTAATTCATATTTTATTATGGAGCCGTAAGTTTCTTGTTTTCTGGGACTTCTACCTCTTGGGCCTCCTAGAACTTTTGCTCTCTAGCATGCATCTCCAACCTTGTGTGGCTTAGGCCACATGTCATGGCAAATTCATGTCAAGAGTACCCAAGGATACAAACAATCCCACACCCCAATCAAATTCAGGCTTAACATCGTGGCAACATTAGTACTCGTGGACTTCAACTCCCAGAATTCCCCAGCCAGTCATGCTGGCTGAGGAATTCTGGGAGTTGAAGTCCAAGAGTTTCAAAGTTGCCAAGGTTGGAGACTCCTGCTCTACAGATATTTTGCCTCTAGCATGTTTCGCTACTTTCCTCCAGCCAAGACACCCTGTTGTCTTAATTTCCTGTTCATCTCGCACAGTACTTTCCTGATTCTCCCTATTTTTTCCCCTTCTGGCTGCAAAAAGCAGGCATGAGAAGGGAAGAATGAGGGTGAGGATAAGCTGGCTGTCATTTTTGTACCCTTCCATTAGCCAGCTGTAGGAGCTCAGTAATGATGGATGCTAGCTTGACAGCTTGAAATTGCTGTGGAAGATTTGATATGTGAGTCCAGTGACTGTATGTGATAGATAAAATCAAGGTCACGGGAAGTGTTAATACCACTTTATAATGCCTTGGTAAGGCCACACTTGGAAAACTGCATCCAGTTTTGCTCGCCATGATGTAAAAAAGATGTGGAGGCTCTAGAAAGAGGGCAGAGAAGAGCAACAAAGATGATTAGGGGCTGGAGGCTAAAACATATAAAGAACGGTTGCTGGAATTATGTATGTCTAGCTTAATGAAAAGAAGGACTAGGGGAGACATGATAGCAGTCTTCCAATATCTCAGGGATTGCCACAAAGAAGAGGGAGTCAAGCTATTCTCCAAAACCCCTGAGGGTAGAACAAGAAGCAATGGGTGGAAAGTAATCTAGGAGAGAAGCAACCTAGAACTAAGGAGAAATTTCCTGACAGTTAGAACAATTAATCAGTGGAACAACTTGCCTGCAGAAGTTGTGAATGCCCCAACACTGGGATTTTTAAAGAAGTTGTTGGATAACCATTTGTCTGAAGTGGTGCAGGGTTTCCTGCCTAAGCAGGGGGTTGGACTAGAAGACCTCCAAGGTCCCTTCCAACTCTGTTATTCTATTTTGTGTGGAAGTCCTCTTAGATTCAATAAACAAAGACTGATTTTGGGTCCCTGATAAGTGTAATAGTTATTACACTTATCAGTGTAATTGCCAGGGAGAAATAGCAGCAGATAAAATCTGTCCCCTTTCACCGTCATTTCTTAGAGGTTTGGTGGTGTTGGGAAACTTTAGAAGTGGAGCTTAATAAAATGATTAGATCTGTTTGATTTCTTGTTAAACCTTTGCTCTCCACGGGGCAATAATCGCCTCATCCCAACGGCCTTTGAAGTGGTATGTTGATGTTATGAAAATCCCTTTTAATTGCATTGTAAAAGCTTGACCTTGTGACAAGAATTATGCCCTTTAAGAGCCTTATAATCCCCCCCCGGGGCTGAGAGTCCTAACTTCCTGCCCCTCACAATTGTTTTGATCTTCCTAACCTCCTTAGGAATGGTTTTGAAATGAAATCTGTAAATGCCCCAAGGTATGCCTTTAAACCTTTGGGTTAATCTTCTCAGACTGGTCTTGCTATGATCCTTGCTCTCTAATACAATTGGCTTAGTTGCACGATTTTTGACACTAGGTCTTTTTGGCAGTTTTTGGAATCTCTTCAAGATCAACTCTCAATGGCTTGATATAGGGGTGAAATCCAGCAGGTTCTGACAGGTTCTGGAGAACCGGTAGCGGGAATTTTGAGTAGTTCGGAAAACCGGCAAATACCACCTCTGGCTGGCGCCAGAGTGGGATGGGAATGGAGATTTTGCAATATCCTTTCCCCAGGAGTGGGGAGGGAATGGGGATTTTGCAGTATCCTTCCCCTGCCATGCCCACCAAGCCATGCCTACCAAGCCACACCATGCCCAACAAGCCACGCCCACAGAACCGGTAGTAAAAAAAATTGGATTTCACCACTGGCTTAATACCGTTACATTGGCTGCAATTTTAAACAATGCTATCTAGTTCTTGTAGTCCAACTTGTAGTTCAATTTTGTATGTATGTTTTTTACTTTTGGCTGTTCACCGCCCTGAGTCCCCTTGGGGAGAAGGGTGGTATATAAATCTAAATAAATAAATAAATAAATAAATAAATAAATAAATAAATAAATAAACTATTTCAATGATATGTTTTGCTCCCTATGTAAAGACTAAAGGTCCCTTTTGTCTTGGACAAGTATTATTATTCTCCACATACGGATTGCAGCTTCCAGAATTCTTGAGCTAACATAGCCTTTATGCAGAAAAAACAATTGCTACCAACCTGCCTTCCATTGAGGACCTGTACACTGCATGGGTCAAAAAGAGGGCTGTAAAAATATTTACAGACCCCTCACATCCTGGACATAAACTGTTTCAACTCCTACCCTCAAAACGATGCTATAGGGCACTGCACACCAGAACAACTAGACACAAGGACAGTTTTTCCCAAACACCATCACTCTAAATAAATCATTCCCTCAACACTGTCAAACTATTCACTAAGTCTGCACTACTATTAATCTTCTCATCGTTCCCACCATCCATCTTCTTCCGCTTATAACTGTATGATTATAACTTTGTTGCTTGTATCCTTACGATTTATATTGATATTGTTTCCTGATTGCTTATTTGTACCCTATGATTATCATTAAGTGTTGTACCTTATGATTGTTGATGAACGTATCTTTTCTTTTATGTACACTGAAAACATATGCACCAAGACAAATTCCTTGTGTGTCCAATCACACTTGGCCAATAAAAAATTCTGTTCTATTCTATTCTATTTACAGAGCTTTCTAAGGCCGCATTTGTATGAAGGGTGAGAAATCCACACCGTATCTGTCTTATCCTATGGTGATGCAGCTTGAGACGAGGGGTTCTTGGTTCTCTCTGAGCTTGCTTCTTTTCTTGCAAGCATTTCATTACCCTAACTAGGTAACACCATCAGTGCTAGTCTAGTCTAGCCCTGATGATGTTACCTAGTTGGGTAATGGAATATTTGCAAGAAACAAGCAAGCTCAGAGTAAAGTAGGAAATGCGGGTCCAGCTAGATGACCACTGAAGGGCCCTCTCTAATAATAATGATGATGATGAATGCGGGACCTACTAAATGACCACTGGACATCTTTCTAGTATTCCTTTCCAAATGTATCCAGTGTAAAAATACAAAAGCCAGCCAAACTCCTCTGTATAAGCAACATTCTGTAAGGGAGGACCCCTCGCTGTCAGAAAGACCCATATCTTGGGTGACATACTGTTTGAAAGTTACAAATGTCAAGGATATCAAAATGAGACAGTGAGTCTCTATCACCAAAGATAATTTTCAGAAAAGTTATATTTGTTTGGCAAGACATGTAAGAACTTTTGTAATTAGGAAATGTCTCTTTGATGTAACAAATGTTTCTAAATGAAAACTGCTGAGTTCACAGAATCCTTTGTTTGAAACTGTATAAAGACCAGGGTCCCCGACCCATAATTTTGTTCAGACTTCCAGGTATGAATCGGACTCTGAACCTTATTGCAATAATAAAATCTGATTCTGTTTGCCCTTTGGGATGACTCTCAATCTCTTCATTCCATAACAAGAGAGCACCAACAACTCCTTATTTCAACTCCCAGATACAAATAGTCTCCTTTATTGGTAGCTTGAGATGGTTGCATAAAGTCCGCAGATCACACTAGAACAAGTGTTTTCCAATGTTTTTATGTTAGTGTAGAGATCACGCAAATTCTAATGTGTGAAACATCAATTATCTTAGCTACTTGCACAATTCCAAACTCCTCCTGAAACTAACAATTATTGCTAAAACTAGCCATTCACACTTTGAAATGAAAAATTAAATTAAATATAGCACCAACCTTTTGAACTCTGAGGTTTCCTCTTTCTGCTATGTATTCAAAATGGAAAGTGATGTGTATATAGTCATATAGTATATATAGTGTGTATAGCATGTGTATATGTGTGTTATGTATAGATATAGGTAGATACTGTATAAACTTTCTTTTGAGAACAGGCAACAGAATTTCATTTTTAATGTATGCCAGTGCGCTTACAGTAAAAAAAATGACAATAAAGGCTATCTTATCTTATGTTAAATTGAACACGGTTAGTAATGATGACTGGAAAATTTGTTTTTTATAGCACAATGGCTTTGATTTTTAAAAGAATGAATGAAGGTCATTTGGGGGAGAAAAATAAGCAAAAATTGTCTTTGGTTTTGATGATGTCAATTTGTGAACCATGATGAATATACAACTGAACATAATATGACATATTTATATTTCAGTTATTGGTTACAATTTTCCTGGGATTAGTCGTGGGTGCCATATTCTTCGGTGTAACAAACGATGGCAAAGGTTTGCAAAATAGGTGAGTCCTTTGGGGATAAAAAGTTGATTAAATGAGTGATTAAATGAGTATTTGTTTTGAGTGCAGATTCCAACAAGGCTAACTTGAAATAAAGTGAAGCCTTATTTTGGCAGATTGAAAGTGTTCATTACACAAAAATGTATGGGGAAGAAGTGAAAAGGCTTCCACTACTTTGTGTGATATTTATCGCTATGTACAGTACATGTTTTGCATAATGGCATCATTATCCAAATTATATTTTAGAGATAGCGCTTCAATTCTGCTATGAAAAAGGCTAGAAATATGAAAATAGACTGTGCTTTTCATAAAAGAGGGTGACATCTGCCACCTTCACTGTTTAATAGCAAGATCTGTTGCTTATGAAGCCAAAAAACCACCACCCACACAAAACTGACATAACAGGTTACCAGAAGTAATAACTTATCTTGTTTTAATTTTGATAAAACGTGTATTTTTTTAAATCAAGATCAAAACAAGATTTCTGTTCCTTTTTTGACAACTTTTTAGAGGAAAAGAATAGTCAGGTCACTCTCTTGGTTTATTGTTCGTATTTTCCTTTTAAACGTTAAAACCTCAGCCAGTTTCTTTTGTAAATCTACTGAAACGTCCTTTTCTAAACCATTCTCTTTGATCTACTATTCACCTTCTAGAACAGGGGTCTCCAACCTTGGCAACTTTAAGACTTGTGGACTTCAACACCCCAGCTGGCTGAGGAATTCTGGGAGTTGAAGTCCACGAGTCTTAAAGTTGCCAAGGTTGGAGACCCCTGTTCTAGAACACAAGTGACAGAACATTTTTTTGCTAAGTAAATAAAGCCTTAGGAGCACTGGGCTCACTTATTTTTTTTTTTTACAAAGCCATTTGAAAAGACTAGTTTCTCACAATGACAATCTGTGTTTTTTTCCTAGAATTGGTGCCATGTTCTTTATGACAACTAATCAGTGTTTCAGCAGCATTTCAGCAATTGAACTCTTTGTGGTAGAGAAGAAAATATTTATGTAAGTAAGCATTCCTAGATAAAATAAGAATAATAATAGGTGATGAATGTCTAAATCTGAGGACCCAGATTGTGGGGGCAATAAGCTGACTTTGTATAAATATACAAAAGTATGAAGGCTATTGCTTAACGCATTGTAAGCCGCCCTGAGTCTGGGCGGCATATAAATCAATTTTTTTTAAAAAAAAGAATTATTTATTTGGTGATAAATCTTTTAATCTATTAGCTCTTCACTTGCAATATAGTCTCCTTGGAGTTGATAAGAACATTCTAGGCTTCAAGGGGTGTGTACGTTTGAACCTCATTGTGGTGTGTGTATGTGTGTCTATAGGGCAATCTGAAAACCCAAGATAATGGTCATAATGTACCTACTAGATAAGCTTATGTTTGTATGACTATTTGTAACTTTAATCTGTGATAATTATTAAGAATGCCACCTACTCCATGATTCTGGGTAGTACAATGTGCAATGGCACTTAGACTTATATACTGCTTTACATCCTTCTCTAAGCAGTTTACAGAGTCAGTATATTACCCCCAACAATCTGGGTCCACATTTTACCGACCTCGGAAGGATGGAAGGCTGAATCGACCTTGAGCCAGTCAGGATTGAACTGCTGACAGGATCAAACTGTTGGCAGTCGGCAGAATTAGCCTGCAATACTGCATTCTAACCATTGTGCCACCACAGCTCCATGGGTAGACCAAAGAACATTCAAAACATTCATTAAAAACAAATTGGCAAGCATAACTGATACATAAGAGATAAAAAATGAACAAAGTCTTCCTGAAACAAAAGGTCTGGCTAAATAAATTTGAAATGCCGGCTTTAATCTGTAATTTTAAATATTTACAGGGGCAAATATGAAGTGTCTTAAATTACAAGAAATCACAGTTTTTGGAGAAATAAATATGTATATTCTGAGAATGAGAATTTGTGAGTAGAATAAATATTGATATTAGGATATATCAAAATGTGATATTTATTTTTTGATTGCTTTATTGCTTTACTGACTAAGTGGCTCAGTGGCTTAGAGATTGAGCTTGTCGATCAGAAAGGTAGGTAGTTCAGTGGTTCGAATCCCTAGTACAGGTCTCCTGCGTGAGCAGGGGGTTGGACTAGATGACCTCCAAGGTCCCTTTCAACTCCGTTACTGTTACTTATCTATCTAGTTTGTGATCTCAGCCGTAGAGGTTTGAAATGCTGAGCTAGGTTTTATGCATAGAGTGTGAATACAGCTTGTGATTTATTCCATAAACAGTAGTTACATTATTATTCAGTGTACCGTGTACACTTATTGTAAGAGGTCAAACTAAAAACCTTAGATCTTTTGCAAATGCAATTATTCCAGTCAGGATAATTTCCAAGGAATGGTCATTCAACCGATCCTCTGGAATGGGTTACCCACCGAGCTCCGGTCGGCTCCCGATCTCCGCACTTTCCGCGCTGGCCTGAAGACATGGCTTTTTCAGTAAATTCCCTGACCGACTATGAGGCTTTTAACTTTGGGGATTTTAAATTTGGATTGGTTTTTAGTATTTTATTGTTGTGGTTTTTATTGTGTGAGCCGCCCCGAGTCCTACGGGAGAAGGGCGGCATATAAATTTTAATAATAAATAAATAAATAAATAAATTCTGCTGCAGTTCATGACAAATGTATATTTTTAATGAGTGCAAGTTAATTGAGCATCTGATTTTTTGGGGGACTGTTTTGTTATAGACATGAATATATCAGTGGATACTATCGAATTTCTGCGTACTTCTTCTCTAAACTTATGGCTGATTTAATACCCATGAGGACTTTACCCAGCATAATTTTCACCTGCATCGTTTATTTCATGCTAGGTAAGTTTATCATCTTTTGTCTATCTGGAAAAAAATATATCTGCAAGCAAATGTTTCATGTATAGATGTTATAAAACTAAACTATAAAACTATATGGTAGACGTAATAAAAACTAAGAGGCATCTTTATGCAAATTGGAATGAATTATGTAACCAAAAAAAATCTAATCCTCAGGGTAAAACAATGTTTGACAATATAATAGGATTGACATTCCAATCCTGCTTTTTTTTGTTCTCGAGGCCTGAAACCCACCGTAGAAGCTTTCTTTATAATGATGTTCACTCTGATGATGGTGTCATACACTGCAACCTCTATGGCGCTTGCTATTGCTACCGGACATGATGTTGTGGCTGTCGCCAATCTTCTGATGACAATCAGCTTTGTTTTTATGATCGTGAGTACCTTGAACAGATGTCTCATTAAGGCGACTTTGTCCAACTTCGGAGGTAGCCGAGGGGTCAAAAAAGTTGTCAACCACTGTTGGAAGAAAGGTCCATCTGGGTTCAGTTCCAAGTGGGGAGAAAGACACTGGAAACATGGAGACTGCTTGGAAAGATGGGGTTTAATGGTGGACATGGTTTTGAGATCCTGGGCAAAAAGGCACATGGGTGAGAGAGAGAGAGAGAGATTTATGCCCTCTGTTGGGCTTTTGAATTTGAGCTTGTATTCTGATTGGTTGTCAGGCTCCCATGGGGCCATCTTTGTAGGTTGTCTTTTGAGCCCCAAGCTTGGTTGAGCCTTGCTGGGTGATGTAATCTTCCCGTGGTGAATTCTGTTGCTAGATGGGTAGAGGGCTAATTCTACCTTTGTTGGATCTTGGGTGAGGGCATTTGCCTATGAATAGTCCTAGCTATCTCTTTATCTCTTAAGTGCTATTGAGGAGGTTGAGGAGTATTAAGAGTGAGTCTGCTTATTGCCTAAAAACATGTTTCTCCATTTCTCATCCAGGGAGGTATAATATTCTGCTTTTTAATATTTCCCAGAATATTTCATTTTTCTAGGAGGGGGTGGGTGCTAACTTCCTACACCACTGCAACCATGGAATCAAAGCCACTTCCTTTGGAATTTGTTGCCACAACACACGTAAGAAGATGGTGTTTACATTGCATGATTGTAACTTCCCTATTGACTAACACTAACCGTTCGCTTCTCTCCCTCCCTGTTATCATCCCTACCCCACATAATGCTGTTCAGGTTCAGGCTGCGTAGGTTACACATCAACATTCAGCCAACAGGCCCAAATATGGGCATTTTTCTTACTACTAGTTTAATGATAAATAGTTTGAAAAACCAAGATGGGATACAGACGATACCACATGCAGAATGAAGCGCAAGGATTTAGTTGAGGAAATAAAATAGTCTTGTAACATTCCAGGAGATGTTTGATCATTTATTGATTATAGTTTCAAAAATTACATTCCTTTTTTAATTAATTTTGCATCTTTGATTTGATCTTCAGATTTTCTCCGGGTTGTTGGTAAATCTCACCAGTATTCTGTCGTGGCTTTCTTGGCTCCAGTACTTCAGCATCCCTCGATATGGCATGACAGTAAGTGCTACATCATCTTGAAAAGAAGAATTGACTAATATGTCTTTTTCTGTCCATCTATCCATCCATCCATCCATCCATCTGTACATACATACACCCATCCATCCACATTCTCTAGCCCACAATAGTGTGAATAGCAAACAAATCAAATCATTTCAAGATCTCAGAATCTCTGTTCTGTAATTTCATGAGACTAATAATACAAGAAGAGAATATTGATATATTTTTATTGGTTATGACCCCAGTGCAGCTAAACATACAACTAAAGGGTGTCAAGCTTCCAAGTAACATGTCCCATGAAATAAAATCCAAGGCATCCATTTTCCATTAGTCTATTTATTAGACTCTAATAAATAGAGTCTAAGGGTTAAATTAGGGGTTTTAAGGGTTAAATTTTAAATTTTTTAGATTTTAGATTTTATTTTGTATTGTGGCTTGTGTTTTTATTATTGTGAGCCGCCATTGTGAGATAGGGCGGCATATAAACCGAATAAGCCGAATTAAATAAATAAATAAATAGATAAATAAATAGACTCTAATAGACTTAGCTCAGTGGCTAAGACACTGAGCTTGTTGATCAGAAAGGTTGGCAGTTCGAATCCCTAGTATAGGTCTCCTGCGTGAGCAGTGGGTTGGACTAGATGACCTCCAACTCAGTTATTATTGTATCAAATTGGCAAGGATTTGGTGCCATTCCGACTCTTACCCGGATCCAGGATTACACCCAATAAAAAGCAAAAGTTTGAAGTTTGAAACTTCCCCACGGAGTCACAATCTCCAGTCAATTCTCAGTCCATCAGTCTGGTGACTCCAAACTCCACCTTCCTCCAACTGCAGGCATCTTCTCTGTTCACATGGGAAGGAATGCCACCTAGACATAACATTCCCCCCAGTGATGAAATGTAAAATTTGTTACTACCGGTTCTGTGGGCGTGGCTTGGGGGGTAATGTGACTGGGTGGGTGTGGCCAACTTTTTTTTTTTACTTTTTAAAGCATTTTTTCTACAACCTTAAGAGGTTGCAGAAAAAAATGCTTTTAAAAGCCTCTGACGATCAGGCAACTCAGCTGGGATCGGCAGAGGCTTTTAAAGGCATTTTTTTTCCTACAACCTCTTTGGCTGAAGAGGTTGCAGAAAAAAATGCTTTTAAAAGCCTCTGACGATTCTAGCTGAGCCGCGTGATCATCAGAGCCTTTTTTTCTTAAAGCATTTTTTTCGGCCAAAGAGATTGTAGAAAAAATGCTTTTAAAAGTTTAAAAAAAAAGCCTCTGATGATCACGCGGCTCAGCTGGGCATGGAGGGAGGCCAGGGATTTTTGCTACCGGTTCTCTGAACCACTGGCCGCCATCGCTGCCGGATTGGGTGATCCGGTCGAAACCAGGAGCATTTCACCCCTGATTCCCCCTTTATCTCTATAACCCCCCTCTCAACAGTTAAGAGAGTGGCAAGCCTGAAGTAATACTAAATTCCTTTACTAACAAACCTAAAAGCTAAGAGAAGAATAGACAATAAAAAATGGCTACACATACGTCATCTTCAGGGTCGACAAAGGGGCAATTTTAACAGCAGTGGGTATATTGTAAGTCTAACACACGTAATATGCAATACTTCTGAATGCATACTCATATTGTTGTGCGTATAGTGCTTGTGTGTATGTTTTCAAAAACACTATTGTGTTATGTTTTCTCATCTTCAAAGGCATTGCAGATTAATGAATTTGTGGGTCTTGACTTCTGCAATTTCGATACCAATGAAAATGGGAGCTCCAATTGCACAGAAGTTAGCACAATTCGGATGTAAGTATGGATCTCTGCTTTTCTCAGCTCTACCTAGTACTAAAGACTTGAGGCAATCTTGGTATGAGATATTATAAGTGAAAGAAATGACATTTTATCCTTTTAATATTATTGTTAGTGAAGTCTTGAATCCTTTAAAGTAGGAATCATGAGGAGAAAGCTTCTAAGTCTGATCAGGTCCCCCAGAATATATTTTCCTATGTAAAGACTTTGCACTGATAATACCAATAATTTACAATCGCAGTTGAGTTTAGAATTATAGTTGTAAATCATGTCAGTCATTAAGTGGCTCATCACATGACTAGCCTGATTTTACAATATTACTATGTGATAGTTTTAAGACCACCTTCAAACCAATCCACATCCATCCCTAGTCTTGACTATTGTAACACGCTCTACATGGGGCTGCCCTTGAAGAGCATTCAGAAGCTCCAGTTGGTACAAAATGCGGCCGTCTCTGTGGGAGCGTATTGGTCAGTGGGAGGCAATCGGTGGCAGAATGCGATCCTGTAGGTAACCAGGTCCTAAGCCATGGAGCGCTTTAAAGGTGGTAACCAACACCTTGAAGCGCACCCGGAAGACCACTGGGAGGCAGTGCAGCTCGCGCAAGAAGGGTGTTACATGGGAGCGACGAGTCGCCCCCAATATTACTCGCGCGGCTGCATTCTGGACCAGCTGGAGCCTCTGGGTGCTCCTCAAGGGGAGCCCCATGTAGAGAGCATTACAATAGTCCATGCGGGAAGTGACGAGGGCGTGAATGACTGTGCGCAAGGCATCCCGATCCAGAAAGGGG
>WNWU01000007.1:35921982-35934650 GCA_012654045.1 Ptyas mucosa
ATATATATATATATATATATATATATATATATATATAGTAAACATCTTCAGAGTAACAAACTCATTTTATTTTACAGTGGTGTCATGAAACCTGGTCTTAATGCAATTCTAGGACCCACTGGCTGTGGCAAATCTTCGTAAGTGTTAAAATAATGGAACAAAAGCCTATTTTATGACCCAATTAAAGGTATATTGCAGCTTAGTACAGTCACAGTCACTGAGTGAGTCCCAGCAATCACCAAGGATATATTTATTAATTGGGGGGAAATGGCACCTTTCTAAGAATAACAGAATAACAGAGTTGGGAAGGGAGCTTGGAGTTCTTCTAGTCTAGGGGTCTCCAACCATGGCAACCTGGAGCTGGCTGGGGAATTCTGGGAGTTGAAGTCCTCCAGGCTTAAAGTTGCCAAGGTTGTGGACCCCTGTTCTAGTCCATCTCCCTGCTCAGGCAGGAAACCCGCTACCATTTCAGACAAATGGTTGTCCAATCTCTTCTTAAAAACCTCCAGTATTGGAGCATCCACAACCTCTGGAGGCAAGTTGTTCCATTGATTAATTGTTTTAAATGTCAGGAAATTTCTCCTTAGTTCTAAGTTGCTTCTCTCCTTGATTAGTTTCCACCTGTTGCTTCATGTCCTGCCCTCAGGTGCTTTGGACAATAGTTTGAGCCCCTCTTATTTATTTTATTTATTCATTTTATTTTGTCGAGTACATATTATATAATATATATAAGTATAAGCATGAATTGAATACATAAAATGAATACAATTAAAGAATGGCTCTGGTGGCTCAGCAGACTAAGGCAGTTATTAACATCCACTTACATCTGCTGCTGGACTAAGCTGACTTTGTATAAATATACAAAAGTATGAAGGCTATTGCTTAACACATTGTAAGCCGTCCTGAGTCTCCGGAGAAGGGCGGCATATAAATCAATTTTTTTTAAAAAGGGAACATTAGGACAGGGACGGTAGGCACGCTGGTGCTCTTTTGCATGCCCCTTACAGACCTCTTAGGAATGGGGTGAGATCAATAGTAGACAGTCTAAGGTTAAAGTTTTGGGGGTTTGGGGAAGAAACCACAGAGTCAGGTAGAGCATTCCAGGCATTAACATCTCTGTTACTGAAGTCGTATTTTCTGCAATCGAGTTTGGAGCAGTTCACTTTAAGTTTGTATCTATTGTGTGCTCGTGTATTGCTGTGGTTGAAGCTGAAGTAGTCATTGACAGGTAGGACATTGAAGCAGATGATTTTATGAGCTATGCTTAGGTCATAACGAAGGCGGCGTAGTTCTAAATTTTCTAAACACAGAATTTCAAGTCTGGTGGCATAGGATATTATATTAAGAGCAGAGGAGTGGAGGACTCTTCTTCGTGGCAGCCCCTCAAATATTGAATACTGCTATGATGTCACCCCTAGTCCTTCTTTTCATTAAACTAGACATACCCAGTTCCTGCAACCGTTCTTCATAAGTTTTAGAGTTTCAGTCCAAGCTAGAAATTTACAGGACTTTTTGAACAATTGAATTCTTGAACAGTTAAAAACAACTCCATATTTCTCCTGCTTATGTAGCTGTTTTGACAGCTCCCGTTGGCATGCATGCACAGATAAATTATGATTTCGAAGGATTGCAAAGCCGCCAATTATGTGTTCCTGAAATGTAGGTCTCAAATCACTTTATTTGAAATAGGTTTTTTTTTTTTTTTAGGCTATTGGACATTTTATCTACACGGAAAGATCCCCAGGGGCTGTCTGGGGATATTTTGTTAGATGGCATGGGCCTACCAACACATTTTAAATGCATGTCTGGATATGTAGTACAGGTAAGCCTTTTGTTGCTGTGTACAATCCACACATTTTATTTCCCAGCAGCCTGTAGTATAGAACCCCTTTTCATTTCTTAATCACTGCTGTTTATTTCTTATAAATCGGCCGAATAGAATAGTTTGCTTCAGGAATACGTTCCAATATCCTCTGTGTTCTGACCTAGGCTTTCTTAGAAAGTATAAAGCACAATTTTAGTCCCGCAAAACCTCTTTAATTCATACGGCTGTAAATTACTTTCATTTACAGTCTGCAAGGCTTGATAAACAATCTTGCAGAGGAAGGTTATCAACACCCACCTATCTCACATGGAACGCTGCCAAAGAGCTAATTGCCAGACGCAGGGCAAGGCCAAACTTGGCACAGAGTCACAAACAGAATGTTCAAATCTTGAATCGGCCAGATGAACTAATTGCTTCCTGCAAAATCTCACATCCCGTTCGCTCTTCTTTTATATTTTATGGGAGGGGCCAATCATCTCCAAGCCTTACTCCCAAGTCGACCCTGTTTTCTTAATTGTTCTTGTCATCAGGCAGCTCTACGCATGTGCACACTGGGAACAGGCTCCCACTGTTCTTCTGCCTTGCTGCTGTCAGACTCCGGAGGCTGTACATAACTATCAGATGGCCTTGGCCCCCTCTCTGCCTCTGATGCAGAGCCCTCATCTGAGCTTTCCCCAACACCCAGGACAGGCCCAAGCTCCTCCCTAACCTCCTCACTGTTGGGACACAACACTCTGTGCTTATATTGTAGAATCTAACATAGAATATTGTTAAACAAAATATACAGATGCTGAACATTTAAACAGGAAGAGGAAATCAAATCTGAAAGAATGTTCAGCGGTTATAAAATTAGAAATGAATACAGGTAGTCCTCCACTTACAACAGTTCATTTAGTGACTATTCCAAGTTACAAAGGCAATTTAAAAAAATGACAAGATGGTTTTTCACTCTTACAACCATTGCAGCATCCCCATGATAAAAATCCACACACTTGACAACTGACTCGTATTTATGACAGTTGCAGTGTTCTGGGGTCATGTGAGTATCTTTGGTTGTCTTCTGACAAGCAAAGTCAATAGGGCAAGCCAGATTCATTTAACAATGATGTTACTAACTTCACAACTGCCGTGATTTGCCTAACAACGGTGGCAAGAAAGGTTGTAAAATGGGGCAAAATTAATTTAACAACTGTCTTACTTAGCGACAGAAATTTTGGGCTCAATTGTGGTTGTAAATTGAGGACTACCTGTGCACCAGGGGTGGGGGATGGAAGTCTTGGAAAATCTGATGCATACGGGGGCATGTCATAATATAAAATCTATCTCTGCTTTGAGAGGTTGATTTGTTTGTTTGTTTGTTTGTGTGTTTGTTTATTCAAGAACGTATTTGGTAATAAGTATAAGCATGGATTGGATACATAAAATAGATACAAATAGAGGAAACATTAGGACAGGGACGGTAGACACGCTGGTGCACTTATGCACGCCCCTTACAGACTTCTTAGGAATGGGGTGAGGTCAACAATAGCCAGTCTTAGGTTAACATTTTGGGGGTTTGGGGAAGAAACCACAGAGTTTCTATAGGAACGCTGTGAATGCTCAATACTCTCTTAAGCAGAGGTGGGTTTCAGCAGGTTCTGACCAGTTCTGGAGAACCAGTAGCGGAAATTTTAAGTAGTTTGGAAAACCGGTAAAAACCACCTCTGACTGGCCCCGCCCCCATCTATTCTCTGCCTTCCAAGTCCCAGCTGATTGGGAGGACATGGGGATTTTGCAGTATCCTTCCCCTGGAATGGGCAGGGAATGGAGATTTTACAGTATCCTTCCTCTGCCACGCCTACCAATCTATGCCACGCCCACTGTTACACCCACCAAGCCACACCCACAGAACCGGTAGTAAAAAAATTTGAAACCCACCACTGCTCTTAAGTGTCCAATAATGATTGTACTATAGCAGTCTAAGCAAGTCTAATATCCAAATGAAAATGTTCAGTTGTTTTTTTTTTAATCTCTAAGGATGACATCGTGATGGGGACCTTGACAGTGAGAGAAAATTTAATGTTTTCAGCAGCCCTTCGGCTACCTTTATCTATGAGCAAATATGAAAAGAAGCAGAGGGTTGAACAGGTTCTCAAGGAACTCGATTTGTCCAAAGTTGCAGATACTAAGGTATCTATACATACATTAGCCTAGTTTTTAAATCCCAAATGAGGTATCAACATTTAGCAGTGTAAATATTTATGCCTGTAAAGAACGGTACAAACCCTCCATCGGGTTTCTGGAATCTGCAAAAATATGTCTAGGGTTGTATGTAAGCTACAGCTTGGTGCTTGTCCACCTTTGACCTAATCAGAACATGAGAGAAATTTTTTAGCCCATTAGTATTACTCTATTTTGCAAGAACAACGATCCCTGAGATTTATAGGAACTGCAGTTGGGGCTGTGCTGAGCTTGTAGAAAGCATCCAGTCTGCAGCTGCTGTATCACTCTTCATTTAACATAATGTAGCAGCTGAAGGGCCTGCAAAAATGAGGAATTGTGGATCACTTCATCCGCATTGCTTCTGTTCTTGGATCCACGTGAAAATAGCACAGGTTGACTGGGTTTTGGTGGCGAAACTGGACTTGACTAGTTAAAAACCAAGAAAATAAGGTTAAGTGAGAATGCAGTAGGGCCATGATGGCAAACCTATGACACGCATGCCATAGGTGGCACGCGGAACCATATCTGTGGGCATCTGAGCATTGCCCTAGCTCAGCTCCAGCGTGCATGCGCGCACCGGCCAACTGATTTTTCGGCCTTCCAGTCCCATCGGAAGTTGGGAAACGGGTGTTTCCGGCTTCCGGAGGGCCTCTGGGGTGTGTATGGGGAAGGCCATTTTCACCCTCCCCAAGCTCCAAGAAAGCCTCTGGAGCCTGGGGAGGGCAAAAAAAGGGCCTACCTGGCCCACTGTGCCATCGTGTGCCAAAAGTGGGGGGAGTGTGGGGGTGTGTGGTGTACACATGCGCGGGGGGTGGGAGGTGCATTGCATTATGGGTGTGGGCACACGCACACGGGACCCCCCACTCTCTCCTGCTTTTGGCACGCGACGGCAAAAAGGTTAGCCATCACTGCAGTAGGGCATGAGATTATGGGATGGGATGCAAACGAAATCTTGGTTGGAGAGATCTCAGGCGATCTGAGGGAAAAGAGCATGAAAGAGAGCAACAGAAATGGGGTGGCATAGAGACGAGGCTGCTGATCTGGGCTGGACAGAAAAAACAGAAGAAAGGCCGGGAAATGACCACATGTGTAGATGAGCATTGGAGGATGAGAGAGAAGAAACTTTACAAGTCTCTCTTTTTTGTAAAGGGGTACTTTGAGACTGGACACCCTCATTGTAGATACTAATCTGTGAGGGAAGATTTGCTCATGGTGGCCATTTTGTGAGTGCCTCAAGGACATACAGGTTCTCAAAATTCCAAATGCATCCAGTGGTCCAAAGAGGTTGTCTATCTTAAAAGAACTGTGGTGGCGCAGGGGTTATAGAATACAGTATTGCAGGCTAATTCTGCTGATTGCCAGGGGTTCGATCCTCACTGGCTCAAGGTTGACTCAGCCTTCCATCCTTCCGAGATGGGTAAAATGAGAACCCAAATTGTTGAGAAGGGCAATATACTGACTCTGTAAACCTCTTAGAGAGGGTGCTATATAAATCTAAGTGCTATTGCTATTGCTATCTTTGGGCGAGGTCTTAGCTTGCAGGGTTCTTATAGATCAGGGGTGTCAAACTCAAGTTTTCGGTGGCAGAGGGCTCCGGGGGGTGGTGCGCGTGGTCCCCCGGGCTCTGTTTTCGCTGGCAGAGGGTTAGAAAAACAAACTAAAAACAAAACAAAAAGAGAAATGTTTCCTCTTTTGCATTTGAGATTCCAAGAAGGGACAGGAAAGGAGAAAGGGAAAGAGGAAAGACAAAGAAAAAGAAGGCAAGATGGAAAGAGAGCAAGGAAGGAAAAAGAAGGAAAGAGGGGAAGGATGAAGAAAGAAGAATGAAGAGGGAAGGAAAAGGGAAGGAAGGAAGGAAAGAAGGAAGGAGATTATAATGAGAGGGAGGGAGGGAGGGAAGGAGGGTCTAAGGGAAGTCATGCCTTAGCACTTGGCCACTATAGGTGCCCCCGACACGAGTGACGTCGAGCTGGCCAAGCCCCCCCCCCCCCCAATTTTAAAAAACACAACTCTGATGCAGCCCTCAATGAAATCGAGTTTGACACTGTTATAGATCTTTCTGGCAACAAAAGATCAAGTGAACTCCATATAAATGTACATTCTTTCACCAGTGCATGAGGACTGTTGCTTAAGATGACCATCTGAGACTCTTAATGCAGGTAATTAATCTTCCCAAGGGGCCACGTGAGAGACTGGGACTGTTGTGGAGGGCTGACCCAGTAGGGTTGTGAAGGCGCGTAGGCACGCATGCCCACACATGTAATTTTTTTAAAAAAAGGGGCTGCCTTCAAATTGAAAGCAATGCAGTTGTATTGCATGCATGGCATGTATTTATTTACTTTTGATTTCTAATTTCTGATCGATCTCATGCGAGCCTGATGGGAACAGTCAAAAGGCTGGATGTAACTTGGGGGGGGGAGGGGGGCGCATAAAATACCGAGGTCTGCCTTAATGTATCGCTGCCTTTCTGGAATCCCATATTCTTTCAGTGATGTCCCATTTGATAAACTCGGTTGTTACCAGGAGCAGACATTATTAAAGTATTTTATGCTGGAATACATTTCCCCCCCCATACTGTTGATGAAATGTTACATTTCCAAGAACTTAATTTTGCCATTTCCTTTGCTGCACCAGGTTGGCACCTATTTTACTCGTGGAGTTTCAGGGGGGGAAAGAAAAAGGACCAGCATTGGATTAGAACTCATTACTAACCCCAAAGTGTTGTTCTTAGATGAACCAACAACAGGACTGGATGCTAGCACAGCCAATGCTGTCCTACTGCTCTTAAAAAGGTAATCTGTGCCACAGGTGATGCTTGACTTACGGTCATTCGTGTAGCAACATTTTGTAGTTGCAACGGCACTGAAAAAAGTGACTTACAGCCAGTCCTCGCCCTTACGACCATGGCAGACATTTGCTTAATCCATCGTTGGAAAAAAAAAACGTTTGTAAAATAGGATGCAACTCATTTAAACAATTGCTTGGCTTACCAATGGAAATGTCAGGCTCATCTGTGCTCGTTACGTTGAGAACCACCTGTACCTGTGTCATTCCTGGTGGCCAGGATATTCTTCTCCATTATGTGTCATTAATTCGTTGTACATGCCTTTTACAACCCTGATGGCACAGTGATTGGAATGTCGAATTGCAGGCAAGCTCTGCCCACAGCCTAGAGTTGAATCCTTAAGGGGTCAAGGTTGACTCGGCCTTCCATGCTTCCGAGGTCGGTGAAATAAGGATCCAGATTGTTGGGGACGGTATGCTGACATTTGTAAACTGCTCAGAGAGTGCTGTAAAGCACTATGGGGCAGTATATAAATCTAAGCGCTATGGCTATGTTTTGAAAACTCAATTTGCTATGATCAGTACATGTTGTCAATTTAGCAGTTTAATGAAGGATCATGTTTCGCTTTAGATTTTCTCTTCCAGAATAAAAATAAATGTTCCATATGTTTTCGTACGTTTTGCTAAAATAAATGTGTGTAGTGTCATAATACACTAATGCACACATAATACACATAACGCCAGGATTTGGGTTTGGCTAGTCTAGAGAAAAGAAGGACTATGGGGGACATAATAGCAGTATTCCAGTATTTGAGAGGTTGCCACAAAGAGGAGGGGCTCGACTTATTTACCAAAGCACCTTTAGGCAGGACAAGAAACAATGGATGGAAACTACTCAAGGAGAGAAGCAACTTGGAACTAAGGAGAAACTTCCTAACAGTGACAACAATTAACCAGTGGAACAGCTTGCCTCCAGAAGTTGTGGGTGCTTCATCACTGGAGGTTTTTAAGAAGAGACTGGACAGCCATTGTCTGAAATGGTATAGGGCTGTGATGGCGAACCTATGGCACAGGTGCCACAGGTGGCACGTGGAGCCATATTGGTGGGCACTTGAGCTCAGCTTCGGCACGCATGCGTGCACCGGCCAGCTGATTTTTGGGCCTTCTGGGCCCACCAGAAGTCAGGAAACACACTGTTTCTGGCCTCCGGAGGGCCTCTGAGGGGGTTGGGGAAGGCCGTTTTCACCCTCCCCAGGCTCCTAGAAAGGCTCTGGAGCCTGGGGAGAGTGAAAAACAGGCCTACCGGGCCCACCATGCCATCACGTGCCAAAAGTGGGGTGGAGCATGAGGGGGAGGTGGGGCGCATATAATTATGGATGTGGGCACTCGTGCGTGTGACCCCACCGTGCTCCCCCTGCTTTTGGCACGCGATGGCAAAAAGGTTAGCCATCACTGGTATAGGGTCTCCTGCTTGAGTAGAGGGTTGGACTAGAACAGGGTTGAGTTCTACTCACCTTTACTACCGGTTCGCAGCAGGGCCGTGTGTGTGTGCTTGCTTCATTCTCTCTCTCGTGCGCTCTTCTGCGCAAGCGCAGAATTTGACGTTTTGATGATGTCTGGGTCGGTGGGTGGAGCCTCTCGCCGGTTTTACTACCGGTTCTATAGAACCGGTGCGAACCGGGGGCAACCCACCACTGGACTAGAAGACCTCCAAGGTCCCTTCCAGCTCTATTCTGATTGATCGATTGATTGGCTATTGCTAAGACATAACTGGGCTAAAATAGGTGGCTTTAGCTGAGCAGGGGTAAGGCTATAGGAATCTCAGCAATTTTTGACTGGTTGCTTCATTCAAGACCCTGATCCATGTTCTCATTTCAAGCTGTATGTATTGTACTTTAATGCAGAGCAATTAAAAGCAAAGAGTTCGTACACAAATTAATGGTCTTTCCTGTGTTGCACCCAGGATGTCACTGCAAGGAAAGACAATCATTTTTTCAATCCATCAACCCCGGTACTCTATTTTCAAGTTGTTTGACAGCCTGACATTACTTGCTGGTGGAAGACTATTGTATCACGGGCCAGCTGACAATGCGCTTCCCTATTTCAAAAGTCTTGGTGAGTTTTTAATGGGGTGCTCCCCATTCTTATCCAATTTCATTAGCCCTCAGCCTTTCTATTTGGGGAGTTAACATTCCGGTAAAAAAATGGAAAAGGTATCATTTGAATTAAAAAAAATAAAACACCACTTAAAATCAGTGGAGTACAAACTCCAAGTGAAAAAGGCCTGGCTGAAAAGGAAGAATTTCATCTTTCCTAAAAGCAGAGATGCTGGGACGCGGTGGCTAAAACGCTGAGCTTGTCGATCGAAAGGTCGGCAGTTCAGCGGTTCGAATCCCTACTGCTGTGTAACAGGGTGAGCTCCCATTACTTGTCCCAGCTTCTGCCAACCTAGCAGTTCAAAAGCACGTAAAAAATGCAAGTAGAAAAATAGGGACCACCTTTGGTGGGAAGGTAACAGCGTTCCATGCGCCTTTGGCGTTTAGTCATGTTGGCCACATGACCACGGAGACGTCTTCGGACAGCGCTGGCTCTTCGGCTTTGAAACAGAGATGAGCACCGCCCCCTAGAGTCCTGAACAACTAGCACATATGTGCGAGGGAAACCTTTACCTTTATCTTTTAAAAGCAGAGAAAGTGGAGCTGAACACAAGGCCCTGTATTTCCATCACTTGTGATTGGTTACAGGTGCAAATTATGGATGTGCCTGTGAATATTTTGGACAGCAAGAAATATATCTTGAGCAAATGATTAGTGAAAAAAGATTTATTTAGGGAAACACATTGCAGAGGTAAGCAAAGCCTGGCACCTAGTTATCTATATCCAATCTGGAGGAAAGTCTAAGAAAACGGAGCTTTGCTTACCTCTGTAACAGCATCTCTGTACCTGATGGTGTTGTGCTTTTGTGAAGCCTTGAAGATCTGGCTTTTTCAGCAGACTTTGGATGGTGTATGTGTGTGTGTTTGTGTGTGTGATAGGTAGGTAGGTAGGTAAATAGATAGGATGGGGGTGTGGTTTGGCTTAATATATCTACTTTGATGTTCTGGTTGTTTTCATAACAATCTTCTTCCCAGAATGGATATTTGGCAAATATTTTTAATTTTTTTAAATTGCTGTTTTAACACTAATCATTCTACTTTTACACTGGGTAGAAGTGTGATAGACATTGGGATAGCTTATTTCATTGGGATGAAATAAGCTGTAAGAAAACATAAAATAAAAATGGTTCATATGTTTGTGTCTGGGAATGAAAACAGAAGGAAATAATCTGAGTTTAAAAATCTCTTGGAGCAGGGATTCCTTGCCTGTTGGCGCCATGGAACTTTTGAGAGTCTGATAAAACCTGCAGATCCCTTTTCAGAATGAATGAATGAAGGAATGAATGAAGGAATGAATGAAGGAATGTTTAAATGCAACCCCCCCCAAAAACAACTCCACCCCAAAATACACTGATCTAGACATAGATCATATATTCCAAAGGAAACCAATTATGCTCAAATATCTAAATCATATCTAAATGTCTTATCTAAATATTAACAAAATAAACCAATATGCAATGTAGTAATATATGTGCTGCTTTATTAATCCATAAAATAACAAGATTATGTCTGGTTTTAGGACATACTAATTTTGGATACTAAGATTGGTTGAAGTTAAACATTTTTGGAGTCTAGTGGTCATAAATTACTTTGTTGCATGCTTGCCTTATTGAATGAAAAACTGCGTTTCAGTTGGGGTTAGCAATCCCTGCAGAGGAAACTCAAAATAAGTCCTTAACTCCCCTGCCTCCTTGTGGTCAGTGGTACTAAGCACAGTTTCACAAACAGCAACCTCTTACCACCTGAAAAAGGACCTCAGAAAGTCCAGAGCAAGTCAAAGTTAAACAGTTCATATAGGATAAAAAAAAAAAAAAAACTGTTAGGGCCTGGCAAACAGTTGGCCTCTGGTATAGCCTTTTGTCTTAAGTTTAATATATTCCAGATATGTTGCAATAGATGTGAGTTATTAAACCTCACTGTCGGGAGAAAGGTCAGTGCTCTCAAAATGAATATTATCCAGTGGTGGGATTCAGCCGGTTCGGGCCAGTTCAGCTGAACCGGTTCTTAAATTGCTGACTAGCTACGCCCTTCCCTCCCCTTCCCGCCCTGCCCCTTCCAGGAGTCCCCACGCACCCCATTTTGGCTCCCAAGTAAGTGCAGGGAGGCCTACTAGGCCCAAAATCGGGTACAGGGATGTGTGGCAGTCCACCCCCCTTCCCGTGGCCTGTTTTTGCTCCCAGGAGGCTGTAGGGAAGCCTACTAGGCCCAAAATGGGGCACACACACACACCCGCGGCCCATTTTGCTCCAAGGGGGATAGTAGGAGGCCGAGTGCTGCCTGTCACACCCCCTGGCCATGGCCACGCCCACCCAGCTGGTCATTAGGGCAGAGAACCGGTTGTTAAATTATTTGAATCCCACCACAGATATTATCCCTAGATTTATATTTGTATTCTGAGATGTTTTCCTGTTTATACATAAACAAATAAACAGTTGCCAATTAATGAGGGAGGGAGGATATGCTTTTCCGAAACTGGAGTTGTATCATCATTTTATTATTTTATTGGATTGTATTTATTTAAGAAACCAATAACTGGAGTTAATTTTCCTATTTGGGCAACTTAAGAATATAGCTATTCTTAATGACTAGTTCATTTAGTGACTGTTCAAAGTTGCAACAACACTGAAAAAAGTGACTTATGTAATATTTCCGTTTTTCACACTTACGACCTTTGCAGCATCCCTAGAGTCATGTGATCAAAGTTTGGACACTTGGCAACTGACTCATATTTATGACAGTTGCAGTGTCCCTGGTTCATGTGATTACATTTTGCAACCTTCTGACAAAGAAAGTCAACGAGGAAAGCAGGTTCACTTAACAACCGTCTTACCAACAACAATTCACTTAACAACTGTGGCGAGAAAAGTCGTAAAATGAGGCAAAATTCACTTAACAAATGTTTCACTTAGCAACAGAAATTTTGGGCTCAGTTGTAGTCGTAACTCGAGGTCTACCTGTATAGCACCTTTGGCTGGATGGGCAGTTTTAGGATCTAAATATAGTAAAACTTTGCTATCTCTGAAAACAATTACGTAGGTTAGAAAGTTATGGTTTGTAATGTCTAATTAAAAAAAAAAGATTTGTCAGTACCCTTTTTGGCTATCCCTCATAAAGCATGATGAAGTAGCCAAATTTGGACGTAACTAAAAAACACGCCAAGTTGTAATTGTTTATGAGTTTTCATTAAGACTGCTGTGGTAATGTTTTTTTGTTTTGTTTTTTAAATTCCTTATAGGTTTTGTGTGTGAACCGTACAACAACCCTGCTGATTTTTTTCTGGATATCATCAATGGGGATTCCTCGGCGGTTGCAACGAGTAAAATGACAATTCACAGCGCAGGTATAAATGACCGACTTTTTCAGATATTCTGCGGAAGAAATCAGAGCATCTGTGCACTGGCCCTGAGCCACCCGCACATGGGTGGTTGTTTCAGAAAAAGGAATTAACTCATTAGCCCTCTGTCTCAACGGGAGGTGAGAGGGAGATTCTGCTCCAAGGGGCCTTCTCTCTTTCCTATACTCCAGCTCCAAAATAAAAAGAGAACTGTGTGGGCAGAACAGCCAAAAATAACCCCAGCGAGGAATAGAATAGAATAGAATAGAATAGAATAGAATAGAATAGAATAGAATAGAATAGAATAGAATAGGGTAGGGTAGGGTAGGGTAGGGTAGGGTAGGGTAGGGTAGGGTAGGGTAGGGTAG